>OY015311.1:33994113-34506613 GCA_955612985.1 Cheilosia scutellata
AAGCCACAGCGCTCACTTGACCAATTCTGGTTAAAAAAAGGTCCAAGGAACTCGATCGAAAGATCCAACATCTCGAAAGCCGTTCATGGCATTTCCGCGGGCACTGCATATTAGGCAGATACGCTCAAACTTGAACTGTCATACTTCTGCAGAAGCTGGAGAGATGAAGAGGGGGTTAAGTCTATCACCAAGTCTACACCCACTATCTGCAGCTGCCCATTAGGATTCCATTTTATCAATGAACCTTTAAACCTCGCGAAAAATATGTATATGTTTACTCGTAGATACCTATATTTTTTGATAGCCTTTAAGGCACATCCTGCAAACCATTTGTCCCTCGAAACAAACTCACCTTTCTCTACACAATCCCCAAACTCTGTTCCTATTCCTCCTCGTGTCTGCAATAATTGTTCGCATTCTCTGCGAGGAGCAAACAAAACACTGCGGCATTCTCTCTAGTCAAAGTCTTGTCCGCAGTATTTTTAGTTTTGGCCGTTACTAAAAATAGACACGCAACGCCGAAAACAATTCAAAACAATTCCATTGATTTTCTAACCGATAATTTGTCAAGTAGAACAGAAACTCACAACAAAGTTTATGCACCCAGATACTAAATACTCAGAACAGATGCGCGTATCTGAATCTGAAACCGATCGACAGGCGAACAACGAATCTGAATCTGAATCTGACTCAACGACGACACGGTGAGCAGATGAAGAAGCACGGTATGTTTAGCGGTGTCAAGCAACAATTTCACACAAGGCACTGGGGAATTCGCGAAAGAATTTGTTGCAGTTTTTTTTTTTTTTTTTCACTCGATGGGCTATCAGATTGACAACGGGAAAGTGGTCAACGATCCGATACGAATAGTATCGCGCCTTATTTTAGACACGTTGACCCTTTGGAATGTTGAGAATGAAGATGTCACAATGTACAGGGATGTTTCTGTGATGACATTTATTCACGGCACTATATCAATTGTTTTGAATATGAATTTTTGGCGAAAATTCGCAAGAGAAACGCGCGCGAATTTCATCCCACTCACGTGAACGCACCCAACTAACTACGGATTCAATACAAAACAGAGACGCGCCATGAATCGCATGCCACACGCTCTCCAAACCATTTCTTGTAGTTATTTGTAAATTTTCTATTTAAAAAAAAAAAACAACAACAACGGCAACAAAAACAATATTGTCTGTTTGATTAAAATGAAAATTGTGGAAAGACAAAAATAAATGCATCGTCGTCGATTCGTCGCGTCACCGTTGTCTTGTCTGTACCTACTAGCTTGATGCTATATGTACTCACGCGGTACCACAGTCTTTTTGAGTCGCATTCTAAATAACCATAGTACACCGACAGACGGATAGACTAAAGAAATATTCTTTTTCCTCGGAATAGAAAAATGTTGCGCGTGATTTTCGTTAATGTCCTTATGGCGGAGTATATGACTGACTATGGCGGCAGTAATATTACGGCCGGCGCGGCGGCATCTTCTCTGACAACTGACTTGGTAGGTAGGACTTTAGAAAGACACTTTGCACAGACGCATAATTTAGTAGCTTTTTGGAAGCAAAAAGGAGTGCTGCTTATTGGTATTTGTGGCGGAGTATAGATGGTGCTATGTGCGAGCGGTCTTGATCACGGAAATTAAAAAGGCATACCTACTTATGTAGATGGCGCTTTAGTCCGGGGTGCCTCTCCAGTTACCGCAGTCTTTGTCTATCTCCTGTGGCCATATGCCGCCAAAATCGTTGCTTTAATATACCTTAGGTTAGGTTAGGTTTGTGGGCTGGCGAGGGGTACTCCGTGCCACACTGAGGTCAATACTGTACTGACAACTGACCCGACCACTACCCATTATAACCCTGTAGTCAAATTACGTATTATGCTGCTACATACAAACCATCCTGATGAATTGAAGAAGTTCATTATCCTGGCTTATTGATGTGCTGGAAAGCTCGTCTAGGTCGTGGAAGAAGTGACTTCCTAGGAATTTATACCTGGTGTATTGGAGACCTCGGGCGGTGACATTGGAAGTGGGTTGTGTCCTCAAGAGCTCAACCATGAACGAATCGTCTAAAAAGTTCTTCCTCCGTCAAGCCCATTTTTTTCATGAAGTCCCGTTCCAAATTTCATTGAAGGATGGTCATAGCATTCTTGTGGTATGACAAGTTTCTAGGGCAGTCCACTTAGCGTTCGTCTCTCTTGTGGCTTTTCTCCTGATTCAAGCTTGCGTGGATATTCACAGAAGGATAATCATCAGATTCCTCTCAAACACCTGTCGTGCCATGTCTTGCTAATTCGCCCACTTTCTCATTGCCTGGAAAGCCCTTATGTCCCGGAACCCAGTAGAGTGATACCTTGTTCTACGCACCAAGAACCTTGAGATCTTCGCGAGATTATTTCACAGGCTTTGATTTTATTTCTGGTGGTTATGGCTTTTATTGCTACCTAGCTGCCGATAAAGAAGATAATACCTCCAGGGGGTATTGCCATCTCAACAGACTCATGGGCTTTTGTTGTCAATGCCAGGACATCTGTTTACACCACTAAGTTCAGGGAGGCGTACCGATTTTGATATAAAGCGCCTCGGAGAAGACGCATGATTCTACAGTAGTGTCCATTTTAAATGCGTCTGTAAATACGGCTATAGATAGCGTGTTAGGTACGAGTCCGTCTCTCCCTCGATAAAAATCTTGTAAACTTTAGGTATGGCGTGATGTAGTCCGTGAACACGGCCAAAGTATTTCGAATGACCCGTTTCATTCATCAGTTTCCATTTACTGATTGCGACTGATAACTTTATAAAGGTAAATGGACTTGAAATGAGAACACGACTCGTAACAATGTGTATATAATGTACTTCACTTTATTTAAATATAACTCTTGCTTAGGTAACTAAAAATATTTATGATGATCTGCCGGTAATATCTCCAATCGACTGTCTTTTATTCTTCTCGCTGATGGCTGATGAAAACTAGGTAATTGACAACTGCCGTTGTCAAGCACTAACTGGGTGCCAAAAGCCGCTTGAGCGCATATGTATGTATATCGCAATGATGGTGTGTACGGGTTATTTCGCGTCGAAGCCGTAGAGCAAAAAACTTTGACTGCTGCAGTGGGTGCTGCCGTTGATGTTTGCTTGTACTGCGCGTTGAGTGCTGCCGTTGATGTTTGATTGTAATGCGCGTGCCGCTACACTACTCCCCCTCCAGTCTGTAGGCCTCTGAAATTCGCAGCTTAACCAACCTGCCTGAGCGAGTTTTGTATTGCTTAGGAGTGGATTCAACTACTTTTGATGAACTGCTGGTGGCATCGGTGGTTTCGTCTTTTGCGATGAAAGCTGCCTTCAGACGATCGATGGAAACCTTTTGGGAACTGCCATTTATGTTCACTTTGAAATATTTGTCGTGTCTTTTCTCCACCTTGAAGGGTCCATTATATGGCGGTTGAAGTGGTTTGCGGACTGCGTCTACCCGAACAAACACATGGGTACAAGTTGATAGTGCCGGCTGGATGAAAAATGTACTCGATGAGCCGTGGTGTACTGTATCTCCGAGACGAAACTTCTTCAGTGACTGTGAGAGGTTCCGGACAAAGTCGCTGTCGCTGGTGTTTTCCTGTCGAGATAAGAAAAACTCACCGGGTATTTTAAGTGTCTTACCATACAGCATTTCTGCCGGTGTTGCGTTAACTCCCTCCTTACACGCCACGCGGAGACCGAGCATTATAAGTGGCAGCTCGTCTGACCAATTCGCTGGCATCTTCGCCTTAAATGATGCCTTCAAAGAACGATGCCAACGTTCCACCATCCCATTTGCTTGTGGGTGGTAAGAAGTCGTTTGTAAGTGACGAACGCCCAGGGTGTTGTTGAGCTGGCGGAACAAATTTGATTCGAACTGCCGTCCTCTATCGGTCGTTATGCGGGATGGTACACCATAGCGAGATACCCATCCGGATACGAACGCCTTTGCTACGCTCTCTGCGGTGATGTCGTGGATAGGAACTGCCTCTGGCCAGCGGGTGGCCCTGTCGATTATTGTAAGTAGGTACGTAAAACCGTTTGACGGCGGCAATGGTCCAACCAGGTCGATATGAAGATGGTCGAAACGTTCGGTCGGCTCCACAAACGACTGCAATGGTGCTCTGTTGTGACGCTGAGTTTTTGACTTCTGGCACGCAATACAGTGTTTAACGAAATAAGCACAATCCTTCCGCATGTTTGGCCACACAAATCGTTGTTGGATTAGCTTTGCTGTTGCTCGATTACCAAGATGTGCCAAACCATGGATTTGTGCTAGAACGATATTTCGAAAATGCTTAGTAATGAATGGTCTAACGTACGTACCTGATACATCGCATATTAATTCGGCTGCCACTTCGATGTTCTTAATCGATTTTAACACGAGCGAGGTTTTATTGTCTTTCAGCAACGCTTGCAACTCTGGGTCTCTCTTTTGGTCGGCCTCCAGCTGGTTGAAGTCGAGAGTATTTTTTGAGGTGATCTCTTCGATTCTGGAAAGCATATCTGGAACGATGTTGTCTTTTCCCGCTATATGCCGTATATCAGTCGAAAACTGGCTGATAAAATCTAACTGCCGTGCTTGCCTAGGTGACGCTTTATCCGCTTTCTGCCGGAATGCAAAAATTAACGGCTTATGGTCGGTGAATATAACGAATTCTCGCCCTTCCAGTAGGTGTCGAAAATATTTAATTGCTTCGTAGATGGCCAATAATTCTCGATCGTATGTCGAATATTTCCGTTGTGCACCTGACAACTTTTTTGAGAAAAACGCCAATGGGCTAGTCTCTGCGTATATGGTCTGCTGCAATACTGCACCGATAGCGAAGTCTGATGCGTCGACAGCTAGTGAAACTATGCCATTCTTCGCCGGATGTGCCAGCATAGCCGCGTTGCATAGTGCTGTTTTATACTCTTCAAAAGCTGTTTCGGCATCCGATGTCCAAATTATATTTCGTCTGTCGTTTTTAACATTGCCGTCAATTAAAACCTGTAACCGATCCTGAAGAGCGATAGCGTTTGGAATGAACCTCCGATAAAAGTTAATCGTGGCCAGAAACCGTCGCAAATCCTTGGCTATCTTGGGCTTTTCGAACTCCTTGATGGCTGCAACCTTACTCGGCAGCGGTTTAACTCCTTCTGGCAGAACAAGGTGACCGAGGAACTGCACTTCAGATTTGCCCAGCACGCACTTGGACAGATTGATGATTAGCCCGTTCTCTTGAAGTCGTCTAAAGACAGTACGTAAATGACCCTCATGTTCGGATGGCGTCTCAGATGCGACCAGAATGTCGTCGATGTAGGCCACCACGAAATCAAGGCCACGAAGTACTTCGTCGATCAGCCGCTGAAACGTTTGGGCCGCGTTTCTTAGCCCATACGTCATGAAGAGGAACTCGTATAATCCGAAGGGAGTTATGATAGCCGTTTTCGGAATATCATTTGCGTCTACTGGTACCTGATGATACGCTTTCTTCAAATCGATGGTACTAAACACCTTCCGTCCATGTACGACGTGTGCAAAGTCCTGGATGTGGGGGACAGGGTACCTGTCCGGTACTGTCACTGCATTCAAACGCCTATAGTCACCGCATGGACGCCATGTCGAGTCCTTTTTGGGCACCATGTGGAGGGGAGAGGCCCAGTTGCTTTTGGACGGCCTACAAATACCGAGAGCCATGAGTTCCTGGAACTCTGCCTTTGCCGCAGCTAGTTTTTCCGGTGGTAGACGTCGAGGCTTTGCTGTAACCGGAGGGCCGTTTGTGAGAATGCAGTGTGTTACATATGTTTTAACCTGGTGTCGCTTTGACGGTTGATCATCGAAAATATCTTTAAATTCCCTTAAAAGAGAAGAGAACGGATTATTTTGGTCTATGATGGTTACCTGAGGAGTATTCGATAAGTCGATCCCACCGGTCTGCGATACTTCGGTCGAATTGTCGATAATTTTTCGATGACGCAGGTCAACCGATAAGTTGTAGAAATTTAGAAAGTCCGCTCCAATGATCGAAACGTGAACGTCTGCAACGGTGAAGTGCCAGGGAAAATTTCGTCGTAGACCAAGCGATAAGACTAGTCGTTCTTGCCCGTAAGCGTTAATCTGCGTTCCGTTAGCTGCGAAAAGTTTAAGTCGGTTTGACTCGTTGCTAAAGGAACAGGAGGACCGCTTCTTCGGTGGAATAATAGAGATGTCTGCCCCAGTATCTATAAGAAAATTTCGTCCGGTTGTTTCGTCGTATATAAAAAGGCGAGCGGAAGAAGCGCCAAGCTCATTCGCCTTGGTGTAAGCTCGGCAACTTAGTTTTCCGACTGGAATGAGCACGGTGGTCGGCAATTTGTTGCCTCCACACCGAATTTGTGATGATACCAGCAAACGGCCTTGGGAGACGGGCGTGGTAGCGTAACATCTCGCTGTCGGGAACGTGAAGGGGTGCGGTCACGACGACCGCGCTTTTCCAATAGTTCAAAACGTCTACAGATGTCATCCATTTTCGCTGTCAACTTCTCAAGCGCCTTTTCGTTCGAAGCGCGGGAATTATGAGAAAGTGATGAACTAGTAGCAGCTATGGGCACCAAGTTTGTTGTCTCAATAATACCGTCGGCCATTTTAGCCACCTTTTCTAGTGGCTCTTCACTCCAGGGAGATAAAATTTGTTGAAGTGTCATCGGCAAACACCCCAACCAAAGCGTTGCAAGAAACTTGTCGTCCACCGTCTCGCCCGCAAGATTTCGCATCTCTTCGAGCAATCGTGACGGTTTTTTGTCACCTAATTCCATTTGCGAAAGCAACTTCTTAATCTTACCTTGGTCGCTTGGCGTGAACTCCTGTATAAGTTTCTGCTTAATAGCGGAATATTTTCCGGAGGCCGGTGGTTGACGCAGAAAAGCCCTCACTTTCTCCGCAACGGTTTGGTTTAATTGCGAAACAACGATGTGGTACATGGAGCTGTCTGATGAAATACGATTAACCACGAACTGCGACTCCAATAAGAAAAACCAAAGTTCAGGGTCAGAAGTGAAAAATTCATGCGTTTTAATTCGTGATGCATGAAAAATATGCGCCGCATCAGTATCGAGTGTCGACTGGAACGGATTACCTGGTTGTTCGACCAAAGGTTGGGAAACACCATTGTTGCTAGAACCAGATGGACTTTGCTCGTTTGTCTTAGCTTCAGATTCCATCGCTTTAAATTAAATATTTTAATATAAGAATTACGAAATTGTTCGTCGGGGTCACCAGTTTAGTGAAATGAGAACACGACTCGTAACAATGTGTATATAATGTACTTCACTTTATTTAAATATAACTCTTGCTTAGGTAACTAAAAATATTTATGATGATCTGCCGGTAATATCTCCAATCGACTGTCTTTTATTCTTCTCGCTGATGGCTGATGAAAACTAGGTAATTGACAACTGCCGTTGTCAAGCACTAACTGGGTGCCAAAAGCCGCTTGAGCGCATATGTATGTATATCGCAATGATGGTGTGTACGGGTTATTTCGCGTCGAAGCCGTAGAGCAAAAAACTTTGACTGCTGCAGTGGGTGCTGCCGTTGATGTTTGCTTGTACTGCGCGTTGAGTGCTGCCGTTGATGTTTGATTGTAATGCGCGTGCCGCTACAGACTTATTATAATATATCTACCTCTGTATAAGGCGTGTAGTAAATCTTGTTAAGTGTTAAAGCCTTGACATAAATGATCATTCATGGAAAGCACCTATGATCATCCTGTTTTGGAGGGCGGTAAGAGGAGTGATATAGCTACTTCTATGGAGAAGAAAATTACCCTATCAATGATTATAACAAAAATTACGTGTTTTCCGCATCTCGCTAGCATTTTGACTAATATGAGAATACAACCTTTCTCATTTTAGCCTGTCAATAGCAACTACTATGATTATGAACCAGGCTTGTTAGTTAAGGTCTGTTTCTCTAATGCAATAGCTGACCTGGTAGACTTTTGTTGTTGTTTTGGAGGTGATTCTGGATCCAAAAGAATGGTTCTGATAGACCTGCCAAATGCATTCATTTAGGGACTAAGGTGCGAGCCCTTGACTTAAAAGCAATTTCATCCTACCTTAGCGCTTTGTCATTATATATAGGTAGATTGCCGATGGTTGCGTTATTAAAAGTAACCTCGCTATCGTCTGTAGCTCCCATAATGTCAGCCTCAATCCCTATACGCGGCTGATTTTCGATTCATTCCCCACGACCTCATGTAGGAGTTTGAGCTCTGAAGCGGCACCCTACTGTTCTTTGAGATGGTAGTAGCTTCATCCTGAGACCGCTGCCTATTGGATCTCAGCCTTTGCCGCCTATCTTGTGGACTTTTACTTTCCTCCACGATTTTCGTTGCCCACTCATAGGTCACATTATTTTTTCAACCCATTTTTTCCCAATTTCCTCTAAGTCGGCAATGATTTTGAAATGCTACGGCTAGCTAGGAATATAACCGTCACAGTCCCGCATGACTTGCATCCTTATGTAGCCTGGTAAATAAGCACCTGTAATTTTATTTAAATTCTTACTGTCGTTGTTTTTAAAAAAAATAAGATCAGATTCAACAAGACAAAAATTCAACCGCCTTTTTATACCCGGTACCACACTGTGGTGAGGGTATATTCACTTTGTCATTCCATTTGTAACGCCCATAAGGAGGCGTTGTAGGTATGACAAACTATATATATTATTGATCAGCATCACTTTCTTAGTCGATCTAGCGATGTCCGTCTGTCTGTCCGTCTGTCTGTCTGTCCGCACGATTACGGCCGTAATTTAAGAGCTATCGACTTGAAATTTGGTACGTAAGCTTTTATCCACCAGACTGAGGCTAAGTTCGAAGATGAGCAAGATCGGATTTAAACTACTACTACCTCCCATACAAAAGTATCAGATTTATATAGCTTTTTATGTTAAAAATTAAATTTAAATAGCTACAGTAAAGATAGCAAGTTTAAACTTTGCACGTATTGTTTTAATAATATTTAAAATTTTTTGACAAAAAAGGAGCTTGATCGAATAAAAACTACCCATACCTCCCATACAAATATATAATTTTTTAATACTAAAATATTTTTTTATTTTACAATAATAGGCGTATTTTTTGGAAATCTATAGCTAGTTCACTTTTACTTTTACATGCAAAACTGGTATACTCACTTTTGGTTTTGTTATACCCACTTTTGGTTTTACATGCAAAACGGTTATACTCACTTTTGATTTTGTTATACTCAATTCCCAAAAAATACGCCTAATATAGTACCGGGTATTTGAGCTTCGGCATAGTCGAAGATAATTGTCTTACTGGTTTTTAATTTCAATTTATTCTGTCCCTGTTCTTTTGACAGTTCCACCACCATCTTGTTTTTAAATTAATAATAATGATGGCATTCAAGAATCTAGTTTAGTACCTAAGTCTGACAGCTCTATATCTTCATGTTGCTGAGTTTTCATTGGAATAGACTGGTCACGTGAACAGTTTTCTCAGTTGACGGCTATGTCCACAACACCGACAAATCAAGTCAAGACTTTTCCGACTTATTACTAAATTGACGTCTATTTGTGTCAACATGAGTATCTCGAGAACTAAGTTTTGACATTTCTATGGGGTTATCGGAGAGATAAGAGAGCGCAGTTTGACATTTCGATTGTTCTGTTCTGAGGCGTAGAACACCAATCAGAAAGTCGGAACCCAGGAGAAAAAAAAATACAATTGTCAGTAAGTGACATACCGACAATTCAAGTTTTCGCTTTTAGGTAAATTTGAATCCAGACAATTCAAGTCGACTTACGATGACTAGATTCTTGAATGCAGCCAATATTTATCTACAACTTAATCTACTACAAATATTCGTAGCCTACTGCAACTATTACAATCTAATACAAATTGAATTAATAACAACTGTGGCCTATATTTCACCAACTTACAAATTTGTATTTAAAAGTATTTTTTCCACAAAATCTGTAGAAAAATTATAAATTTGCTTTAATGATCCTAGCTTCAAATATCAGATTCAATTTATTGGATAAACCGCAATCAAAGTTATGGAAAGTGCAACGCCGCCATCGTTAAGTCAATGTCTTATTTCAAACTGTACCTGAAAGTCGTTCTTTATCCACCTAAGTGAAATTTGTAAGGTTGAACTTTTTGTGCAGTACATATATACATTTTCTTTTACTACAGCCAATTCGATCAACTCTAAATCTAAATCAAAACCATTCATCCTTACATCGCAGATGTTTTATACAACCCACCTGAGGCCATATATTTATTTCACCTTCAACAATTGATGGAGCAAAAAAATAAAAGGAAGATTTTCAGCAACAATATAACCACCGTCGCGTCACCTCGTTTGTCCTTAATTCAATTCCCAATGGGAAATTCCTTACGAAGAAGAAAAAGAAATCTTTGACAAGGACTTTGTATATACCATTTGTCCTTGTGCTGCAGTGCTCTCTGCCTTCTATTTTGTCTCCTTATTGCTTTCGCAAAGTAGCTTATAAAACTTTGTCGAAAGACAATTCAAGTCAATTTATCCAATCCAACCCCATTTCCGTTCCATTCCGGCATGTGTAGTCTATATATCCGTATACTATATATGGAAGACGAATGCTCCTGGCATCCAGCAGTTTCAATGTAATTTCCTTGCAAGGAGACAAATTGTTTCAGTCATCAGCGGAAAATGTATACTACAATTGAGAGCAAAAATAGGCAACACAATCAAGAAGAGGGAAGCGGCAAATCCATTTTCAATTGTCCTGAATCCTGAATGATGTATAAGCATTTCGGATTTCCTTTTAATGTTGATTTTTTTTTGTGTAAGATTTTCCATTTGATTTAGCACACTCAACAAAATCCTTCTTAAGATTGCTGATTAGCAAAGAGACGGATTTAAGGACCATCATCATCATCATCATTATCGTTCTCGTTCTCGTCAGCCAAGATGATTAATGTCCAAAGTGTTTGGCTAATAAATATTAATTACCAACGGCAAAGTGGTTGCAAAAGGATGCAGTGAATCACAAAATGTATAATCCCAAGTTGGCTACAGTACAGACCGAAATGATTACAGGTTCTCATATCAATTTCAGAGGACATTAACAATGACGGCCGCAAAGGGTGAATGATGGTTTTGATGGCTCAGCTTAGCAGGAGGAACTCATGAAGGAGTTGTATCTTGTGTTGTAAGTCGATATACAAGTAGCTAGATGACATAAAAGCATGTTACGATGGTATTAACCAACCACCCGCTAGTAGTTGGCAGTCCCATGTGACTACTGTTTGAGACAGTTTTTTTTTTTTTTTTCTTTTACTTACCGCAAAAGGGCATAGACGCACATAGAGCACACTTGAACAGTGTAGCGTCACAACATCTAAGGCGAAATATAAAATCGACGGCATTCGCAGACATTTGGGTATTTCCAGGACCGGCCACTGCTGAAGAAGAGCCTTTACCGGGATTTCTTCGGATCTACGATGATGATGAACATTCTAAGGGACTAATCGAACCCGTCTCCTATACCTAACAATATATTCGGCAGCCATTTGGATAGCATAGATCTCCGCTTGAAAAACAGAGGCACGCTTATCTAACGAGTATTAAAGTCCAATGTTGTCATATTCCACGAAGACACCAGCACCGGACCTTTGACTAACGCCAATCTTGAGCGCAAAAAAGTTGACTCTAAATTTGCACAACAGCCGAAGTTCCGGTATTATTGCATCAGACGGCATATCCATGGAACTAGGGGTCGTAGGACAAGTGTCGCGCAAGGTCGAGCATCGGAACTCCAGTGTGGATGATACCAAAAACCACCCCGCTTGAGACGGTAGATTGCTTTGATAGTAGAACCCATGATAAAGGTATCAAGGAGAAGTAAATCAAGCAGAGCGTCTAGAGCAGAGACAGGAGTACTCAGGAAAGCACCCGTGCAGCCAAGACAGACCGTTCTTTGGAGTTTTGTGCAGAAGTCAGTTTCGTACTTTCGCAAAAGCCATCTCCACCAAACAACCTATGCGTAGACTCGACGTAGACGTATAGGACCTTTTTAGGAGATAACCCCCCCGCGTCTTACCGAAAGCCTTACCTCCAGAAAACTGAGAGCGCCTTGAATGTCTTATCTATGTTCTTATCCAGGATCACTCCGAGATCTTTCGCTCCATCAGAGATCTGGATAATGACGCCTTTTAGCACTGTCTGAGTCAGACTGGTTAAAATCCTCCGTTTCGTGAAGAGAACAACCTCAGTTTTCAAAGAATTGACCGAAAGCCCATTGCTAGTAAACCATTCATCAACCATATCTATGTATATTCTATAGGACCATCTGCACGTTAGGCCAGACAGTCTGTAAACATGATCCGACAGAAATGTTTGGCAACATCATCCGCGTATGTAGACGTTTGAACCATTTAGGCTATGCAACAGAGAGTCAACTACCATGCACCATAACAGGGTAGACAAAACACCACTTTGAGGCCAGCCTTTGTACACTCTGTCCTAACATGGTGTCCACCATCCGCAGTCTACAACAAAAATTGTAGATTGGATCCATATCTATCAAGAATTTATTTATTTTGAGGGTCAATATGCCTGTCGCCTGTAAAAATGACAAGATCCAGGCCGCTCGCGTTCACCATCAACAACATTGCCAATTTTGATGTTCATCATAACATAACGTGTCCTTATTTTAAGGAATTCTTGTGTAATTTCTTTTTTGTCATCATACACCATTTTTCTTCCATATTTTTTTTTGTAGTGATATCCTTAACGTTGTCTGTCAGATTTTGCCGCTACTAACGAGACATCATAGAGGATAAAGCAGATTCCGAAAAGTATTTTCATCTCTCTTCGAGTTTTTAGTCCTTTTTTTACGTACATATTGTATAGCAAAAATGTTTCCTTCGTAATATTCGTCCTTTTTCATGGTTATTTTTAAATCCTTTCTTTTGGGGTGTACTTCTTTTGTGTGTAGTAGCTTTGTGGTTTGCTTTGGAGAGCCAGACAACGACTACACTATGAGTGCCGTATATACACCACTCGCTTGTCATCGTCATTCAAAAAAGAAATAGAAACAACAACAAAAAAGAATACATCCCCCCACAGACATAAAAATGGAAGAAGATTGCATCCAATAATAAAATCAATTCCTTTGTAATCATCGTAAGATGATTACGATAATTTGGTAGCTGCAGTTGGTTTGAAATCGATTTGCGTCAAGTGGATGACAATGTCTGACACTTGCAAACACACACACACACACACACACACGTGCGTGATATACAGTCTCTGACTGTACTAACTGCAGAAGATAAAATCCTTTGTTAAGTGCCGTCATCTCATTTGAGTCCCATTTACAGGACACCATGTGTATCTACACAAGCAATTGTGTGATGGCTTCGATGCACCTTTTGAAGGTCGATAGAAAGTCACAACGGAAGGAGTATGGAAGACTGAGTGCATCAGCACATCGGTGCTTTGGAAAGGGCATTGCATTCTTGTCCTTCACTAAGGACGACGCAACAAAATCGAGTGGATACCGGTGTGGGTCGTCGTAGTGCATTATCTTCAAAGCTGTAGGAATGTGAACTTGCATTCAATGCACTCTCATATTAGGAAACGGTTCGTTAGAGATTCACGTGTTGGGAAAATAACTTGTGACTGCTATGGAGTGAAGAAGGGTACAGAGTTTGGCAAACTTTGTAGTTTCTTTAACAAGTGGGTGGGTTTTGTGCAAAGTTAAAAGAATCCTTTGTGAATATCGTTGTCCGGTAGTATTTAAGTTTAAAATGTGCCTGAGAGATTTCTAAAATCATCAAAGTGACTCAAAGATTGACAAGTACTCGTAGGTAGCTCCCATAAGGTTTGTTTGACGTGGACCCTATGGCGCACTGGGTTAGCCCTATGGCGTTCGATATAGCAGTTCGCACTAACAATGGAAACCTGTGTTCGAGGTGAGCACTGGTGCGCCCTAGTTGAGCACTGAGATGACCCTATAGGTATTCAGTCAGGGCAAGAGTTCAGTGGTTGATTTGGCTGTCAATCGTAGCTGTCATTTATGTGAAATCATGTTTTTGTGAACTATTGACTTGTGCAGCACTAGGTTAGGTTAGGTTAGGTAAGGTGGCTGTCCCAAAGGGGACACACTTAGACCATAATTTGGTCCATTGTGATACCACAGAAGGGGGGGGGGGCGAGGGGGGATAGCGGCCAGAACGGTTCTTTGTGCCGGGCGTTACCCCGGGAAATTCTTATTGCTACTTGCGAATTTGGGTGTCCTACCTCGTTGAGAGGTTTTTGGTAGTGACTGAGGCAGTCGGATCTTGTATAAATTTACATCACTTGGTTACGGCTTAGTCTTCGGGTCAAGGTGGAGGGCGACCGTAACGGTCTGCCCCCTTCCTATTGCCTCTGACGCCGCCATCACTGAGGAGGGAGAAACATGACAGAGACTGGTGCTGCTTGGTACCGAAAGTAGATGTCGCGATTTGTCTTTCTGTTACCTCTGACGGGGTCCTCTAACTATCGAGATGAGATTGATTGGTGTATTCAGCTTCGGTTAGTCTTCAGAAAACAGGCAGAGGGTGACCGAAACAGTCTAACCCCCCGCTGGTCTCCTCTGACAGTCCGTTACTAAAGAGGGTGGCTGGTATAGATCAGAAAAGAAAGACTGCGGCAGGAGGAATCGACGAAAGGTGACCGAAACCCTCTGCCTATCCCCTCTGACGGAGTCTGAAAGTTCTACGTGTGAAGGTAAAAATTTGACTGACGTAGTCAGCCCTTCCCTTTGGCGGTCAGTCTTCAGAAAAACAGACAGAGGGTGACCGAAACAGTCTAACCCCCCGTTAGTAGCCACTGACAGTCCGTTAATAAGGAGGGTGGCTGGTACAAATAAGAAAGACTACGGCAGGAGAGAGCGACGGAGGGTGACCGAAACAGTCCAACCCCCGCCCATCTCCTCTGACAGTCTGAAGGTTCAACGTGTGAAGGTGAACATTTTCTGACATGGTCTGCTCTTCCCGTTGGCGGTTTAGTCTTCAGAAACAAACGAAAATGGGTGAGATGCGTATTGATATCTTCTAGCGAAGCCAATTCGACTTTGTAACAAACTTGCTGATGCAGCCAATATCGGTGCGGGACAGATCGCTCAGGTCCTCAAAGAAATAAGCCCCTAAGGTAGCCATGCGTGAGGTGGCAAGAGCTGGGCAGGAGCAGAGGAGGTGAACGGTGGTCTCCTCCTCCTCCTCGTTCATGCAGCTTCTGCAGAAATTGTTATAGGGTACTCCCATTCTGCGGGCATGTCTACCTATCAGAGAGTGTCCTGTTAGTATTCCTACGACGGAGCTAATTTTGCTTCTATTAATACAAAGGATAATTTTAGTTCTTTTTGCGTCTAATTTTGGCCAAATTTGTCTGGATGTTATACAGGTGCTAATTATACAGGTGTTCCATCTATTGTTGGTGATTTTTAATGCTTCCTCGAGGAGCAGGGTTTTTACTGATTGCAGTGGAGCGTGCGGTTATTCGCTGATATCTGTTATATTAAGGCTGCTGCCTTGTCTGGCTAGTTCATCCGCCTTGCAGTTGCCAGGAATATCGCTGTGACCTGGAACCCAGCACAGGGTGACTGAAAATCTATCCGCAATCTCGTTAAGAGATTCCCGGCATTGTTTTACCAAATTTGATCTGGTTGTTGGTGTATTCAAGGCTTTTATGGCTGCCTGACTGTCTATATAAAAATTGATAGCTTTCCCATCTATCTCATATAAGGCAAGTCGGCATGCTGCTTCGCGAATAGCCATAATTTCCGCCTGAAAAACGCTACAGTGGTTGGGGAGGCTTAAGGCGAGGTTGAGAGCAGGTGATCGGGAGAAGACTCCTACACACGTGCCTTCCGTCATTTTAGATCCATCTGTATAGATTTCGATTGCGAAGTTGTTGCTTAAGTTACCGTTCTCCCATTCGAATCGATTTGGGATTTTTGTGTTGTCCTTTATATTAAAGTCTTCAAAAGGAATTATATAGTCCGTTTTGTTCGGAATTGTATTGGGTAGGTTGCCGGAAAGTTGGACCGGAGAGTTGGTCCATTTTTGAGACTCTCTGAGTCTTAGAGCTGCTGCAGACGCAACTAGTTTCCCGTAGATGTCAACGGGACGAAGATGCAATATTGTGTCTAAAGCGGCCGTGGGGGTGGACCTAAGTGCCCCTGTGATGCATATGTTTGCAGATCTTTGAATGCGTTCTATGGATTTAATGTTGCATTTTTTATCTAGCGCTGACCACAAGACCATGATACCGTAAAGTAGAATTGCCCCCCCAGCTCGGACAGAATCATTCTGCTGTTTAGCATGTTTTCTATCCAAAAGCGTAGGCAGTTATCAACTTCCAGTCTGCGGAGTGCATTAGAGATAGCTCTGTTTTGACATTGTTGAAGGCACCTTCGATATCTAGAAAGGATACCATTCAGAATTGCTTGTTAGCGAGCGATTTTTCAATATTGCCTATTAGCGAGTGTAAAGCTGTCTCTACCGAGAAACCCTTACGATATGAGTGTTGGGAATTGGATAGTGAGTTTGCTTTTAGTTTCTTTCGAATATAGTTGTCGATGAGTCTTTCTAGGGTTTTTAACAGGTGCAGGGGACTTATACGGAAGGAAACTGTGAACGGCCCAGTTTATATTACGGGTGTTCACTATCTCCTCCGGTATTTCTTGGACTAGGTGATTTCTTGGACTCCGGTTGATGTAGACCGGTTAGCGTCTATGGTATTACCCGGAAAGTGGGTATTCATGAGGAGATCTAAGGTCTCTTCGGTAGATGTGGTCCATTCTCCGTTCAATCTTTGAATGAAGCTGGGCACATCTGGTGATTTGGAGATAATTTTCCTTAGCCTACTGGAGTCACTATTGGTTTCTATATTGCCACAGAATAATCTCCATGAGTCTCGTTGGGCTTTTTTAATCTCAGCTTTGTAAATCCTGAGACTGTTTTTGTATTTGTCCCAGTCCTCTTGAAGTCTAGAGGACTTTGCCGCATTAAAACATTTCCTACTATCTTTTCGCAGATTTGCTAAGTGGTTGCTCCACCAGGGTGGTTTATTTCTAGTTTTGTGCCTGCTGACTGGGCAAGCTTTACTGAAGGCTTCGTTCATATGTTTGGTAACTTTGTCCACCATGCAATCTAAATCTGGTGGTGAATTCGGTTGAACAAATCTGAAGTGATGGTCGTCTCCACAACGCCTGTTCAATGCACTCTGCATGTTAGTGGAGTCCCATTGAAACAGGTGGAGAAGTTTAAGTATCTCGGGGTCTTATTCACGAGTGATGGAAGGAGCAATGCTGAGTTTTCCTGTAGGATTGGTCAGGCTGGGTCAATTTTGAGACAGATTGGTCATTCTGTTATTAGGAGGACTGAACTTGGTGTCAAAGCTAAGTTGTCAGTCTTTAATTCAGTGTTTGTTCCAACTCTTACCTATGGTCATGAGGTTTGGGTAATGACCGAAAGAATATGATCGCGAATACAAGCTGCCGAAATGAGATTTCTCCGTTGTATTGCTGGTGTGACTCGTAGAGATCGCATTAGAAATACCAGAATACGTGAGGAACTCAATGTCGAGCAGCTACTTCTCCGGACGGAGCGGTCCACGCTTCAGTGGTTTGGTCATGTTAAACGCATGTCCCCGACCAGGATTCCGCGACGTGCTATGGAATCCGTACCATCAGGCAGGCGTCCTCTAGGTAGACCTAGGATGAGATGGTTAGATCAAGTCCATAATCTCTCCTCTACCCGTATGGGGATTGCCTTTGATGATTTGGAGTCGATGGCGGAGGATCGAGAGCTATGGAGGGTCCACATGAGCAACCTACACCCGCGACCCAATTAATGGATAAGCGGACCATTTGAAAATGATGATGATGATGATGATGAATTCGGTTGATTGGGTACGTGTCTAAGCTTATGCATAAGAAGAGAGTTAGATATATGCCTGCCAGTTGACTTTTCTAGGATTCCTAAAGGGTACGGTTGGTGGCATACAGTAGTCAATACTGAATTGAATATATCGGTAGTCCGATATTCCTTGGTCATGGCGATTCGCAAATTTCAGCCATCAGTTTCTACCAGCAATGTCTAGATTGAGATTAAGTTCGAACGAATGTTTTATTCGTTAGTTTGTGGAACGCGGTTTAATGTCCGAAACACATGTGCAGAAATTCTGAATGCTCCACTGCAAGCAGTACTGCAGATGAAACAGATTTGCAGAATTTGACATGCATAGGTTGCTGTCAATGCGGGGACAAATACGAGAGTGCAACACAGACGACAAATAATTCCCGTATCTCTTTTCCTCGTATGCATCAGTAGCTGAATTTAAAAATTCGATGCTGCCAAGTGTAATTAATTTATTTCACCGCGTTGGTATGCCAATTGAATTCTGCACATCTGTTTCATCTGCAGTACTGCGTGCAGTGAAGCATTCGGAATTTCTGCACATGTGTTTTGAGTATTAGAAATAGAGACATGTTACAGTGCTGCGGTGGGTGCAGATTTTACATTTGTATCACTACATAAGAGCATTCTAATTTTGCTGCACGGTGAATTCTGCACAAACAAACAATTCATACGACTGTATGTCAAAATTTGACATTTGTGATTTGCGTAACTTTCCGCGGTTGATTTCCGAGCCTAAATCGCTGCGAAAAATTATGAAGTCTGCGTAAACTATTCTCCCTCCATACGAAATCTAACAGTTCATTTAGGAGGTGGTAAATTTCTGCAGTTTACTCAGTTTACGCGTTTAAGTAAATACCTTTTATTTAATACAAACGAATTAATTTTAAGTTTTTATACAGAAAATAGTGACAAACCACTTACCTTAGAGACCACTTAAAAAGTATATCTGAAATAATTGCCAAATTTTTCATATGTATTTAGTGGATATAAAAAAAAAATTGCAATACCCTATCGTAGCAGGAGGTAGGTTGGGGCTTTTATTATTTCATGACCGGTGCAATTGGTAAATGTGCAGCACGAAGACGAATGACTTTTAATTCAGTCCTGCATTCAACTTCCATTGTCACAATTTCATGGTTAACGCACAACGCCAACCACTTCAATGTCATAGTTTCACAATCATTGTTCGCTTGAAAGCAAGAGGTGAACAAAAAACACGACGTAACGAAGGATCTAATGGAGTCAACAGCATTCAACAAATTCCATCAAAAATAAACGAAATGAAAATAAATGAAAAGAATCTCATCCTTCACAAGTGAAATTACTCTTTCCAATAATGAAAACCTACAGACATACTACACTAGGAAATCTGCTCTACCCTATGTTTGAGATGAAAATATAAAACTGGAAGAATATCATTGACCACCTTTGCCCTTAGGCGTAAATTATATTTGCTTTTGGAAAACAGCGGCTGCCATAGTGCGCATTTTGCGAAAGACATCTTGATGTTCTCCCGCTCTCTTTAATACCTTCTTTGAAATGTTTTTTTTTTATGCTGACGTATAAACCGGTTCCGGATCTTTAGGGCCTCCCCATAGAAACAGCAACTTTGAATAATAAAATAGTTAACTTTTAATTTTTGTACATACATACGCACTAAAAATTATTCTAGTACTTTTTGCACGTAAATCTATTAAGACTTGATACTTTGGCAGCACTTCTTTGTACTTATGTCATTTTACTGAAATTGTAATTATGAAATGTCAAATTAGAAAAGCTGATTTTGGCGGAAAAATTGTCACTAATAAAGCGAATATTGAATCGATCGGCGCGTTTTCTTTTTCATTGTTACGATAGTTACAAAATGTTTTGGAAGAAGACTTAAGATTACTTATGTCGTTTTCGGTTGGTCGTCCAGAATAATCCAGAAGAACTCTCCGCGAATCTGAATTCAAATCCAGAAGCAAATTTCTCTTCTTTTCAGGAAAAGAATTGTCAGTTGAATGCCAATCCAACCCTTTCAGAACCGTTCGGATTGCTTCCGGACGGTTCTGGACGACTAATCGAAAACGGCATTAGATTACTTAGACCGTGATCACAGATCAGGGAAAGAGGACGGAAATGGAAAGTCATTAAAGGAGTCAAATGCAAATATGGTGCATTTCTTTTCAATAAGAAGAACATCTAGGGCAGATGGCGCGAGTACTTTTCTGATTTTTCCAACCCAAAACAGAGTATTGAAGTCTGAGGATGACAAAAACATCGCTTTGAGCAGGGCGACTACTTTTGCAATCAAATCACTTAAATGTCTCCTCAAACCAACGCGAAAGCGGGAGCGAGAAATAAATACATGACGATGGCGTGGCGATATGTCCCACATTTTCCCGGGTGAAATTCGCTCCCGCTTTCTCATTTTCGCGTTGGTTTGAGCAGACCTTTAAGCTTGCCTGAGTTGATGAAATCCGTCGAAAAATACTCAATGCCCTATGTAAAGACGTAACTCCCTCTCCTGTCATATTTGTGGCCTGTAATTGCGGCGAAACACCCGGCGAATGGAGTGATTGTGTCAATTTTCAAAAAAAGGGATTACTCCAATTATAGGGGTATGTATATCGCTTTTAAGTCTCTTCGGAAAAGTCTTTGCAAAGGTACTGGAAACGTGTTGCATAGGTGTGATCGGTTCGAGTTTGGTGGAGGAGCAGTCTAGTTTTCGTTTGCCAAGCGACCGCCAACTTTCGTGCACCAACCCGATTCTCCCCGGAAAAAATCCCCTCTTAGTTACCCTTTCTGTGAATATGTGTGCAGAATACAGCTTGCCACATTTGACATCTCCCCATAAGCCACTGCAACTGCCCTAGGATTTGCTAAGTATGCGTGTGCCGTAATTTCTTCACTTTAATTTATACAGGCCCAATACATAAATAATCCTATGCCTACCACACAGCTTGTAGGCAAAGTCCGTTTTGTGGGAGGAGTCGACGGTCTATTATATGTATGTGGTTTGTGACCAGTTCTTCACTCAAAGAACGATCCCTGAAAAGGCTTGGAAGTATACCACACCTGTTTACACAGGTTTTGTAAATTTGGCGAGGGCTTACGACTGAGTCCCTCGAATTAAGCTCTATACAGTGTAGTACTGGAGCATAGAATTGATGATTCTCTCCTGAGAGCCATTCAATCTCGGCGTTAAATCAATACCTGTCACCGTGGCTGTTGGACATCATCCGGGTGCGTTTTGACACCTTTCCTATTCATTACTTGTATAAGTTGTTGAAAATGCTGAATTTTTCTGTAGTTATCGAGCTGAACCTATTTTGAAACAGCTAGGTCATTTTGTTATCAGGAGGATCAAACGTCGTGGCAAAGCTTTAGTTCGGTACTTTTTCCAACTGACCAACACTTACCTTTTGTCATAAGATTTCGTATAAGCTGTCGAAATGAGATTACTCAATTGTTTTGCTTATGTTGCTCCCAGAGATTCTAAAAGAATCCGGAGAGGTCTATGCTTCGTTGGTTTGGTCACGTCAAGCGCATGTCCACAGCTCGGAGTCCATGCTATTTCATCAGTGGCGTCTTTTAAATAGGCTCAAAATAAGATCAAGGTTTAATCAAGGCCGAAATCTCTCCTTTGTCCATATTAAGATTGGCTTTTGGTAACGCTGCTGCAGAATTTCAGGGGCTAGAAGTTGGAAGAACTGGAAAAGTCACTACATGGTTCGACATTCACACCGATGTCAGCGATATGTGCTCATTAAAACTACAACCAACCAACAACACCCTATATGAACACACAAATAACAAAAAAATGGACCTTCCTCCCCCCCATAAACGAGAAACGAAAATTCGTAAATGAAAGAAAAAATGAAATGAAAATGGTGGTTAAGCGATACTAAACCCAGGTTAAACCTTCGGGTACATGTGCCCAAGGAGACCAAATTGTATGCGGATGCACTCCTATCTGAGTGTGGTAGTAGTAGGTTTCCATAATTACACAGATGCACTTCAGAATCGTTCGGAAACAAAAGAGCATGTATACGATGTTTTCATATTCATTCGGATCCCATTTTTTTTCTTCCGTTATGTCAACGACGAATTCCTTTAGGCTAAAATGAATTCAAATTTCCTCCAAAAAAAAGCAAAGATACCATACATTGTATATCGTTTCCAGGACACACATAGTGTATGAGGAGAGGTTGCATTCAATGGTACAAAATTGTCCACTTGATGCTATTCACTGGGGGTTTTCCTCATTACGTTCGAGTTTTCTCGTTTTGAATTTCCCGAGAAGATTGGGACACAAGCGAGTTGTTGCATGTATTCGAAAATTCCTATTCACTCTAAGAACCTTCTCATGCGGGGCATTTCACAATGCACTGCGAATATTTATTTTTTTTGTTTCACTTGAAGTTCTACAAAATTTACAAATTGGAAGACCTCCTTCTTGGGTCGAGGTGAACAGTCATCAAGTTTGTACCATTGAAAGTTGAATGAAGGGTGTAACTACCGGGAGAATGAGGAACATATAATTATGTAAGTGCGTGGAGAATGATTTAATGACAATGACTTTTAAATATCCCACGATTTATTTAAAATCAAGGTAAGACACAAGGAAAAATAGACAATCCATAAACGTCTCAGTCTCAGACTCAACCCACTTGAAAAGGGAAACAAATCCTTCCTAGCCTTACAACTCATTACCATGCGACCTTGATTTGCTGGGCTGGAAATGGGAGAGACATTTGCAATCGAGACGCCACTTATCTGGCTCGTACACATTTACGGGTAAGTCATACTTAAATAGTATTAAATCCATCACTCTCGCCCCCAATTCCAATTGACATAGTTCGTTGTGTAGACTTCAGCCCAGCAGCGTCTGGCAAATATCGATCAACGATTGTTCAAATGAATGTCATTCGAAGGCAAATCTTATTCGAAGAAAATGATGACAAGGACTGTGGGTATAGGAATAATTGTACATTTTCTTCAGTTTAAAGACGACATAGATCCGAACAAATTGGGTTTTGAATGTCTATACATCCCACAAATGTGAATTTCGATCGATGCTGAAAAAATGTTCCACATACGCCACAGTTGATGTTGATTTGTTAAAGTAAAATATGGAGGATGTATTTTTTACGCTGTCACTTGTACCAAATCTAACATTCCTATAGAAGAATAAATTACTGTTTTTTTACCGACATTCTTTTGGTCGTCTCAAGTTTGCCCGTTTAGTTTGCTAACTCTTGATTTTTGCTGCCATTTCAAGCGGCCACTCATTTCTAACGGTGCAGGGAAATAAGTCCCCGGGAACTGAGTCCCTCAGTGGAAAATAAAACCACTTTCGTGAAGTGGACTTAGTTCCCACGTGAGGTGTGAACTAAGCCCACTTTCTTATGGAAACTTAGTACACATACAACAGTTAAATGCAGGGCATGCTGCAAGTGGCTCCTAGCTTGCTTCCATCTACGGAAGAGAGCTGGTCAGGAACAAAGAAGGTGAGGAATAGTTTCCTTTTCCTCTTCATCCATACAATACAGCTTCTGCAAAAGTAATTTCCAATAAGGAAGGCCCAGCCTTGTTTTCTTAAGGAAGTGTCCAGTGGCCAGTAATGACATCTTTTGTAGTGCCAATATGCAGTCTGTTGGGGGAAATCTGCTTAAATCCAACTTAGGCCAAATTTGTTTTGTCGCAAGATATGTAGTGTGTAGTGTCCACCCAAAATTTGCACTCTCTACGGGTGGGCCAAATACAAGTTTTTTTTAATGCAATAAAATGAACAAAATTAAATTGTTTCCTTGTATTATGACTTTATTAGTTAGAGCAGACATTCAGCAACGTCGATCAAGTGGCTGCCTCGGCTTCTGTCACTCCAATTTTCCAAGACTTTGTTGATGGTTTCGGTCTGTAAATCACGGATTGCTTGGATATTATCCTTAAGTGCTTGAATAGTTTCCGGATTGTTGGCATAACATTGGTCCTTCACGGTTTCACACAAAAAAATTCCAAAGGGTCAAATCGCAGCTCCGAGACGGCCAATTTACATCGCCATGACGGCTTACAACACGATTTGGGAATTTGATGCCCAACAGATCGATTGTGGCATGGGCTGTGTGGCATGGCTGTGTGTCTTCAATTTCCGTAAAAAAAAATTCGGTTAACATGGCTCTGTAACGCCCACCGTTGTTCCCAGCCACATTTTCGAAAAATGGTCCAATGATGCCACCACTCACACTCTCGGCTACAGCAGCCACATTCTCGTCTGTGCGCACCGTATACCATACCAGTCTCACGAACTTTTTGCACAAACTTGCGTACAGCGGTTGGTGCTTCAATTCGGCCAAAACTTCTTTTCAAAAAACGCACTGTTTGGGCTACACGGCACTCACATAAGTTTTCAATATTTCTCAACGTTGTTCAATCGTAAAGCGACTCATTTCGTTCAGCGGAGGTATAATACTGACTTTCTGTCAAGATTTCGAGCGGGAAACAGCTGTCACTGTCAAAATAACCTATGATTTAAGAGGAAACCACTAGAAGACCCAAATATTTCGCTTTGTCGGAATACCAGCTCAGTTTTGAGGGGGTTCACATATCCAAACCACACCTGACTAAGCTAGCTGGAGAGTATATTCGAGATTATACGTACTATAGTGCGTGTTGGTGCGCACCAACTCATCTGTAAAATATGGTCGGAGAAAAGTATGCCCGATGAATGGAACCTCAGCATTGTTTGCCCGATTCTAAAAAATTGTGACCCTCTAAAATGCACCAACTACAAAGGTCTTCTTAACATCGCCTACAAGATCTTATCTACCGTATTGTGTGAACGCCTGAAGCCTTTCGTGAACAACCTGATGGGACACTATCAGTGTGGCTTCAGGCCAGGAAAGTTTACCATCGATCAAATATTCACACTGTGGCATATCTTGGAGAAAACCCAGGAAGTCCAAATCGACACCCACCATCTTTTCATCGATTTTAAGGTCGCCTATGACAACATTTATAGAGAACAGCTATACAGAGCAATGTCTAGTTTTGACATCCCTGCCAAACTCGTCCGTCTGTGCAGGATGACAATGGAGAATGTACGCTGCTCCATCAAGGTCGGTAAAGAACTTACCGAGACCTTCGATGTCAAAAAAGGATTTAGACAAAGCGATGAGCTGTCATATGACTTCTTTAACATCGTTCTTGCAAGGAAAATGCAAAACTTAAAAGCTAACACCAGACGCACTATCTTTCAAAAGTCCGTCCACCTACTCGCCTACGCCGACGACATCGACATAATCGGCAGAACGCGGCGTGATGTCACTGGCGCGTTCGTGAGTTTTGAGACGGAGGTGGCAAAGATGGGTTTGGTCAATGAGTGCAAGCCTAGGTATATGCTGTCATCAAGAAAGAACACCCAACAGCGAGGTTTCGGACAGAATGTCTTTATAGACAGATATAACTTTGAGGTGGTTAAGGACTTTGTCTACCTAGGCTCCGCTATGAACTCAGGCAATGACACCAGCGCTGAGATTAAACGAAGAATAACTATTGCCAATCGCTGTTTCTTTGGGCTAAGAAAGCAACCGAGTAGCAAAGCCCTCTCTTGAACAACTAAAGTGACCCTTTATAAAACCTTAATCATCCCAGTCCTTCTCTATGGTACAGAGGCATGGATGAGGATGAGGGTACTCTTGCTTGCTTCGAGAAGAAAATTCTTACAGTAATTTTCGGTCCCGTCTGCATAGACGGTGAATAAAGGAAAAGATACAACGACGAACTCTACAGGCTGTACAGCGACATCAGTCCAACGACTGAGGAGGCTTGGTCAGGTAGAGCGAATGGACGCGAGTACTGCTGATTACCTGGGAAGTCTCTACCACTATCTCGAGAAGGCTACTTCCTTAGAAACCGGTGACCGTAAATCATATGAAACCAAGAATTGTGGAATGTAATGGATATAAAGCTGTTGGATGACGAGATTAGGCACCGAAAGTGGCCCTGCACTGGTCACACACTTAGGGAAACCAAAAGACAACATAGCGAGTCCTCCGAATGGAATCTGCAAGGTACACGGCGTATTGGTAAACCACCAAGATCCACATGGAGATCAAGATTCTTGGCCGAGGCAGCTACTAAGCGTAGAACGTGGCCACAGCTGAATTATCAGACCGCTGATACAGAAAGATAGAAGAGATTTTCGCCGCCCTATGCCCCACCAGGGGTTGAAGAACACGTATAACTAGCCTTTAATCCCATACTACTTTCACAGGTAATTAAATATTTCACTCTTTGGGGAGAGCATTTAAAGTACTTTAATCGAAGTTCCCCGAATGGAGCTTAACAAAAGTCACACCCTACCAGTTCCTCCTACTGAAATGTTGCCATCAAAACCTTTCTCGTCTCAATTGAATTTAATCCCCGCTTCTGTATCAAAAACATCAAAAAAATGAATTCAATGAAGGCGAAATAAAATATAAAAACTGAAACGAACTTCTTTATCAACACCTTAACATCCCTTAAAACTACCATTTCACTCAGATTCATTTCAAACTCCGCACGGAATACCCCTCGAACCAACCGTATCCTTGCGATAAAGCGCTGACTATGCTGAATGCATTTTATAAGATTTTTCAACTCATCCGTGAAATGTCATCGAAACCATAAGAAGTGCACTGCCATCATCCGATTAAAAAAGAAAATGAATTTGACTATTTCACCCACCTATACAACACCCCCACGATAACCATTCGCACAAATGTCACAGTCGACATTTAAGCGGTAGGAAGGAGTATGATTTCTTCTATAGCGCCAGCAAATTTGCAGTAAAATACTTTGACAAAGACGACCGAAAATTATGTGCAAATTTCGAAAGGATCTCTAGTAGAAGATTCCCAAAAAGGAAACGTTCAATTTAACTTTTTCGCGGAGGGTGAATCTAGAATCGTTTTACAAAACACCAACCCTATGCCAGACGATTAGATTGAGACCATGACGAACGAAGTCAAACATCATTTCCATTCTCTGCATAGTGCATAGTTAGGTTAGCCGCTAAAGCAGGAGCATTGGGCCACAACTGCGAGTAAAGTCAGTCGCAATGGAAAAGGACATTTGGAGGACTTTGCGCACATTGCGGGCATCAGAGCATTTTATAAAGCAAAATTTATGAACCTCAAATAGAGTGCATCTGAAGGACAAAGAATTTCAACGTGCAAATCGTATCCAAATGGAATGGGGGCAACTACCCCGACTAAGCATCTTAGTGTAGACGAAGTAGCAAGTGAATTTATTACACGTCAGTTACCGTAGGAATTATGCAGGTAAAATTCACAAAATTCTCTGTGCAGCAACAACAATAAGGAGCAGCGAAAATAAAAGTTACGAATGGATATGATTTCGTTGAATTCGCTATGGCGACGACGGATGCGAACCTGGAATGAGAAGGAAGTGTATTTAAAAGAAAAGTCTGCAGTCTACACTTGACTATGATTAGCTATTTGAAAATCCTTTGTTTGAACAGGAAAATATTTCTCTTGTGTTATTTTTTTTGACAGCTTTCGATGCTTCATTTGATTCGATATAATTCTTTGAATCACAGAACAGAAATTTGAATACTGTAGGTGGAGCTGGTAAATTGAATGTCTGCGTTAGACACAGACGTTACAGTTGGTCCATTATGATACTACAGAGATCTCCTACCCGGGAACATCGTTAAAGCAAGAACGCGTTTCTTGTGCGTTTCAACATTCACCAGAAAACGTGATTGTCCCTTGATCAAAATACAAAGAACCAGATTGATCACATTCCAGTCAACGCAATACACGCCTCTTTGAATTCCGAACATTATAATTATAACTTGCCAATATCGACTGGAGGAATATCCTTTGAGATCCCTACGTTATCATCTTTTCCAAAATCCCTTATTGGACATAGTCTCTCATTTTTTTCTTCTCTTTTTCCAAAAACTCCCGGAACGAAATCCAAATCCTACAGTGACCACAAGCATGGGGGTTACAGAGGGGCAGCATGGTCCCCCATACGTATCTCACTTTTTAACACCATTTTGAATTAATAACTAACAGTCTTTTGGAGTAAGGGATTTCAGCGAGGGGATTTGGAAAGGGGATTTTGGAAAGGGGATTTTGGAAAAGGGATTTCGGAAAAGGGATTTTGGTATCCCCTTTCCAAATCCCCTCGCTGAAATCCCTTACTCCAAAAGACTCTAAGAGAAAATCCCCACGGGACAAAATCCCCATTTTTAGATAATGGTGTTATTAATTCCTTCTATTCACCGTAAAAAATAAAAACTCACACAAACGAATGGTTGTGAGAAGCTACGCCTTGGCCTAGGGTGTCTGACTATCCCTCAATGATGTGTCAACATTATACTTACATTGTTGTTATCGTTTTCGTTTTCGCATCACATCAGCAGCACTGAAGACCTCCCAAGTTGCAAATGTCATTTTGCTCACACGAATATAAAAACAATGTAAAAAAGAAGGAACAAATAAATAATCCCCAACAATAGAGGCAAACAAAAAATCAGCTTCTGCGGCGGCGGCGGCTCCGCTTCGCTTTCACAGAATACCTCTCGTCGCGCATCTCGTCATAGCTTTAGCAATAGCCCACACAACCTTTCGCAGTTCGTCGAATGTTTTATTTCAGACCTAATCGCCAATCTATTCCGGTGGCAACATATCACAGATAGGCGAACTGACGATGAGAAACCGCCATACAACGTCACAGTCACAGTAGCACAGCAACAGCTAGCGAGCAGAATTTCGGGATTTGGTGCATTCCCCTTTTTGGTTTGTTTCAGTTCATCGAGCCTGGCATGCCGGCATGCGTTGTATTGTTCTTTTGCCCCGCAGTCGCCATCACCAGATACACAACTGGCAGTGCCAACTACCAGTCATCGGAGTCAAAATGTCTGATCTGGCTGCAAATTAGTCAGTCGACTGCGGGTCTAATTATAAAACTAGAAGTGACTGAGACGTACCTATATGTTATCCGTGAGGGAATGTCTATAAAAAGATCAGCTACAGGCTTGATTTCTATGGCATTAGAAGCGTAATAGGTTCCACTAAGCTCCACCAGGGAGTATTAGCCATCATAACTCAGTGATTGACAGGGTCAAATGATGATGAATTCACTGACTGATGGAGTCAGTGACAGCTGTACAATGACGCGAAGTTCCCCCCGTGCGTCGTCGGATGGGTTTGGCCAAAAGTCAGTCTCATTCTCGTTACCGGTCGTCTCGTCTTTCGTTGGCCATTATCTTGAGGATATAAATGAACTTTTTCGGAATGTAACCTTTGATTTATTGTTCCTTTGAGAGGGGGCTGCTATGAGCTGCCCATCTTTCACGACTTCACCATTGTGTGTGTGTCCAGAAAAAGTGCATTTCAAGGAGGCAGCAGATACCGATGCCTTGTTGGAATTCATTTTTCATGTTCTGCGTTCGACTTTAGACGTGCTGCGCTCTGTATACACAGAAGATTAATGGAGACGACTCCTTTTATGCCTCAGTCTATTGTTCCATTAATTGGAAATTGTAATTTATCAAATGGCGGAAGAATATGGAAATGATTTCGAAGAGCTGAGGTATCTCCTTGATTTGTTCAGAAATTTGTAATAATTCGTTGTCGTTAGTTACGGATTGGTGCGGAATCCAAGGTCGGAAGAAAACAATGAACCAGCCTGTAAGTGGACCTTTCAAAAGCTGGATTGATGTTCATGAATTCAAATCAGGCATCAAGCGCATGACATGAGGGATTGTTCTTATTTTACTCAACACCTCTTCGACTTCGCGTCCGCATTGCCACCGATGATTATGAGGAGATGCATATACCATTGAGTGTTCTTAAGTGACGTGAACAAGCCTACAGGCTTATACTAGCGTGAGACGTGATTACAGCCTTAGTGAGTTGGACTACTGAGTATTAGTCTCCAGGTTAAATTATCGTTAAAAACAAAAGTTATTTGGTTGCACCGTTCACGAAAGTCTTACGCCTGTCGCTATGAAACGCAAGGCAACCCTACAAATTGCTATATACAATGATGCGTAGCGAAATCTTACAAAGAGCAACGCTATGCTATGAAACAAGGCGTTAGGTCTTATTGCCCAAAATCATAACGGCCAAATTGAAAAATGTCACAACGCCCAAAACATTGCTAGGCAATTTGTTGTTTTAAAATTACCGTAAATTTGGGTGATGTGACATTGATTTTGGGCGTAATGGCATTATTTTTACTAACGCCCAAAAAATGCATAACGCCCAAAAACAAACAAACAAAATACGTATGGGGGGGCAAGTTGCCCCCTGCAACCCCCCTGCTTGGGTTTACTGTCAGATTTGGGGTGCATGCGTTACTTTGGGCGATATGTCATTCTATTTGGGCTTTGCGACGCTTTATTATTTTAAATTTTGGGCGATGTGGTGGTTTTTGGGCGTTATGTCATTTTTAAATTTGGGCGTTGTGGTTTTGGGGCGATAAGACCTACAGCCATTGTTTCATGGTACGAAAGTACGAAACGCAACGCAATATAAAACAATTCTCCGAAATGCTGTGAAAGCCTATAAAGCTTTGCGACACAATGTAATGCTTCAAATCCTCAACGCTATTAAACGCAACGTTGCATTTTATTGGCGTTGGCATTGCTTGTGGTAACGGATCCCTACTGCCTTCGATATGCTACATTTAAAACGCTTTCATTTCGAAATCAACCCAAGAGTGGGAGGTCGTTCCTTAATGCGTTGGTCAACAAATGCAGTAGCTCACAATTTGTGTTGGCCTCGACTCCAGTAATGCGTTTCGCCCCGATGTGGTGGGTGGGCCAACACAAATTGTGATGACAGTCGTACACTCCAACGTTATTCAATTCATAAATATGTTTATGATTGAAAGTAGTTTGATTGAATGGACAAGCCAGGCCCTGGGCATAAAACAAATCCTCTCGGCGATAGTCTTTGAACCAAAGATTCGTCTTGAGGTATGATTCACAGTCACTTGTTGATTGAAAAAATCAGTATAGTCTCGGTGAAAATCGAGCAAACAGTGCGTCTAGAACAGATGTGGTGGTCGTCTACTGATGAGCCCACCCACCACATCGGGGCGAAACGCATTACTGGAGTCGAGGCCAACACAAATTGTGATGACAGTCGTACACTCCAACGTTATTCAATTCATAAATATGTTTATGATTGAAAGTAGTTTGATTGAATGGACAAGCCAGGCCCTGGGCATAAAACAAATCCTCTCGGCGATAGTCTTTGAACCAAAGATTCGTCTTGAGGTATGATTCACAGTCACTTGTTGATTGAAAAAATCAGTATAGTCTCGGTGAAAATCGAGCAAACAGTGCGTCTAGAACAGATGTGGTGGTCGTCTACTGATGAGCCCACCCACCACATCGGGGCGAAACGCATTACTGGAGTCGAGGCCAACACAAATTGTGATGACAGTCGTACACTCCAACGTTATTCAATTCATAAATATGTTTATGATTGAAAGTAGTTTGATTGAATGGACAAGCCAGGCCCTGGGCATAAAACAAATCCTCTCGGCGATAGTCTTTGAACCAAAGATTCGTCTTGAGGTATGATTCACAGTCACTTGTTGATTGAAAAAATCAGTATAGTCTCGGTGAAAATCGAGCAAACAGTGCGTCTAGAACAGATGTGGTGGTCGTCTACTGATGAGCCCACCCACCACATCGGGGCGAAACGCATTACTGGAGTCGAGGCCAACACAAATTGTGATGACAGTCGTACACTCCAACGTTATTCAATTCATAAATATGTTTATGATTGAAAGTAGTTTGATTGAAATGCAGTAGCTGTCAAATGCCAAGTGGTGGACGGCTCCCTGAAATTACGCCAAAAAGTGTTTTGGAAAAAAGACCAAAATAATTTCGGCGTAATATTTTTGGCAAAAACGCCAGAAAATAAAAAAAGAACATTCTCCAGAATGCCAGGAAATTACGCCACATTTTTGGAAAAAAGCGGTTTCGTTTTTCGTTTGGGGTTTTATTTCCCGTTTTTTTTTTTTTGTGTTTTTTCCAAAACACTTTTTTGGGCGTTTTCTCAATTTTCTTAAATGGAAAAAATGCCCGAAAGAGTTTTGGAAAATGGCAAAATTAGCGGCATTTGTGTCAAAATATTTGGGCGATTGTTCCTAGGAATGCCACAAATTTGTATGGAGGTTTTTGGGCTCTTTTTCCACTTTAATTTTTTGGCGTAATTTCTTTTCGCGTAATTTCAGGGAGCCAGTCTGAAGATTGGTTTATTATGCAGAATGAAGGCGTGCATTTAAACGGTGCAAGGATGTTGCTCAACGGAAGACTTTCTACGAGGTCCATCGCAGTAGCCGCCACTCAAGAAAAACAGCTGTCAATGCTAGACGTAGGAAACACTTAAAACTCCGCCAAGTGAAGGGATTTGCTGAACGCATTTGAGAGCATTTGCGACACTCCGCAATATCCACAATATCTCAGGCGATGAGAAGTTACCTCAAAAAAAGAGAGATAATCTTTGACACTATAACCACTGAGCTCGCTTAGCAGACACAAGACACCAAAGGTAATATACGGATATGGTCACTGACTAGGACGCAGATGTCGAGTATATTTGAAGTACAAGCAGTGCAAGGGACAATAACCGCTAAAGATGCGATTTATTACCAAATTGGGAGTTAGTGAAGTTGCATACAAAGCTCAACAGATGAAGACTGCGTCTCAAAAGGCTAAACATATCCATAGACTTGAGAAATCCAAAAAAACCTTCATAAATGGCAATCAGACATTCTGTGCTTTTCTACAGATGTGGGATTTAAACTGTTGATCTTCTTACTTTACTTTTGGGGGCGCTTACAGTCCGGGGTGGAGCACGACCTCAACCAATAGGCTCCTCCAGCCAGCTCAGTCTCTAGATAGTCAGTCACCTAAAGTTGGGTCTTCTTCAGGGGTAGACTAAAGGACTCGTCGGGCTGCCCATACGCTCCACGTGCCCCAACCATCTCAGTCGTTGTAGCTTCAGCTTTTTGACCAGGTCAACGTCGCTGTATAGCCCATAAAGCTCGTCGTTAAATCTTCTCCTCCACAATCCGTCGATACAAACTGGACCGAATATCGTCCGAAGAATCTTTCTCTCCATCCGATTTCGACAGCTTCTGCACCATACAGCAGGACCGGGGTGATTAGGATCTTATATAATCCTTGGTTCTATGAGAGAAGGCTTTACTCCTTAGATGCCTTCTTAGCCCGAAGAAACAGTGATTGGCAAGAGTGATTCTTCATTTGATCTCTGCGCTGATGTCATTTTGCGAGGTGATAGTGGAGCCCAGGTAGACACCCAGGACTCGGTGATGATTTTGCCGATTTTGACGGAGCAGCGAGATTTCTCCATTGTCATCCTGCAAAGACGAACGATTTTGGCAGGAATGCCAAAGCGTGACATGGCTTTGTATAGCTTGTTCATATACATTATACCTTATACGCTATGATAGACGATAAAAAGGTGGTGTGTATCGATCTGAAATTCCTGGGTCTTCTCTAAAATTTGTCGGAGTGTGAACATTTGGTTGATGATAGACTTTCCTGGCCTAAAACCGCACTGATATGGACCGATTAGGTTTAGACGTTCACACGATACAGGGAACAGGATCTTATATGCGACATTCAGGAGACTTATTCCTTTGTAGTTGACGCAGTTGAGAGCATCTCCTTTCATGTGAATGGAGCACACTATGCTGAGGTTCCATTCGCCCGACCAAATTTTACAGATGAATTGGTGCATGCTCCTTACCAACTCATCTGTCGCTGCTCTGTAAAGCTCGGCCGGACTGTGATCTTCTAGACAGCGTTGCCGAAGTGGCACAATTGTGCCATTTTGGCACCCTACAGTCCGATTGGCACCTTGGCACCTTCAGTTCTCATTTGGCACCTTATGAGCTTGATACATTTTAATACATAATATTTAAAAAAAAGCATTTCTTAAAATGTTTAAAATTGATTGAGAGTGCAAGTAATTTTCCCTTTCATCTGCGAACACTTATTTCATATTCACTGAACTGAATCATTTTTAACAACATAGAACGCAGCCCTTGTGTATGAAATCTATAGCATTCTCGAAAACGAGGTAAGATGTCAGCGCTTCAGTCAGCGGCTGGCCACCTAACTCTTATAGCCAATTCACAATGCTGCTTTGCTGCGTGCGTGCGTTGACAGATATGTAGAGTAGAACCAATGCTTTCATATGGTCCAAGCCAAAATGTGGCTTCATGCTTCGGGTCGCGTTTGGATCGTAAATATCGTAAAGTTCAACGCAGCGCACAAGTAGAGCAACTTTCTACTTTCAGTGGCGTTGGACTGCTTTGACATTTCATTTTCGGTTTGGTTTGTTCGATTTGAAGGGCTGCCGTTGAAGGGCTGGTGGCACCCAGTTGGCACCTTTGGTTACCGTCAATGGTACCTAAGAACATTTTTTTGCGGCAACGCTGTCTAGAATAGATAAATTGCTGTGGTGATCGTATGCGTTAGTTAGTGCAATAGGGTCTCTGCTGTTTGATGTAAAGTCGGTGTTCATGCATATCCTTGAAAATGTCTTTGATGAAGGATAGATCTTCTTACGGCGCGGCGGCGGCGATGGTCGATGTGTGTATGTTTTTCGCTGACCCATTACTAATGTGATAAGGCCAATGGTACGCGAGCAGCATTTTCGGCGCTCCAAATTAGCGTGTGAAATGACCACATCGACAGCTTTTTGACAGTGTCATAATTTTTCTGTGTCATAAGTCTCGCTCATGTGACATTGGCCTAAAACTTATGACTATGACAGACCACTTCTCTACTTTGCTTGTTGTTGTCTTTGTTTGTTGTCTGTTGCATAATTTCTTAGCTGGATGCTGTCTTCGCGCATCATTTACAATGTCAGTGAGCAGTTGCATGTATTCCATGGGCGTGGATATGGCGGATACGTAGCAGCGGTCGAACTGGATGCCATTTATCCTGTCGGTTACAAAGAACTCCGCCAAATCACCGACATTGACCCGACCATGTCTAATGATGTATACCTATTTAGTTCGAGACGTTGTTCAACATTAAAGGAACTCATATGCAGGAATCTCCCGATTGGTATTAACTGTTTGAGATTCGACTTTCCTTATTATCCTTGCAACAGTTCAAATGCACAATCCGATTGAGTTATGTCCAATCACATTCCCTCGCAATATATACATAGCAACGCATATCTGCATCCCACTACTATTATATTGCTGATGGAATGGACTACAAAGTAGTGTCATCGAAATGGTAATTGACCCTTTACTCTATTAGGACGATCCATACCAAAATGGCAAATCCAGTCGACAGTATCCATAAACAACTTTCGGAAGAGTCGATTTAATTTCGTCCTAAACTCGTTCCAAAATACGTCCCATCTACAGTAATCGGTTGTGTTCTGGACCGGATGGAAGCAGAGGGAACTTAGGTACTATTTTGTCTAGGAAATATAGTCGGGCTGTCTGTCTCCAACTGGCTGCGGCTTAAATTAATGGACAAAAAGTAACAGACACACTTCATATGCGGCGTTGGTTATTTTGACTGCTGTTGTTGTTGTTGATATGTGTAGATAGGTAGATGCATTTCATTCAAACTCTGCTATTTTCAAATAAAGGTACCTTCATCATGAAGGTGTCTAGACATCGTGCAATCATCTCGCCACACATAAACTCTTCACTGCGCCAGCCGCCAGTTGCAGAATGACGTGTATTTCGATACCCCAACAGCTCGATAGTGATGCATCTTTCATCCGATTTCAAGCAATCGTTGTACAGTGTACACCCGAGGCTGTATCCTTGCATTTTGTGTGTTTTTCAATTGTCGACAAACAGCACGGAGCTTACATACAACGAGAAGGACGAACCCGAATCGTTATCGATTGTTAACCACCTAAGAGGGTATCCTTCTTTGATTGTATGTTCTCAAATTCTTTACAAAACTTAATTCCTTTCCACTTAATCACCAATTATGGCTCCTATATCTTGCATCAGCTTTCGATTAAACGCTGCATAGCATCATAATGTGCAAGAATGAAATAATTAATTTAAATTAAATCCTTCAGTCATTTCCGTTCGCAGCGAATTACACCCACTTAACGGACAGGACACCCAACTGAGTGCACGAGGCTGCCGCCATTTAATTACTTTTCGTACATATACATGTGGGCACATGGTTCACACAGTCACACATGCAGCGGCAGCAATCGTTATCCTTTCCATAAAGACAGCACGTTAACTTTTTGTCGTCTACGGTCACTTGGAGCCGCCTGCTGAACATCGTTCACCTGATTGGCGCCTTCACTAGTAACAATATGCACACAGATACAGTCACTGTCACAGTGTGAGGAAATAAAAAAATACGTTTTGTGCCAAGTAACCGACACGTTAAGCACACATTACCCTATGGCGAGCCGAAAAACCTCTCAGACAAAGGTACTAGACCTCACCATGGCACTTAAGAGAGTTTCGACATGATGAACGTTCTATCCAACTATACAAACCTATTGTTGAGCAAAATGTCTGAAGATGTCGCAGGGACTTCAAGGAAGTCACCTACTACCAGAGGGTGCCACACCCTGGTACATATGTAGGTGCCATTGCCATGCAACTATTACATCAATTGACAGCCATCGGCGAACATGGGGCGAGAAGACAATGACAACAACGACGACAACGATAAAGTTGTCTGGCGTTGAGTGTCCACTTGAAACAATTAAGTGGTGACCCACAAGAAGACAAAGATATCCTTACTATAGTAGGTGTGGATGGAAGAAAGGTATAGGTAGGTACGTTGGGTTGGAAAGTGTAAAACGCTGCACTAATTAGCCTGCATGACAATGCAATGCGTTACAGGATGTGTTGGTTGGTCTAGTAATGTTGTTTGAAGTGCTTGACGCATCATCCTTGCAGATGAGTGCAAGCAACGAATGCAGCTGCTTATTAGCTATGGTATGACTGTTATTTTTTTGTTGCGTGACAAAGAGGTTATGGAGATCCTTTGGGGCAATAGAAGTAATTAGCACTTGAAGATACACTGAACCGGTAGTAAGAGAAACAATTTTAAGAACGTTGGGCGTTGTAGCTTCTAGTAATCATTAGTTGAATTCGTGGGCGAGCTATAAAATTGTTGCCATTAATTGCGTAATAGACCATCAGTAGGAAATGAATTTCAAATGGACAGCGCTAAAGACAGAGTAAAACCTCTTACTACATGACGATATCGGGCGAATGGATAATTATGCTTGATCTAAGAGGATCTTCGAATCAAAGCCCCCAGGTTCGAGATGACCTCCGTTTCAAATACCAAGCGATCACGTATGCCAGTGCGCTTCTTCCACCCGGTATCGCCAGAGAAATTAAGTCTGCACTGTCTTAGGCAGAGATTCTTCATCTTTACAGGTCGGCAAGCAGTTAAAGTATGCACAATACTGGACACGAGTTTGGAGTTTGAGAAACGGATCGAAGACATCAACACGACGAACGTGCTTATCTACAGGGACATCAATTAATAGACAATACGCTCACTGCTCGTTCACTGACTGAAGCTGCTTTTGCATATGACACTAGGGCGTAAAAATAGAGTGCCTTGCTCGGACGGACGTGGAAGGAGAAAAGATGGATATAGTAAAGTGAAAGGGGAAATACCTACGCATTGGGTATACCTATATCTCTCATGTCTGGATGACGCGACATTCCCTCTCTTGGCCACCGCAGTCGGTACATCTCGAAAGGCAACTCTTCTAACAATAGGTGTACAAAAGTCATGTTATATAGAGGTTTCCCCCAAATCCTTCCGGAAAGTGAAAGAGGATTCTGAACTCTGACACTGGAGCAAAACAAAGAATCTGCGTTAACAATCAAAACAAGACAAACATTAGACTTTGATGATACCAGAAACAAGGACGAACAGCGATGGGACATATCCTAAGTAAGCCTTTCTTAAGTTGGCTAGGGCAAGGCAGCTGCACAGAATGTAAGTGACGGACCATGAACTCATCCTCCTGGTTCTCCTCTACAGCTTCTGCAGAAGTCATTGTCATTGGCAGACCAAGTCTTCGCGCGAGTCTGCATAAGATGTAGTGTCCGGAAATAAGATTAACGACTTTCGAGATTATATATGTTTTAAGTGGCAGGAGCTCCTTGGATCTTTTTGTATCCAGACTTGGCCAGGTGAGCCACAGTATCACAGTATCCTATAGATATTTTTATCTGTGACTGCAATTAGCATGACCATGAGTACAAAATCACAACCTAAACTCTTGCCGATTGGATATAATTTCAAAAGAGCCAGGCTTAACGACACCCACTCAATGGCGATTGCTGAAAATTAGAATCCTTTTTTAAGGTTAACGATGATATCATCAAGAAGAGGGCTCTTGCAATGGCATTCAAGGATTTAAACTAATGGCCATGTGAAGGTCAAGTTCAGGCACATTCTCACATGGTTCTATAATCTTATATCAAGGACTAAAACTTCTTCACCAGATGCCGCCCCTTCTCCGATTAACAGGAAGGAAATCGTGTAACTGACCGGACCGAAAGCTAGACTAATTATCGGATTGAAAGGTGAAGAATAAAATGAGTTTCTGTTATACAGAAGACATCGTGTAGCTCATTGCGCCATCTATTAGTCAGACTCATGTATAGCTAGCTAGATATATGGGTTTTTAAAGACCACCAGCTGAGTCTATCAGCAACTGAAATTACTCCCTAAGGTTGCTTCTCTGTCCTTATTCGATGTACCCAAATTGGCAGCAGTATTTCAATTGGGTGGACATTTTCCTACTTAAGAGTTTGAGCGTGACTTTGAAAAACCATTCGATAGACAACCAAGAGATCTGAGGGTGGCGCTAAGACATTGAGGAATTTCAGAACCCTACGTACAGATCATGGACATGTATGACGTAGCAAAGACAAGAGTAAGATGCCCCGCCGCCGGAGACACAGAAGAGTGTCCAATTAAGGGAAGCGTCTTAAGCCGCTATTTATGCAGTCCTAGAGTAACTGCTTGAAGAAACATTGACTGACGACGGAGCCATCATAAGTAAGGATTAAACGTCTCTGCAATGAGCACTTGACGTAGGTATCGGTGGACGGAAAAGGGTATCGAAGTAGTCCAAAAAAAAGTCAGAGTACATGTAAGGCCAATTCTCTGATCCACTACCGATCTAGTCCAGACATTCATCTGAATCGAAAAGTGATTCCCAGATCTAGGATCTATTATCAATAACAAAGCAACTACAACTTATGATCAATCAATCATTCCGTAAGTGAGGGTGGATGAAGTGGCAGGAAAACTTTGCTATCTTCTGTGTCCGAAAAATCCCCCCTAAGCTGAAAGGACAGCTCTACACCGTTGCTCGTCAGGCGTTCACATGCGGTTCGTAATGCACGACATTATAAAAAATGTATGAGAACAAAGTAACGACAGCTGAGATAAAGATGCTTCACATGACAGCAAAAGTAACAAGGCTTGATGAAATTACAAGTTCGAAAATCTGACGAAGCCTTCCGGTCAAATTTAAAAAAAAAAAATTGGATTACGACCGACGCAGTTACTATTGCGATGTTCAAAGGAGGGATCCTCCTACGTAACCTGTCAGAAAGTAAATTTCAATCAAAGTTCCTATACAAGCGGTCTTAGTGACGAAGTGATCCGCAACCGGGAGGCATGTAGATACTTTTTGAGGCCGAATCGGCGAACCCCAAATGCGGACCAGTACGAAAGTGGAAAGGTTGTAAAGGTTCTGACCATAACCTCGCCAAATAAAAAGGAAAAAGAAGAAGACTTTGAGCGCCACCACTGTGTTGCAACTTTAAGTCCATCTCTTCAACTTCAGACAGTTTTTAACACGAAACATCCTTTCAAATCCGTATAACTGTAAGATCGGTTAGTTTTCAAAACTCCTTCAAAACTCATGCATATTTTTCCTACCCCCTACTAACTTCGAATCACTTCAGCTGTGTGAACACTATATTATAATTTCAGCTACACACCGTTAATAAATCCCTATTACTTACACTTCCTATACTACCTACTACATCATTTGTCATCGAAGACAGAGCCCACCCATTCTCATGGCATATTTCTAAGCGAAAATAAAACTCACGTTTACGTTTCATTAAGCTTCACATTGTAACTTTCTCCCATACTATGCAGCACAGCACACACACTAAGGCCAGACATGCACTTATCCTCCTTTGTAAAACTAGAAAATTAAGTTTCCCCTCGAATAGTACGATGAATACCATCGTTTCGATCCGTCTCTGCGCCAGACGCCCGCTTTCCCTTGCCTATGGTGTGTCATGTCATAATAAAGTTTTTCCTGGTCCTATGTTAGTTACCTTGGCAAATATGACTTATGTACTGAACTTACTTACTTACATGCCCGTCTACAACAAATGAACATTCTCACCTGAATTTCTCGAGGCAGTCTCTGTATCCTTTGCATCGTACCAGTCGTATATGTATCGTCTCTAAAACTTTTGCCCAGAAAATTCCAATAATTTTCATTCTTGCTGTGTGAAGCTTCGGTGAGAGCCTGACTGGGCATACACTTTGTTACAGCAACAATAAATTTCAACAATGCCATTCCAGGATAAAATATATGATATTTATATACATAACACGGGTAGGTGTAGTGGGTGGCGCAGAACATTTGGTTAGTGACATGTCGCATGTTACACGTGAGCACAGAGAGGTTTTTTCATAAAAATTATAAAGTTATACAACGGACAAGCCATGCACACGATGCACAAGTAACAGACAAAAGGATTCAGTCAGTCGCAACAAATTATATTTTTCAACTAGACTTTTTTTTTTGTTCAAAGCACATGGCTGTCTGGCTTTAAACGAACGTGTAGGTAGAACCTGTAGATAATTTTGTCAGGATGATCTGTTCTACAACTTTTAAACGGTGAAAAAGGTCAATGATATTCGGATTGGCACGTGAAATGTTCGGACCCTAAACACAACACAATTAGTGTTGAGGATATAAAATCCCATTTCTGTAGACTGTTAAATGGTGAAGACTACCAAAATTCCGGTAGATGGAACCATTCAATCTAGACGATGAAAACCAAATTTTTCACTGCGCCAACTAGTCTCCTTAACATCGCATAAAATACCCCATTTATCAACGAACTGATTGGCAGTTTTTGACCCGGTAAGTCCACAACCGACCAAATATTCGGTGCAGGGAAATAAGTCCCCGGGAACTAAGTCCACTGAGGGACTGAGTTCCCACCTAGTGGGAAATAAAACCACTTTCATGAAGTGGACTTAGTTCCCATGTGAGGTGGGAACTAAGCCCACTTTCTTATGGGAACTTAGTACACATTCAACAGTTAAATACGTATGCAACCCCCCTGCTTGGGTTTACTGTCAGACTTGCAGTATATGGGCGAATTTGGGTATATTAAAAGGGAAATAAAACCACTCAGAGTTTTCGGAATTTATTTCCCACCTTACATGGGAACTAAGTCCACTTCACGAAAGTGGTTTTATTTCCCACTAGGTGGGAACTAGTTCCCTCAGTGGACTTAGTTCACGGGGACTTATTTCCCTGCACCCAAATATTCCCACTACGACACACCTTGGAGAAAACACACCATCTAGTTTATAGATTTTAAGGCCACATGAAACAGAATTTATAGAGACGAGTTACATATAGCCATGTCTACCTTTGGCATTCCTGCCCAACTCATTAGCTTTTGCAGAATTACGATGGAGAACACTCACTGGTCCATTAGGGTCGGAAAGAATCTCACCGACACGAAAACTTTGAAGTCAGAAAAAGAATTAGAGTAGTCATTCAACTAAAACGTACCGTTCGTCAATATCATAATAGACAGCTACAATTTTGAGGGAGGTAGGGTTATCTACCGTGGCTACGCTATAAACTCTGAAAGTGACAACACCGCAGTTAAATGGCGAGTCCTTCTCTTACAAAGTATTATCTCTGCAATTTGCTGAAAAAATGGTTGCTGAACTAATTTGTACAGCAATGTTTTAGCCAGAAAACCAGGCTTTCTTCGAAAAATGTTGGTCAAGAATGACTTTATTTTGTTTGCAATTGACACACGGCCTAAAGTTTAGAGCCGAGTTTCCCAAAGTGTGCTCCGCGGAGCATGAAAATCCAAGTGCTCCGCGGAAAGATGGGAAAAAATATGAGAATTCCATCAGACTAGCTTCTGAAACTTTATCATTTTGTTCGCACACTACTCAGAGCTATCAAAATGGAAATGAATCAATGTCGTTGATAGCGAAAAGATTTTTTTGTTCTACAAAGCTTGTTTTCAGGGAAATACACTTTTCTAAGAAGACCGGAATCCGGAAGTTTTGAGAACCATAAAAGAAAGGATATTGCTGGAAGCAAGACTACTGCAAAGAAAGATTTGCCGGATCCATTTTTGATGTCCATAAGAATTAGGGAGATTGTTGCACCTAAGCTCCATCAAGAACTCGCGGCCGCCCTGTGTCGTAGAACAAAATCCTCGTGGATGCATATTTCACAATACACACATTGTGCCTTACCAACAATCAAATTTAGACTCGACTTTAAATCAAAAGTCGAAACTAAAAAATATTGCGTACCAATAACCAATTTATCCTCGAGTTAACCCTAATGTCGACTCTAAATTTCGATCCTGAGAAAGTCGTGTCTAACTCATGCTAAAGGTCACACTCCAATTTTTCGTAGTTATAGAAAACGCAACTGTAAACTATTTTACGATTGTTTTTTAAATTTTATTAAATTGAAGAAATAAGTAACTTGTATGTAATTTAAAAAAAAAAATCGGAAAATAGTAATTGCGTTTTCCATAACTACGAAAAATGGGATACGTACGGACAACGAAGTGCTCCGCGAGGAATTTCTCTCCAGAAAAGTGCTCCGCGACCAAAAAAGATTGGGAACCGCTGGTTTAGACTATTAGGCTTATGCCACACGAACTCCCAATTCCCAAATGGTCCGGCTCGTGTGGCATTAGCCTTATTTTGGACGCTCGCTGCAACTGCAATGTCAATAAACTGTCAATAAACTGATTTAAAAGGCAATTACCGCTATATTCACGTTCAAATTCAGATTTGCCCGCATATATTCCTAACCACAAAAACAATGCATATCGAAGAAAATGAATTCCTTAGCGTCACAGTATGTCGCCACTTGGTGTTGGTATATCTTTGTAGCCACAGCCAACGTCCCACCCCGTCTGCGTCACAATCGCATTTATATATAGCAGCTTTTCGCTATTTTCGTATTGAAATGTGATAAATTTTCTTGCAAATCTCTTAGGTATTTGAATTTTTGTTTTATGTTTTGTTTGCTATTTTCTCGCGTGCATTCATTTTCTTATTGTGTTTGTTTAGGTTAGGTTGATGGTGTTATTCTATTTTCGGTTCGTATTAGTCCTCCTGCAATTGCCGGTTGTATTTTAGCTATAGCCTCGCTGGCTGATGATGCAGTTGAAGGGGAATTCGAATCCAAAGTCTCGCTAGGAATGGCGACGAATTGTAGCAGCGTCAAGCTGTCTACGTGAGTCGAGCATTTATTTCTGGTTCGTGGTATCGTTCGATATTCTACCTCTTGGTTGTGTTGCGACGATGCATTCGGAGACGAACAGATTTTAGAAAATTGGCACGAGTATTCTCTTGGGAATTTTATTGTTTTTCACCAGGAGATTTCTATTTTGGGTAGACAGGGTTTTTTTCTAGTTGCTGATTGCGTTTGTTAGGTTCTAGCGATTAGGAGCAATGCCCATGTCAAATTCATAAAAATCTTTACATATTAAAACGAAAGTTGACATCTAGCACAACTGCTTAAAACTCTAGCGGGAATTGTTAGGTGTAAGTTTAGTTTATATAAATTTTGACATGATTTTGACGTTTCACTAGTCATATAGCAATCAATGTAATATTGTGAAGAAACTTGTTTGTTAAACAGAAAACTGAAAGATATTGGGGACCTACGCGGTACCAAATTGACGAACCTCAACTAGATTTGTTTGTAGTAGATTGTTTACGAACACGTCTACTTGAATTGTCAACTCCTTGTCAATTTGAAATTTTGCTTCACATCATTCTGCACAACTAATGTCATTTTCGATTGGTAATCCAGAACTGTCCCGAAGCAATCCGAAATCCGAACGCTTCTGAATTTTCTTTACAATATTTTCGACTACCTTTCCGAAACAACGTCAGTTGTTTTACATGATAAATCTAGGCTAATCGAAAGAGAAGGTTTATTCCTTTACTATTGTAGTAAAAATTGAAAATACTGTCAAAATAGAAGTAGTGGGGATGAATTATCCCTCAGAGAGAGAGAAACTTACGAACAGGTTAGGGAACGCGTTTGCATAGTAATATACAAAAAATGACAGATGCATTTTAATTTCAATAAATTGCAGTACCTATGTGCAATATATTGCAATAATTTACAAATTACAGTATTTCTAGCGACAAAAATGTGATTCGGAATTAATTGAACTTCTCTTGATGAAATCAAAACACAAATGTGAATAGTAATTGCACGCTAATATTCATATCATTCTTGAATTTCACGCATATTCCAAAGGACAACAAATTTCAAATCATCTGTCATTGTCAGGTGACTCACGTCACAGCTTTTCAATTCTTGCTACAAGGAATTTGTTGAGTAAAAACTAGTAAAATTCTCAGTGGATTGGCACACTCAAAACCGCTCTCATTTAAGAATTTTTCGAATTAAGGAACTGCATTGAGTAAAAAATCGTTAGAGTTAGTTAAAAATCGTAAAATTTATAACCAATAGAACCATACGTATAACGTATGTCGTTTTCCACTGGTTTCAGTCGAGGATTCACTCATGATGAAATCCAATGGAACAAGAAAACTGCATCTGGGCGACTACACTCACGTATTGGTGAAACGCCAAAAATTATTGAATGGCTGCTTAAGTGCTGACAGCTGGCTTGTATAAAATACATAAAATACACTTGTTTAAGTGCTTCTTGAGTGGATTCGGACTTGAAATACAGAAGCGAAATTCTCTCCTTAGAATCAACAGAAGAGCATTTTTTGCGCCAATGGAACGGTTTCAGAAGCAATTTTCTTGATTCCGGACGCACCCGGACGCTTCTTTTTGCCCAATGGAAAACGACATTAAAAACAATTGCTGTCAGATTGCTGTCACACATAGTAAACTAGAAATCTGAAAATAACTATTGTAAAACCTTTCTTTGGACATGTGGTTTGGTGAACTTGATAAAATTAATATTTGATCAGTATTCATACAGTAATACGTCGCATTAACATAACGGTTTTGTAATGACTAACTGTCAAAAAAAAAATTTTAAGGTTACAACTGATACAACTGATTTTAACAGATTTCAATAATGTGACCTTAAAGACTAGAGCTTACACCCAGCCACAGAAGGTATTTGTGACTAATAAGTTAGGCTGTATTTATGCACTCATGACCTTTCTCGTTGATATAGCAGTGTATGCTGTACGAGTATAATACTGATCAAATATTTGTCATTGCCAAGTTCACCCAAAACATATGTCTTTGAACATTGACGGTAAATTCAGAGGTTCTCAGACTTGCATTCGAGTATAAAAGACTGTCGTCGATGTGATATTTTCAAACAGTTTCTACCATTCAATTTGTAACGATGTTCTCAAATCTTTTCACATTAATCCTAATCGTGGCATTCATTTTGTTCACTGTGGATCAAATAGAAGCAGGATTTGAAAAGAAATACTTCTTCTTCCGGCTGCAAATGTGCTTCTTGAACTCATCATATTGCGGATTCCTAACTGGAAATTGAGCTTTATAAGATTAAATAGACAATATATTGATATGAATACAATAAATAACAATTTAACTTTGTAATACATTTTGTTTTAACTTAAGGTGGGATTTTATATAGTAGCCTAAGTGTGTCGGCGTTTTGTTGACCGTCACTTCAATTGAAACCATAACCTATTTTGTGACAAATTTCCAAACAAAAAATATTTACTTGTCAATTTTGACGGAAGAATGATAAGGAACGCTTAAAACTGTTGGTCTCGTAATTTTGCAGAATATCTGATTGTCCTGTCAGAAGTAATTAAAGTTCATTATATTATGTAGTAGTTAGTGCGTTGGCAAGCGGATGTTTGTTTGTGGATGAGATGGGAGTTTAGTTTAGCACAATTTATGATAAAGTCATAAAGAGACACAAAGTAGCCGAACGCAGTGTAGCTGAACTGATTGGTTTGGCTACAGTTTGAATTCCTCCTCCGTAAAGGAACCTGAATAAGCTACTAGGCCTAAAGGCTACTTTTACAGCTGCTTATAGTAGCTTTTGTCATAGGTTAAACCAGAAGCTATAACGCCAAAGCTTCTATTATGTATTTTGGGAAATCCTCAAGGCAGGAAGCAGTTTTAAAAATTGATATCGGGTACAAAACAAAAACCATTGGTTATCATAATCATAAACATTAACTCCTGCAGGATTATTGCATTAAAATAACGATCCCCCTGCGTCAGATGTATATAAGAAGAAAAATTATTGTTTTCTCAGTTGACAGCTGCTGCAAGTTCTCGATCTCACGAATTATGACAGCATAAATATAAAATGCTTCTTCTCGAATCGAATCTGCGATTTCGTGTTGTTTTGTTGGATTGTTGGATACTCTTCCTCTTGAACCAGAGAGATAGCCAAGCCACATATATTCAAAGACATGAAGGTAGCATCGCGACGGAGTACTTTGCCTGTTGGCATGGCTTACGCCACGTATTGCCATGCCGACTTGTTGCTTGGCTTGATGGTTTTTTTCTTTTTTAGTACACGATGTAGCTTCCATTACTCTTATCTGACGCACGAAATATGGTGTTCTTCACGTTCTGTCCTTTTTAGTTATCGTGGAAGCACACAGGCACAGTGAATGCAAGCCTGCCTGATGGTCTCTCTGAAAAACCATTGGAAATTGATACATTTTTTTTTCTTGGCACTCCTTAATTGACTTCAGAGGTCATTAGAGATACGTTCCGTTCCGTGTTTCCTGTGGAGATGTATTTTGTTGCCACTTTTCTGCTGGTTTAGTTGGTTTTCGATCACACAAATCCGTCATCCATTGCTTTTTATGGCGCTATAGTCAGATAAAATGTCGGTTGCAACAATGTTGCAATATGCACGTACATTGTTGCAAAGTGGCGCGAATTGTCGCGACGACATAAAACGGAGATAAACTTGCACATGATTTTGGAATTCCAAGTGGACTTGTAGGTTTATTAGGTGTAGAGTTCTTGGTGTGGTTTGAATTTCTGGTAATCAATTATGCGCTTGTCAATGGCCGGGTATATATATTGACGTTTTGAGATCACGATATCAAGTTTGGATGTTAAGAGAAGCACACGCTTGTGTAGTACAAATTGGATTTTAACACCACTCACTGAAAGTGATGCAGAATCACTTATGTTGGAGGATGTGTGCATCGGGGCGCTAGAAAAACATCAACCAATTAGGTGCGTTCGCAATAGGAGGTAGCTGGAAAAGGACAAGCGTAAACGGTCCTAATTTATGCAGACAGTGGCAAAAAAGTATGTAATTGACGAATGGTAAGCCATCGAGTGTCGGTTTTTTCCACCCGGACTCGTATTACTAGACTTAAGAACAGGTAACGGCCACAGACTAATCGACCTGCTCGCTCTCACTAGATGGCGCTAATCGTAGCGACAGGATTATCATTGCATACATCCCAGGGGCAAACGTTGACTGCGGAGATTGTCTTCTTTAGGAATGTTTCAGGGCTCGAGTATTTAACGATAAGAAGCTGCGAACCGCCGCGCGCCGGCCGGGCAGAAGAAATTCAACTTTGGGTGCATTGGCATATCTGGAGTAGCCACACCGCCTAAGTGAGAAACTCTCTACCACAAACTACTAATAAATAGACCGACAGCTTCCCTACACAGTGCACTTACGCAAATTTCTGTGCGCAATTACTATGTGCTCATTTGCTTCAATTAAGCACACATACTTTTGCATCAAACAACTCTGCAGTCAGCTTGTACTTGTAGGCTAAGCCTCCCTTTAGCTCTTAGCTGGCGGTATTTTGGTAAGTAGTTAATGCTCTCCACTGTGCCTTGGCCTACCACAGACGGCCAGTTTGCCTCAGTATCGCGACATCATCAAAGAACTAGCCAAAACCAAAAGTATGCCGGGGTATGATAATAGGTATAGGCAGGCATATAGACAGAAAACGCACAATTTAAAACAGTAGCAGAAAGAGTAACGAGCTGAAAGTGAGTGAAAAGGAGAAGATCCTACACTCTCAGATCAAAGATATCGAAGAGCCTATCGCGATCGAAACGATATCCAATGGTTTTATAAAAAAGCAACGGTTTTAAGAACGGGACGCAGACTCTTCATAACAGCAAAAAAAAAACTATATACGTATACCTAACCTAGTCACCAAAGGAAAGGGAATACTAAAATCTATTTAAGCAGCATATTATCCAGCGGCTGCTAAATAGGCATCATGTAGAAAGAGGCAAGAAGAGAATCCACGTCCAGTCAATGAAGAAGCAGTTCCACAATATAGGAGAAGTTGGCGAAGCTATAAAAAGGAGGCAATCCTAACTCATCATTCATGAGAAAATTGTGAGAAACCCGCAAGCCAACACCAGGGGCACAATTTTCCAAAAATCTGTGTAACTACTTGCACATGCAATCATTAGCAGAACTCAGCGAGCTGTCACTGGTGCGTTTGCAAGTATCAGTAGATACCTACAGAGGCGGCAAAAATGGGTTTAGTGATGAATGAGGACAAAACAAAATACATGCTGTCAACAAGAAGGGAGACAACATCGACGGATCGGACAGAATGTCACGATAGACAGCTATAACTTTGAGGTAGTTCGGGACTTTGTCTACCTCGGCTCCGCTATTAACTCTGAAAATGACATCACATCAGAAATCAAGCGAAGAATTACACTTGCCAACCGCTGTTACTTCGAACTAAGAAGGCAATTGATTAGTAAGGCCTTGTCGAGAAACACCAAGGAGACTCTATATAAGAACCTCATCATCCCAGTCCTTTCCTGCTTTATGGCGCAGAATCTTGGACGTTATCAAAGAAGATCTCCTTGGACGCTTCGAACGCAAAATTCTTCGAGTGATTTTCGATCCCGTTCGCGTTGACGGGCTTTGGAGTAGGAGGAGATTTAACAGCGAACTCTACGAGCTGTACAGCGACATCGACCTTGTCAGAAAAGTACGCATCAGTCGATTAAGATGGCTAGGACATGTAGAGTGAATGGTCACCAACGCTCCGGCTCCGGCCGAAGACGAAGAGTCTTCGATTCGAACACGGAGGGACAAAGCAGTAGAGAAAGAACTCGCCTTAGGTGGCGTGCACAAGTGGAAGGGGACCTCAACTGGAGGCGGTTAGCCAAAGATCGTCCCAACTGGAGAGGCGTGTTGGTTGAGGCCCAGTTCACAAACAAGAGAAATATACAGATGTAGAATATGGTGCACATCGAGTTTAATTCCTTCCCTTACTCTAGATGTCGATATCTGCTCTGTTTTTCGATTATTGTATGATCATGCAGTGCAACATGCATTACAATTGCAATTGCCAACCGCTCCCTACAACAAAAACCAGTTTAGCGTTCATGAAAAAATATGAAACCAGCATAGACCCCTTTTACACGCAGAGTTTTTTCACTCATGACTCTTCTTAATTCTCTTTTGGGCACTTATGGTGCATTTATACGTTGAGTGTTTTCACTTTAGTGCCTTGATTGTCAAATTGTCTTTGTTTCCTTTTTTTCTCATTCGTCGCTCGCGGTGGTAGCTGCATTTTCGAAGCGCAGACCGCATACAGTTCGAAAATAGAGCAAATGCAGACGTCTATCGCGACTGAGTACGGTTTGAGAATTAAAGCAACGCTGAAAATAACGAATGAGAGCCAAAGAGAATACAAGAATCGGATGGGAATTCGCGGCCCATCAGTGTTCGGCTATCCCCTGCACTTTTCATCCCCTTTACCAACACATTCTCGACACTAAAGTGAAAAAACTCTACGTGTAAAATGGGTCATACACCATACAATACATGGTATGAAATCCCTGCAACGTGAAGCAAGAAGGAAGCAAGTCAATGAGTGGTGTACCTACCTACCTACCTACATATGATTCGCAATAAAAAATGTATTTTGCGTTCCTTTTTTTTTCTCAATTTCCTTTTTATCTGTTTACCTTGTGTGCTAAGGATATTGTTGTTCTACTCTTTGGGTTTCCGTCTTTCTGGTCCTGGATTCGTTTTGGCGGTGAACTCTTTTTGCTTTCTTTCTATATGATCACGTGGCTTGAATTTTCTTAAAAGAACCTCTTTCACTTATGTTGGGTATTTAAAAAAATGTCTGCTTAAATTTGCTTGTCGCTGAGCGTGACAAGAGTTTATGCAACATTTAACACAGTATACGTATCACAAACCACAGAGAACTAGACCAAACCAACTAGACCGTCGACTTCCCGTGCACCTACCCGATTCTCCCCGGAAAAATATTACCCTGTCTGTGAATACGTGTAAATGTCAAAATTAATGGCGGCAATGTAAATAAAACATGTAAGCGGCCATTTGTTGAGATGCGTTAAGAAACGGTGGGAATTATGGGGAACTAAAATTAGGTACTGTTTACATTTCAGATAAAACGGATTTCAGATAAGACGGTTGTTTGGAATGATTTAAATTCAATTTGAGCGAAAATATAATTTATATCGTTAATAATATTTTGTTCGCATATTCAAAAACTAATACTTTCTTTATCGCAACAACAAATCACCTAGTGAATGTAAAATGTAAAAAAAAGATTCTGGCATTTTGTTTTACGTTCCAACAAATTTGTCAAAATTGCTACCAACAAATTAAGGATAACTGTTGGAATTGTTGTTTAGTTTAACATGAGAACAATACCTTACGGCATCACCATAAACTATTATCCTGCTTTTTCTGTCTTACAAATCATTTCGAATAATCTCACGCGTCCTTCTTCTTTTCAGGGAGTTGGTTGTGTTTTATCTTTGACTCCGAAAAACTTTAACTTTTTCAGCATTTGTTCATCAATAACAAAATAAAAATAACTAATATGTAAAGGATAACCACGTGATTAAGACAAAATTATTAATAAATCACGAAAGGCGTTTCCACTGAATTTAAATAGTTTGTGGTGCAAAATCAATTTGAGTTGGAAACATTACCTGATAATATGAATAGAACTCCTTTTTTATTTATATGAATATATGTAATATCTATAAATATCATAAGCTCATCGAAACAGTTTTGTTGCTAAATAAACAGCTGAATAAAGAGCTGCAGTTGAAAAGGTATGTTTCATTTTATTTTGCGACAAGAGCGGAGCAATTAAAAATAAAACGCGTATGTATAACGTAATTAGCAATCATGAAAATGTATAATAATTAACGAAATTAATGACATGATTTAGCTAAATCACGTTGGTGGGAACCTGGTAAAAGTTAAAGAAATATTCACAGGTTTTGGAAGTCCATTCACATGAAAACTTTTTGAACTTTGGAACGGATTTGAACGTTGTGAATTTTGAATAAACTTGTGACAATTCGCGCTAAGGGTGTTTTTCTTCGAGGCAAAAAATTTGGAGTTCGAAATTTCGTCGTTTATGCTCTTTTGAAAATAGTTTTTCCCATATTTTGATGGATTATTTTATTATTCTACTTAGGTACTCTTACAATAGTAAAATGAGCAATTTGTTTATATAAATGCATCAAAAGTGGTTTGTTCGCATAATATCAATTCGTTCGTTCATTCTCATGTGAATATTCCTTTAAATCGCCTATTTTAATTGATATCAACAGTTTAAACAATTTAACATTCTCTAAAACTAAACTGTGATGTGAACGAAGTGTAACCGAAAAAAAAAAAGAAGAAACCTGCAGAACACAGCCCCACAGCCATAAACCACAGCCAGGTGCAACTACCATAGGATTTTGCTACGTATGCGTGTGCCGTAATTTCTTCCCTTTAATTTATACAGGCCCAACACATAAATAAATCCTATGGTACCAACAGCTTGTAGGCAAAGTCCGTTATGTGGGAGGAGTCGACGGTCTATTTCTTACTGGTTTGTGATACGTATTCTCTAGTTTTAACCATTAGATATTGAATTGTCAAATCTGAAAAAGGGGCAAAAAAGGCAAGCGCATCCACTAGCATACGTTCGCAGAACAGGATTTGCACTGAAAATGATCGTGATCATAAAGAAAAAAGGGCAAACATATTTCACCACCAAATCGAATCAGTACAACAACAATATCCGCAGCACACAAGGTAAACACAGAAAGAGGATAATACATTTTTGTTCGAATCATACACCACTCATTGACTTCCTTCACATTGCAGGCGTTTCATACCAGGTATTGTATGTAGTATGCTGATTTTTGGATATTAGTATGCTGGTTTTATATTTTTTCTTGAACCAGCTTTTGTTCCATCATTCTTCATCTGTATATTTCTCTTGTTTGTGCCCAGGTCCACCCCGGACTGTAGCGCCACCTAAGTTAATAATCCGAAATCAAGTGTCATCGATGCACAAGTTTCTTTTTCTTTTTTAATGTTACCTTCCTCGCAGTCGCATTGTATTCAAATAACTTTAAATAGATTGCTTCCATTACACATATAGTGACACAGCAAACATGTACATGTACAATTGTACACCTACCTACCCAGACCCACCTATATAGCCAACAAAATTATTGCATAACTTACAATCTGAAATTGTCTAAGTTTCAGTGCCTAAGGGCGTCGATGGCCAAGTTTCGAAAAAGTTTCAAAAGAAAATTTACAGCCGCCTTTGAAAAAAATCCAACTAAACGATGGCAGACAAAAGACCTCCAAATCACACCCCTCAGACTCACAGACTGAATCATTCATTTGATGAGAAAATTTCCCGCAGTAAATGCAAAACAGAGAAAATGGGAAATGGAAAATGATAACAACAGGATGCTTTGCTGTGTTGTAAAATCACACACACAATTCGAAACCCACCCACACCCACCGCCCGGCGCCACCGACTCTATAACCGAAAGGGTTGAAAGCCGGCAAGCGCGCACACAACACACACAATACAGGCATTCTGTGATCCTCCCTTGGAAATATACGCTGCCGCCCGAGCAAAAGCGGTGGCGGTGGTGATGGTATGCAAGCGTCTAGACTATGGCTAGACGCTGCAAACCACTGCACACTCAGACATTTGATTGCTGGCAATTCACTTTGTGGAACAGTACCTATATAGAATTTTTTTTTGTACATTTGAAAGCGATAGGGATGGTTTTTCCGGTTTAGAGTAGCATCCCTTGGTGTACTGTTTTGTGAATGCATTTGGGAGTTTCATAGTGAAGAACCCTTTTCGGACTTCGTATGACAACGGCAAGAGTCCTAGTGCAGCATAGAGTAAGAGAGAAAGCAAATTTACGTTAACTCTACTCTCTGCCAATAGCGGCCGCAGCGCAGTACCTCAAACGCCGCCAAATGAGATCCTTATGCAAGGGTGAAGTTTGTTTTTACTTTGCCTACAAGAGGACTTCTTTTAAATGCGAGTGAAACGCCGGCCGATTTGCTGGAATGAGAGATAGGAGGATATTTTTTGGCCAAATAGTGCGTGGTTGGGTTTTTGTAAGGACAATGTTTTTTTTTTTTATTTGTTTAAATTAGTTTGGAGTGAAATCGAAGCGAATTCGATTGGTGTAAAGGGATATGACCACACCCGAAGGTGTATATTTATCGATAATAACCGTTTAGAAATTCAATGGAGGGAAGATTCATATCTGTGTAACACCAGTCTTACTAAACATATACATATACGAATGGGTCACGATTATGTATTCTACAATAGGACGAAACTGTGCAAATGTGACACCACAAAGGACAAGTACAGGAAAAGCAAGTAAAGGCTGTGTGAAAGGGGGTCAAAGCAGAGACCTAAACTGGGTCGAAAACTACCTACCGAACCAGGAAACCCAGATGAGAAACCCATTCCCAAGGAACTCTGACGAGTCATCCTAACTAAGGACAAATAAGTAGAAACTGCTCTGCATGAATTAGTGAAAAGAAGTCTACACCTGGAGAATTTTCAATAACGCAGAGCCTTTATTTATAAAAAGCTAACATGCAACAGGGCATTACGAAGTGGTTTCCGCGATTATCTTAGTAAGGGGAAATTACGGAGTTTACTTTTTGAAGCCAAGGCCTCCAAACTAGAACTGGTTCCTTTTCTAACGGTAAGCGGAAGATACTGCAATTTAACCTACCAAACCTTGTTCTCTCATCGAAATGACAAAATGCATGCTAATAGACGCTGGATTGGGGAAACGATATTGGGCTGAAGCTGTTCTTACCGGCAACGTACATTCAATATCGTTTGCCATCAAAGTCAGTGGATTGAACTTTGGTATACGAGGAAACCATCTTTGAATCATATGCGGAAATTCGGTTTTGAACCTTATGGGCGCGCATATACCTACCTGATGTTAAACGCGATAAACTGGACTGCAAAGCTCAAAAGCTAATATTTGTTGGATAATCTGATCAACATAAAGGATATCGTTTTTTGGATCGATCGACTGTGAAAATCGTAGTCAATCGAGATGCTCGTTTTCTAGAAAATGAAATACGGAAAGCTGATGTCGAAATTGCAGCCTCTGATATGGATATAGAGCCTGATAAAGTTCAAATCCGTCTTGTCCCTGAAAGGAAAGTGTTTCCAACGGATCGTGTTGATGTTTCCGTTGATGATGATCGTTCAAGTGAGAAAGAATTTCAGGGATTTGATGATAAATTACCACCCGAGGATCAGGAGGAGTTAACTGCAACAAGGTGTTCTGAGCAATTTACTCGCGGAGTACCACCAATCCATCTAAATGATTACGTAGGGGGCAAGGCATCTTTAGTTTTAGATGAGTCAAGGAACTACAAGGAAGTAGTTAACGTACCTGACTAGCAGGAAGCAATGAACGAGAAAATGAAGTCACATCGACGTAATCCTACATTGGACCTTGTAAATCTTCGAGAAGGCAGAAAAACAGTAGGCTCGAAATGGGTGTTCAAAATTAAAAGGAATGAGCAGAAAGAGATCACCAGATACAAGGCCCGAATCGTTGCGCAAGGTTACACTCAAAGTATGGTGTTAATTATTACGAAGTATTTGCTCCCCTCACAAAAGTAACAACTCTAAGAACGTTTTTGGCTTTTGCTGCATTGTTAAATATTTCGACGTCAAAACTGAGTATCTAAATGGAATTGTAGAAGATGAGATTTTTATGAAACAGCCACCTGGGCATGAAATTTCCAGAAAAGAAGGATTAGTCTGCCGATTAAACAAAAGTATTTATGGGCTTAAGCAATCGGCGTGCTGCTGGAATCAAACACTAGATGAAGTTTTGCTGAAGCTGAATTTTAAGGCATCTGCCTTAGATCCATGTTTATACATTAAAAATTCTGGAGGTTAAAAGGTGTTTCTACTCGTCTATTTCTGGTGGGAAGGGTGGATGCAGGTGAGATCGATAAAATCTATAACGAACTTCAAAAATAATTATTTGATATTATCAGTCTTGATGAAGTAAGGTATTTCTTGGGCATGGAAAAACATCGAAAAGACAACATTTTCCAAATTAATCTGCAAAATTACATTAAAAGGCTACTCAAAAGCTTTGTTATGAAGAACGTTAAGATCTGGTAGTTCACCGATGGACGCTGGTTACCTGAAAATTGAGGATAAGACAGCTTTGTTAGACAACAGTACGATCTATCGAAGTCTGGTCGGAGCATTGCTGTATTTCTTGTATCTTGGGAAGAAAGTTTCAAAATCCAACGGAAGCTGATTGGACTGCTGTAAAAAGAGCCCTTTGTTACCTGAATAATGTAAATAAAAAATATAAAAAATAATGGAAAACTCAAACTCGTTTGGATCCCAGGACACGCCGGCATAAAAGGCAACGAAGATGCCGATTCCGCAGCAAAATCCACGGTAAGCGAACCTCTATTCACTTACTTTATATTCAATAAAAAAGACATCAAGAAATTTATAACAGCCTTCTGGAATTGCCAAAATCAACGTGAATGGAGTACATATTCGCACCCCTACAAACTGATAAAGACTAATGCTAAAACACCCCTCTACCCTATTAATTGCACAAACAAAATGATGAAGGTTTATGTCCGACTTCGCCTTGGACGCACACAAACTACACATGAACCTCATTCGTCCAAACTGCCATCTCTGCAGAGCAAACCTTTATCTTCTCACTATCTAATCTTTGAATGCTACGCCATCAAAGTTAAACCTGAAATCTATCTTTTTCCTCATCCTTTCCTGAATTACTTCCCATCCCCACCGAACTCAACGTAAAAACAGTGTATAAAATCCTTTCTTCACTAGATTTAGCCAAAATCTAACATCTACAGAAGACTCGAAATCCACAAATATGTCGATGGTACAACCTGTTGTGTGAATTCAATTTTACAATCGAACATAGACCTGGTACGAAACTAACACATGTGGATGCCTTAAGTCGTGCCCCCACCGAGAAACCTGACCCAGAGAACGTAGGCGACTTATGTGTGTTTACTTTAGCATCAGATCAGGATGAAATCTTCATATACCAATCTCAGGACGACAATCTGCAGCGCAAAATACAAATACTGAAGAACAAAACCCCGGATATGTACATAGCTTACGAGAAAGGAGAAGTTCAAGGATTTGAGTTGGAAGACGGAATACTTTTTAAAAACATTAACGGCCAGATGAAGTATGTAGTCCCTAAGGCTTTGCGAAAATCATTATCTGTACGTTTCCATGATTTTCAAGGACATTTTGGATTGGATCGAACTCTAAGTAAATTGCAAAGATTTTACTATTTTCCAGGAATGCGACGTTATGTTAAACAACATATTGGAGCTTGTCTACATTGCTTACTAGCGAAAACTCGTACTGGGAGACCTGTGGGACAGTTAAATCCTATTCCCCCAGCATCGAAACCATTTATGGTCATTCATCTCGATCACATTGTGCCTTTTATAACAAGTTCAAAAGGGAATAAGTATATTTTAGTACTAGTCGACAATCTCACGAAGTATGTAAGGCTTGATGCAGTTCGAAATACCAGCGCTGACAATGTTACTTGACGAGAACATTGAAGAGCATACAAACGATCAATGTTACTTGACAAGTATCATTGACGATTTTTTTCATCAAGTAACATTGATGATAAATCGCCTACACACGTATCAATGAATATTGACAATGATTTTGTCTAAATTATGTTCAGTCGTTTCAAATGTATGAATGAAGATGGATTATACAATATACATAATTTTTATCTGCTTGAACTGCTTGCAGCTAGCGTATGTATTAATATTAAATGAAAATAAATCGAAAAGGTATAAAAAAAAGAGGTTATCTACTAAAACGACAGTTTTATGGAGATTCTTAATTTTGAAAGACTGGAAGTGTATTAAGCCATATGAGCGCCTCATTAACACACGTTTTGTAGCTAGGTACTGGCAGAAGCTTAGAGCACTTAACACTTCTATCATTTCAGAGCCCTGACGTGCAATTGTCGACCATTTTCGTAAATTGGACATATTTTCACCAAGATTACCATTTAAAAAATTACAACATTGACAAGTAACATTGATGCACCCTACGCACGATCAATTAAAATTGTCAATTAAAATTGACGAAAACCAAAACAATTTTGGTTTTCATCAATGTATCAATGTTACTTGACGAGAACATTGAAGAGCATACAAACGATCAATGTTACTTGAATCATGAGTCATTCAAGTAACATTGATCGTGTGTAGGGCCCTTAGTAATTTCGTTTTGAATTCAAATTCAAATTCAAATATATTGTGAGAGTATTGTGTAAATCTCGAAAAATATCGAGATCTGCAAAAAGTGATACGAATCAAAAAAAAAAAAGATTGATCTTTTTGCTCAATGGAACATGAAAAGTGATCCGGATAAAAAAAAGATTGATTTTTTGTCCCAATGCAAAACCTCATCTGAAATAAAAATCTGATATGCCCAATGGAAAACGACATTAGTTAACAAAAATTAGTGGCTTTTCTCCGACACAAGCGAAAAAGTTGCCATCATTGGCCAAGCTAATGAAGTCGAAATTTTTGGTTGACCTCCGTCCAAGCTATAAGGTATGAGAGCGTTTGGTAGTAAATGAAATAATTCTATAATACGTTAATGGGTTTCAGCTGTCTATTTGGCTAAATACGCTGAATAATTTTTTATTTTTTTGAATTAGTATATTTTAAACTTACAGCGACTGCGTTTCCCATACTGTCCCCAAATAAAAATAAATGGATTGCGATCAGCCCCTGAAAATGGAGCAGAGCATAATAGAAAATTTATTTCGTGTTCACAATACTAATTTGTACCATCAACATAAATTATTATATTTATAACGGTGTATATACAATATACATGTTAAGGATCTCTAAAAGAAAATCCAATTTCGTAATGATCGGCACAGCCAACGTTTTTAAAATATTCTCCGCCGTTTTATTGCCGGGTGATAGTCGACGACATCGTAGACATCTTCGTCCGAATCCGACCTTGAGTCCGAAGCAATACCCGAATCCGGACTATCACAGACACTCTCCTTGTTGGCATAGATGGCGTACAACACTTCTAAAGCCTCTACATATGCTGCGATAGCCACATAGTGATAACCAGTTAAATTAACCAGCCTCTCTGTCCAAACTGGCTCAATTTTACGGAGAGACCGTGTTACAGCCAAGCAAGTCGCTCCAATTACCGAAGGAGTGCAATTCACCATTCTGTAATCTAAAGTGGACAATGATATTGATCTGATGATATTGACTAGATTGAAATAATGAAAAGTCTCACCATTTAAAGATATATCCAAAATATTGAACAGCAAAGATGTCGTATCCAGGATCATCGATTCAAAGTTAGGAAATACGGACAAGTGCGTACTACTCGAACGATGCGCCCTGTGATGAAGGTAGTCCTCGTAGGAGACCAACTGATTGGAATAACTTTCGACAAAAGTCGCCGCAGTTGGGTAAATGAAATCATATTTGAATGACGAGAGAATTTTCTTCTCGACTACTTTGAAGTCTTGCGTAGAATAGACGTTACCGACTAATGCGTTGAATTTGGAAAATGTGGGAATATTCTGTTCGGGTTCTTCGATTTTAGCAGCTATCAGGAGGCACATTAACGCTGACGCATTTAATTTATCGATAATTATCGTGTATGTGTCCATGAAACAGTCAAGGATGTAGACAGCTAGAAAGATGGGTGAGCTTACTAGTTGGAATTGAATAGATTATATTTATCTTACCTAAATGCAGTGTTGTCCGACTTAAGCACATGCTGTCTGTAGCTGTCTTCATGAGCATTAATAACGAAGGTCTGAAGGATGTTTGCTTTGATTTGTAGTCCAGTCTTCGACGACGTTTCTCTGATTCCTTCAACGAAACGAGTATATCACTAACATATTCACTGCACCAAACGGACTTTTCTGTGCTCTGGAAGAAAACGAAGTTCATAAAAGATTATGTGAAGGCATTGCACAAACTTGATGGGTTTCAGCGGGCGTAGTAATGGGTTTTGGAAGGAATGAACTAAACGAAATATTTGCACTGCACTGTGGGCAAGGTGGGGTTGTAAGTGAAACATTTTTCTGGGCCTCAATGGGATATGCTTCGGACATTTTTAGGCAATTCGTTTTTAGAGATTTTTTTTAATTTTTCGAAATAATACGTAGGGAAACTGTATAATAACAGAGGTAAGAAATTGGAAAAAATACTAAACAGCAAACATAACGGTACGGATTTTTTTTTTTTTTTGAAAATTATGATAGGTGTTGCCGGTGTTTTTTTTTTAGTGCTTGGCAAGGGAATAGAATAGGTCTATTACTCTATTGTCTATTCGCGTACTTTTCCGAGCAGGGCACTAAAAATCTGTCAAATTCAAAAATGTGAGGGCAGAGGAAAATGTACCTACCCAATGTATGCACTTCGAGCTATTTGAACAAAACAAAACAATTTTAAACAGCAGTGAATTTAATTCACAATATTTTGCTGGTTTTCTCTTTTTCTCTGTTCCTGTCATTGTTGATGAGAACGTGCGGCTGCGATCGATTTAAACCGCGTACGCGAATGGACCTATTGCTATTGCGATCATTGACATTTAATGCAAGTATGTTTTGCTAGTAGAGATTTTCGCGTTGGTTGCAACAAAACCTCTACTTCTGGTGGTTCAAACCGGAATAAATTGAAAACTTTAATTTTTTTAAATGACAGCTATTCTAACGCAACAATTTGAATTTCAACCGGTTTTACTTAGCAAATTCATTCAAGAGCCCAATAGGTTGTCATTTTGTTTCACTTATTTTTCGCTTAGAACCACGTACGCTAGTTACGGTGGCGTCATTGTATGGAACTGACATTTCACTAGAAGTCCGTATATAGTATGTTAATGATTCCGGCATGTTCCTCTGTTGAATTGATTAAAATAATATGTAACGGCTTTTATTAGGATTTTATAATAATTTTAATTCAATCGAAATAATTTATTTTTCTTTCAAATGTTCAAGAAAGCTTCAGATTCATAAAATTATAATACCAACTAAGCAAATGTTTTGTGGCGAAATGGGTGTTCAATAAAACACGCCTTATGGGACATTTGCATCACGCTTGAAATTTTTGCACGAGTCCAGAGAGAGACATGTTTAAACACTATCACGCTTTGGAGCTTCGCGTTGACAAACGCATTCAATTCAGCCATAGGGAATCACTGAAACCTATCCCAAAGCTGCGTGGCGTTTCAATTGCGAAATAGGTAGCATTCGTAAAAGGACAATGTACTGTATTGGAACGTTGCTGCAATGCGGCTTAAGTCAAAGCGAAAGTGGAGAAGGTGGAAAAAATAAAAACAAAGTGGCCTTGACATGTATGTCAACCTTGTATGAAAGCTCTAATAAGATGTATAAAACGTTTGATATACTTAGGAATTAAAATGTAATTGATGAACAACCCATAACTATGAATAAAAAGACTGAAGCAAACACAAGCTCTGGCGAACAACATTTCTGCAATCAACTAAAGACGATTTCATAATGATTTAAACATGTCATATACCTAAGATTGGTAATTAGTTTCAATAGGTAAATAAATCATACCAACCATTTGGTAATAAATTCAACGAAATAACCAAATTGTTGCCCGTTCTCTACTTGGCGTTGTAAAAAATGTGGGTGCATGCAATAACGCCCGCGGGCTTTATTACACTTTTTTAACGCAAAACAAATTTAAGGCTGCAGGAAATAAGATCTGACAGTAAACCCAAGCAGGGGCAGAGCATGCTTCCGTAAATTTTGTAAGCACGTGGGCTTTTATTCATAACGCCCATGGGCGTAATTGCACTATTCAAATGGGCCTTAATGCACTGGGCGTTATTGCATGCACCCAAAAAATGTACCATTAAATAATAAGTACTACAACATTTGTGTATAATACTATACCTACTCTGAATAGCGATGGATGTTAATAAAAACAGTGCCACTTATTTTTTTAACTGAACAAAATTTTATTATTCTCAAGGGAAACTGTACAAAAAAAACAAACTTGGTATCACTTGGAAATTATTTTCTATGGGTTTAAAGTTCACCCTGTGCTGTCAATAAATGGCGGAACTGTCAAATTTTGGCGTTCCTTACAAGAGTTCAAAAAGCGAACAATTTTTAAGGACATTTTCACCAGAGCAGAAAAGGTTTCATTTGTTATTTTATTTTTCCTCTTTTCCACAATAATTAGAATGGGTAAGAGCATAACTTAAATATATGTAAATACAATGTAATCGCGTATATGCTTTAAGACAAATGTAGACGAGCTCGCAAACCAACAACACCATCGCAACAGATTCTACCAGCAACTTCATCATCGTCGGCTGCTGGAGCGCCATCAACCTCGTCAACAAAATTTACAATTGAACAAAAGGTCACAGCTGGGACCATTAAAAAAGGACCCTATTCCGTTAAACGATCTGTTGATCCAAACGATATTCTCATTAAGAGACGACCTGGTAATTATCCAACATGTACATATCTAATCGTAAGGATTTGTTTTTCTTTTTTTTATGAATACCGCATTAAGAATTGAATAATTCCTAATTGGAAATACAAAACAAAAAATATTAAGCAGTACAAAACGGCTTCTACCATCAACATGAACTATCAACACTCAATAAACCCTCAGATGGATGGCATCAATCAACCAAGTCTTGAGGATACAACCGCCTACAATAATGGCAGTTTCCAAATGATGATACAATCACAAGAATGGGTAAGTAAATAAATAGCTTAATAATTTTTTTTTATATAATTTTCAATGACGCAAAAAATTAAAGGAGTCATGAAATAGCTATTATAGTTTGCAAAATTAGGTTTTACAGTGAAAATTTCATTTGTTCATGTTCCACATGTTGCTTATGTTCTACATCGGTGCATGTTCACCGAAATTCAGTATGGTATAGTTCAAAGTGGCGAGATAAGGTAGAACATTTGCGTTAAATTCGACACTCATTCGTCTTGTCTAATGACGGTGACTTCGGCATGAAAAACGCTGCAAGAATTGGTGAGGTTGGAGGAGAGGTGGATGTATAGTAGCCAATGTCGGGCGGTTCTTTCAGAATAAAGGACAGGTTCCATCTTATAATGCTGAATGCCATTTGCAGTTGAGCAGGAAAACGGTATAGTCCCAGATAAATTCCTTATTGCTGCTGATGTCGGAGGAGGTCTGTGGTGCAATGATCGCTGTAGAAGGTTTTGAACTAGAAATAGGCGCGCAGCCATAATTAGATCTCATGTTTCCTTTTCTTATCTTATGGTTCATCTGGATTCAATAGAGCGCTCGGTGTGGAAGCTGTTTTTGATAGTATTGCCCTGTTTTACCCCGGGTCAAGTTTTCTTTGCACATTTTCTCTCCCGCATATCATGCTACGCACTCCTCCAGGACGAATGCTTACTTAACCCATTGTTGTTTTACAGGATTTCTTCCTCTACTTCGTTGTTCCACAGGGGTTGACTTACGTGATGTAGCCATCTCAGTCGCTGTATTTTTAGCTTTTTAAACCAGGTCAACGTAGCTATATTGCCCGTTGTGTCGTTGAATCTCATGTGAGTTTCGTACAATTGCTTCAAGAATGATGTTAAAAAAGTTAAATGACATCGACATCAAAGGATTCTGTGGTGTTCATTCCCACTTTGCCGGAGCAGCGAGATTTCTCTATCGTCATCCTGCACAGACGGATGAGTTTGGCAGGGATGCCGAAATTGGACATGGATTTGTATAATTCTTCCCTACATGCGCCGATCTGGTTATTAACGAGCGGTGTTAGGCGTTCACACAGTCTCCTTATTCAGGAGACTTATTACTCTGCAATTGGCGAAGTTCAGAGTATCTCCCGTCTAGTTTTAGCTTAACTCCGTGTTAAGCTATCTTAGTTTTCTCTTGCTCTAAATGATTCAATTTTGTTCTCAGTAGTCTCCATCTGCAAATGGTAATCTGGAAACAGCACAGTAGTTTAGTTGTTTCAATCCTTTTGTTATTTCAGAAATACCAGATAATAGCGAGGAAACCCGGTATTCATCAAATGAACCAAACACCAACGAAGTAGCTTATGACTGCCCGCCAGACCATTGCTAATCAGATGTATGTCTTATAATATTTTTTAAAGATTCAATATTTTCTAGCTTAAAACAGAGACTGTTCTGCAATCAACCATGCAACAAACTTTCATCAATCAACACACAAATTACAACAATCAACAGGAATCCTACCAAAACATCAATCAACAAGAACCCTACTACCTCATCAATCAACACCAAATATATGATCACTATGAAGCAACAACAGTTCACAATCGACCATCATCCCAGCCAAGAAGTAAATAATTGTCTTATGATATTTTGAAAATTATTCTTTAAAACTCAATGAGACGAATGTAAAGTGTAAAATTAACGTAATAGCTATTTGCATGCATGCATATTTGCGGTTTTTTTTTTTGTATTTGTTGTCAATAATTCGGCTCTCATATCAAAGATGAATCAAAATTTGTACAGCTCCTATTTCTACTAGAGTCTTGGGAATCAATTTCGTTGGTTAATATTTTCTTTCTCGTCTAGGTGAAGGTTCAAAGCCTTTATTTTCCCGTGAGGATATCTGCGTTAATCGGTCTGTAAGTCCTAAAAAGAAGCCCATTTCCAGAGCTTCATCATCGGTATGACAAACAAAACTACCATTTACATGTGTATTGTGTATACCTATGTAATTGTATTCTGTCTTAGGATTATAGCAGTCCAGAGGATCGCAATCGGCACCAAAGAAATTCGTCCAATTCCAAACAAACAGAAAGCAGAAAAAAGTCACCCGAAAAAGTTCCTTATTTTCTAGATCAAACGCGTGAAAAGGACCGCATTAAACGAGTCTATGGATCAAGAAGATCGCGCAGTTTAAGCCCGAAACACAGTCGAAGGCGGCCAGGTAGACCTCGCAGTAGAAGTCGAACACCGCCAACATATCGTAGGCGTAAAAGTTATGAAAGACGATCGCCAAGTCGTGATCGTCATCGGCCACGTTATCGTTCGAATTATAGTCGTAGTCGATCACGATCCAGAGAGAGAAGAAGAACGTTACTTAATCGTCGAAATGAAGATGAGCGACAATCTATGGCACTACAACCGGCTCTACCGACACCAGTGACTCAATACATTCCGATTCCTGTACCGGTAGAGTATCCTTATGTAAGTTTTTTTCTTTTATAACAAGATTACTTAAAAACAAAGAACAATATTCAGATGCAGCCTTCATGGGGAGGACCAATGATTCCACCACAGCCACGATTTCCTTATCCGATGAGGCCAGTTTTGCCGCCACCAATGCCATATATGATGCGACCTCATCGCCCACCACGGTACTTACAGAATGCCTATCAGAGGGGAAATTTTCGCCCTCGACAATATTAAATTTGATTATTTGGCATTGTGTAGCTATTTAAGTAAAAAATTTCATCTGTGGTCTGATATTTGAATAAATGATTTTATAAATTTAAACGGCGAACGGCGAGTACTTTTATTTTATTTGGTCTGTTTAACGCTCAGAGTCAGAAAAACTATTGAAAACCCATAAAAAGTACACGTCTGACGATTCTAAGATGATTTTTCTTCCCAATTTCAAGTCAAATACATACAGTCTGTCACGAAATTGTTTTTACAAATTTCTTGACAAGCTCATTTTTGCGTATTTTTTATTACTTTCATAATGTAGTATTTTTTGTTATGTTCGTTAGTAGATATGTATATTAATAAAAAGAAATTTATTAAAAAAATTAAGTAAAACATCAAAGAAGCTCTTTTGTTTTATAAAGAAACTGTCTAAATTACCATTTGTTTTCCTTTGTAAAAACAATTCCTTGACAAACTGTACATGTAATGGTCCAGTTTTTGTATATTTTACAAGTCGAACTTACTGTTTGCATGTTTTCAAGCAGTTTATAGATAAAGGAGGAGTTTCTCGGGCTGAAGAACATATCATAATCACCCCTATTCATGTCGGCGTTTGTCGTATACGACTCATGTATCGTGTCGGTATAAAACGATGTTCAGATTTTTTTTTTAAACTTTTGTTATCCAATTTTACTTCCATTTCTATGTGTTCACCATCATTTCTATAAATTCGATGGATTTTACGTACTTTTAAAGCCATTAGGTTAGGTTACGTTAAAGGCGTATCCCTCTGAACCCCGCTGGGCAAAACAGTTTGCGCGACCACACTGTCTCCTTTTTAGTCACGGGCGCTCATGTGTACAGTGGTATTACTTTTCTGTATACTCTTGGCGCTGAAAAAGCAGCTCGTGTGATACTCGCCTAATAGTACCCCTTATGATCCATGGAACATTGTGCGACAGTTCCTGACTACATATTTCAGAATTGACATTTTTTGTAAGGTTCAGTGCCTTGAGTGGTGCCTGTCTTTTGATCTACATATATGGCTGTATCCCTTTAAGATTATATGCTCATCTGTATTAACTTTGGTATGGATCTGCGGAACAGATGCCAGAACCCGTGTCATTGGTTATGTTTAAACCGTCTGTATTAATACAAGCAATTTTTTCCCTACTTCAAGATTTTGCCAAGATCTTCGATTAGGTTAGGTTAGGATGTTGGGTGTGAATTCATCACAGTAGACTAGGCACCATACTAGGCCATATTTTCCATAAACCTAAGCAAATTCGCCCAAACAATTAATTTCCCTACAGAACCTAAAAATGGTTTCAATTTTGTTTAAGAGGCCAACCTTCCCCAAATTGTCGAAGAAGTACATTCTTGTGCTTCCTTCTGTTCCGAGCAATAGCTAGACATGCACAGAGAAGATGATGAGAAGATTAATTAATCATCTGCAACATGAAGGACCTCGCACAACCTGCACGTGTCCGTTCCGTACATTTGTTAAACCTAATCTCCTAGGGTGCTTCCTAAGAAGGCAGTGTCCAGAGATGGAGTATTCCTATGTACCTACATTAGTTTTCTCGATTATTTTTTTTTTTTTTATAATACTTCTCTCGGGAAAGGCGAACCTATAACGCTTCAACAGCGCCCCGAGATGCTTGCAGATGTATGTTAGTTCTGCACAGCAGTTCCAAAGTTTGCTTGTCCTGTAACAGAAGGAGTTTTGGAAAGTTGATGTCCTCGCGGTTGTCAAGTGAACTGTATGGTCATGAGCATTAGCAGCCTGTCTTGTGGGGCGCCCAAAAGTTGCATTTTGAGGGATAATAACGGCTATTGTCGTCGTCGTCTGTCGTAAACGACTGGCGACGTTTGTCGTGTCGAGTCGTTTGGAATTCGGTATTGCGTAACTGAAACGACTCGACTCTCTGAACTCTCACATCCCACATCACAAACCAGAGAGAAAGAGTTCTTACTGGTTTGTGTCCCACATATATTCCACAAACTATGACACATGGGATTTGATATTTCAGTCGACGAATTTATATTTGGTCTGGTGTTTTGTTTGTGACTTGGTTAATTATTTAATAAAACAAATCAAAAATTAATAGTGTGACATGTTTTTTGAAAGCAGTGATGAAGAAGAAAACCAGAAAAAGTGCTGGTACAGTTAAGGAAGGAAATTCGAACCAAATCCAATCCATTGGATTTGCCCGACATTAAGTGGGTGGTAGAAATAATTTAAATTGCATACATTGTGTTAATAATTATTTTCAGATTTTAAATGTATTTTAAACTATCGAAGTCAAAGGTGGTCCAAGACAATTCAGAGATAAGGCTATGTCGTCCCATTGCCGATTAACATCACTTTTTGTTAGGCCCTTTGTGAACGATTTTGCCAACGGAATATCTTTCTCCATTTCTTCACTAAATGTTGAAATTGTCTTTTATTTGTGATTTTCATTTTAAAGAATATGTAACTATCTTTTCGTTAGTTAAATATTAAATACACAAACTTTTCTTTAACACTTGATCACGCAGTTGTTAAAACTTAATGCAAACTATATCAGTTGCAGCTCTTTTTATACCCCTGTGGCACATCCGCAGGGGTACAAAAAACGATACCCAGGTACTGCATCCTTCCGCTTTCTGTGTTTTTCATCATATTAATGATTTTATGGCCTTAGGTCGTCGTGTAATAACTCATTACTTGTGCGCGTAGATTTATATGTTCCAAGGCAATTCAGCGATAAGGCTATGTCGTCCCATTGCCGATTAACCACACTTTTGTTAGGTCTTCGTAAATGATGTTGCCAAAGGAATATTTTTCTGCATTTCGTTCACTAAATGTAGAAATTGCCTTTTATTTGTTATCTCCATTCTGCAAAATAACTATAATTGTCTTTTTGTTAACTAAAAATTAAGTACACATACTTTTTTTAACACATTATCTTATCACACAGTCGTCCGCAAAATAGTCGAAGACAGAAATGTATCATTTCCACAACAAACGTCGTCACAAAACGCCTCACGCAATACCGACGATCGTCGTCGAAAAATACAATCCACATTTTTTGACATTTCAGACGCCATTTGTCGATCGTCGCCACGACAAAAGTCGTTTATTTTCAGTCGCCAATAGCAAACAGTCGTGTCGCTTTTTTTAGAGTCGTAAACGACAACGACAATAGGGGTGAATGTCTTTGAGTTCCTCGGAACATCAACCATGGGTACCTACAGAACAAGCATAGGTCAGGGACTTGTCTTCTGTGCACCAACGGTTGAAGATTCGATGTGAGTGTAGGGTCTCCAATAAGTCGAACTGCTCGTATGCTGTCAAGTAGGTTAAGTGAATGTTTTGGGGCCGAGCTCCATATATGGGAACAATATTCCAGGCCTGGTCTAACCTGAGCTTTGTAGAGAAGGAGAAGTTGCTTGGGGCTAAAGTACCTCTCCAAATAGGTAGCTCAACTTAGCGGACGCCGATCTTGCGATATAGGAAATGTGGTCCTGCCATGTGATTCCTGAATTGACTGTGACTCCTAGCATCCATTTGGATCTGAGGAACTGTTGATGCATTTTTCCTAGAAAATGTTGTGAGCTGTGTCTTGTTTGCATTATATACAACCAAGTTGTCTTTTCCCCACTGCAAGATTTTGTCCAGATCATCATTTAGAGAACTAATTTGTTCACATCTCTGACTGTGTGATGTAGCCGCATTCACAGGCCCACTGTTCGAGATGGAGGATATAAGGGTGCTGTCATCTGCAAAGCTGTAGATATTATTATTTGTCGATCCAAGCAAATCGTTTATGTGGAGAAGAAATAGAGTTGGAGAAAGAATAGATCCTTGAGGTACCTACTCCTGCATTGATAGCAAACGAATTAGATGATACACCATCTAAAACAACTTGGATCGATCTTCCCAGAAAAAAATTTTGCATCCATCCGCAGAGTTGTTGTGGTAATCCATTTTCTCCCTTTCTTTGGAATAGGTTGAATGCGAGCGGTCTTCCAGCAAGAAGGAAACGTCTTCTGGGAGTACGACATGCTAAACAGCTTACAAAGTACAGGTGCAAGTTCTGGTGCACAGCTCTTCAGTACTATAGCCGGGATTCCGTCGGGTCCCGTTGCCTTATTGCAATCTAGTTCTTTAATGATGCGTTGAATTATTCGAGGCCGAAATTTCACTTCTGCCATCGATGATTGCACCCTCGGGATATTTGGTGGCTCTAGTTGTGCAGAATCTAGGGTGGAATTCTCTGAAAATATGCTAGCGAAAAGATCTGCCTTTTCTTTAGGTGTTGTTGCTAGCGTACCGTCTTCTTTTACTAGAGGTGGAAAAGAAGAGCAACAAAAGTTATTACTGATTGCCTTTGCCATGGACCAGAATGCGCGTGAGCCGCTAGGACATCCAATCACTTTGTTAGTGACTCTTTCGCTGTAAGTTGTCTTCGCCGATTCAATAATTTGGTTGCATCTATTTCGAAGAATTATAAATTCAGATCTTTTTTGCTCCGAAGGGTTTGACCGCCATTCACGGAAAGCCTTGTTTTTCGCTGATGTAACTCGCTTGCATTCATTGTTAAACCAGGGTTTATTTGAAGCTAATTTTTTGATGCAATGTGGAATATAAAGTTCCATACCCTCAATTGCTCTGCTCCCTTTTTTTGCAGTGCGTTGGCCCTTTCGTTACTCTCAATATTGCAGTGGGTGGGTACCCAATACAATCTGACATGGTTCTGCGCGCATAAGCATTGTGCGGCTTTATAAACTAATAAATTTTAATTCTTGTGACGGGAAAAAAGCTGTCAAACTTTTTGGAAAAAACATGGAGAATTATAAATCCGAATGGAAAAAACTGGAAAGCACAGTTCGCTTTTGAGAATATGCAAAAGCGAAGACGGTCAAAATTGAAATATCACTTTCAATAAGATCCGTCGCGAATTTGAGAATACCCAAAAGCGATATTCTTGTTGAGTATTTCAATTAGATCCGCAGCTTTGAGCACGGCCAGAACCTCTGCGTTTAACACACCGGGCATGTGCCCGGAAGTCTCATTGACACTTCTGGGGCTATTAACCTTGTCGTCCTCGTTCACGACTCTAAAAAAATCAACCCGACTGTTTGGTATTGGCGACTTCTGTTACGGGGGCGATCGACAAATGTCCAAGAATATGGATTGTATTTTTAGACGACGATCGTCGGTAATTTTGCCGACGGCGACGAAAAGGAAAAGCTAAACTGTAAAAAAGGCATATATGCCTTTTATTAAAAAGAAAAAGATTAAGCCTTAAAATAATACTATATACACATTTTAGAATTTGCAACAAACCCCTGCGATTGTCCCTCAGGAAAGCTTTGAAAGTGCTAAAGAGAGGACATGGGCAGAGACAAGTGGAGTTACTACATTATTTATTTCTTTGAAGGTCTTGACTTCTTGAGTCTTTCATTTGCAGAAAAGACGGCATGCGCTTTCACCACAACTTCAGCATCTGGTCCTTTTGCTTTTTACAATTTCTCATCGATCCCATTCAAAATATTTAAAATATCTCCAATCAATTGCGCACAGCCATACACAAAAAAGAGTTGGCGCAACATGTCCGTATAGGAAATCTAGTCTTAGCTTCTCACAACCATTCGTTTGTGTGAGCTTTAATGTTTGTAACGAATGGAAGGGACCTACAATCTTTATGCTGAGTCCTAACGGATGAATTGAGAAGCCTTTTCAGGGTCCAGATCACGTAAAATGAAAACGATCGAACGACATCGTTTCGACAATATAAACGATATCGTTCGATCGTTTTTATTTTACGTGATCTGACCCCAGGACAGTTATACTCTCGGATGTTTGTCAGACGTTCGCAAACAACGTGTGCAAGTAATGCTTCGGCGATATTATTTTTTAAATAGTACAGTTAAGAAGAAAGTGCGCATGAACTTGATAGATATGACCAAAAAAAAAAAAACAGAAAAAGTCAATGTTGGCCAATAGACAAAATATAAATTCGTCGACCGAAAAACATAAACTTTATACAATATATATATAATTTTATTATTTAATTTTTAGACATTTTTTTGTTTATATTTTCATTTTCTTTATATATTTTACAATAAAAACACATAAACTTCCATTAACTTCACTACATACATTATGTAAAATTAAACAAAAAGCTATATAAAAAATAAAAAATAAAAGTTACTATATAAAATAGCTTAGCTAAAAAATATAATAAAGCCACAGAAGTTTATGTCAAAATTTATTGATTTAAAATACATTTTGTTACTTTGTTTTTCTATTTACATAAGTATATATAGGTTATCTCACAAAAGAAAAAAAAAATCACGACATAAGTAACTTGAAGACAAGGAAGAAAATTGTAAAAAAAAAATTTTAACAATAGTAATGTATTGAAGACAAATTTGAACAGAGTAATTTACATTCAAAAAAATAAAATAAAAAGCAAAACAAACATGAAAATGGCAATATATTGAGTTGATGGTCTAAATAAAATTTACCTATGTTTTATTTCTATACTATATTTATCCAAGTGTATGTTTATATTAAAATGTGAAGCAAATTAAAACAACAGCAGCTGGAACGTACAAAATAAGACATTACACCAACTGACACTGACTCTGTTCTCTTTCAAATAAATTACTTAAAATTTCCTTATTGCTAATCATAAATATATTGTGATTTTATGTTTGTTTTTTCTTTCTTTAGTATTTTGTTTTTCTGTTAATTTCGAGAATTTACATCTAATGTAAATATAAAATACTTTTTGCACGAGTACTTTTACTAATTTGTTTTTTGTTTTTTCCTTGTAAATGTAAAAATTGTATGAATCTGATTCTTTTTCTATCGTTTCTTGTATGAAAATATTACAAAATATTTCTTTTGTTTTTCTAATTTGAATTTACATGATTTTCACTAAGTATCTGCCTACGAATCTTATTGTTTCCCTATCGATTTTTATTTATATTTTTTTTTTACAGATAAAATTACATTACTTATGGGTTTTACATCTCCTATCTCGCTTTGTTTTTTTTTATTTTTGTATGTAAACGTAATAAGTTTAATGTTATCAGTTTTTTATTCTCTTTATCTTTTTTTTTTGTTTGTTTTTATTTTTATTTTTTTTTTGTTCTTGTAATGTTGTTTGTTCTTAATTGGTAGACATTTTATAATTATACATATAATAATATTCTTTTTAGTTATTGGATTTTATTAAATAAATATCTCTTTCTGGTTTGTGATACGAATATAAAAGACTACCTGCTCTTGTATTCTTGTTTTGCTTTGCTTTTTACAAGTCCACTCGAGGCCTAAATTGAAGACGAAGTGGCGGTTCACGAAATCTCCATCGAGTTACGTATACAAATTTTAAGGTGTGATCCTTTCCCAGAAGTTCTTCATTGCACAAAATATCGATCTGAAAATAGTCAAAATAAAGCGATTATTATGAAGCTACACAACTTATTTCAGGTAATAAAATAAAAAAAAAAAGTTGGTGCAACTCGTCCGGACCGTAGGACGACAAATCGTATGAAGATTCGCTTCTTACGATTTGTTTTTCAAATCAAAAAGACTGAATTGAAACGCTTTGAAAGGACAGTGTTATACTCTCGGATCTTGGTCAGACGTTCGCGAAAGACGGCGCGGTGGAAAAAAATTGTAAGATGTAATTTATGTTTTACGGGGATCGAACTTGAAATTCCACGCTCAGTAGTCCAGCACACTAACCTCTGAGCAAACGAAAATAGTGGTAACAGATAGAAAAACAGAACAGCAAAACTATAATGTGGGCGCAGTGGCTCAATGGTTAGTATTGTGCTAGACAGCAAGTCCCAGACCATACAGACCATTGAGATTGAGTGGGTAACCACAACAAAAGCACATAAAATACGGGACGTTTACAAAGTAACCGTAGGACTCGGATAATGATGGAATTGCTGCATACATAAAGGATTCATGGCTGACTTGGCAGGAAGGCAGTATGGGTTCAGGAAAGGACGCTCTAAGATCGTTTTGCTGGCAACCCTGGAAATGCATTCAATTCAGCTAGGTGGAGCGATATACTAAATGCGCTACAAAATATATTCAACATCCCAGCTTATCTATTACATATGGTAAAGGCCTATCTCAGGGATCGGGAGCTGATTTATGAGACCACGAAGGAGGGAAGTAACAGCAGCACAGGGATCAATTTTGGGACCAGACCTCTGGAATATCTCCTATGACGACATACTGCGGATGGAGATGCCTGAAGACGCCTTCCTCGTCGGGCAGTGATAACGACAAAGGACTCTGAAAATGCGCAAAGAAAGTTGAACCAAGTCATGCGACGAACAACCTTTTGAATGCATGAGCACGGTCTTAGTCTGGCAACAGAAAAAACTGAAAACACGCAAATCGACTTCCAAATTGGCTTTGAAACCACAAAGAGCAAGGATGCGGTGAGGTATCTGGGATTGAGGCTCGACACAAAACTAACTTTCTGGCAACAGATAAAGTTCGCAGCGGAACGAGCCTCTAGAGTTACAACATCACTCAGCAGATGAATGTCGAACATAGGTGGTATAACGCAGATTAATGTCGAACATAGGTGGTATAACGCCAAGCAAGCGCAGGTTATTACTGTCGACAACGCATGCCATTCTCCTATATGGAAGTGAGATTTGGGAAGACGCGCTTCGACAAAAAAAAGTACCAGAAGCAGATGGCGGCAGTGCAAAGACGTGTAGCTCTACGCGTGGCTAGCTCTTACCGAACGGTGTCGGAACCAGCCGTCCTAGTAGTCGAAGGAGTGACTCCCATCGATCTCCTAGCGGCACAAAGGAAGTATGTCCACGACAACAAGGCGGAAATTGGATTGGAAGCGGCAATCGTCCAAGCAGAGCAGCAAACGATACGGAAGTGGCAAGAGCGCTGGAGCTCAGAATACAGAGGAAGGTGGACAGCGAGGCTGATAAGAAATGTGGCTGAGTGGAACGACGAAAACACGGTAAGGTCAACTACTTTGTCACCGGACACGGAAATTTTAACGCCTTTCTCCATAATATTGGCAAAACGGATAGCAGTACGGCAACTCTCCAACAGACGACGCACATCACACGTTTATTGCCTGCACAAGATGGGAAGCCCAACGCACAGTCCTGGAAAGCAGCATTGGTGCCTCCAACCCAGAAAACAAAGTCGACAAAATGCTGATGAGCGACTTGAATTGGGGAAAAATTTGCTCGTTTGTGGAAGACTATCTCAGGAGAAAGAAAAGAGAAGAAGAACAATACCGGGAAAGCACGTGTGCCCGAAAGGGTGTATGATTACAGCCCCCTTGAATTAATGCGAAGAGCGGTCCCAAGGGGGTGTGTCAGGCACCACAGGGTTGGGAGGAGTTTTAGTCCGTACTCCCCGAAAACATGCGGAGAGAGCCGGACACACGGGGATGGTAAACGCAAACAGGCCTCCTTATGGTGCGTAAAGCATTTCTCCTCCCCCCAACAGGAAAAAAAAAATGGCTGTCACCAGATCATAAAAGCGTCAAATTGAAAGCATTGAGAATCACTTAAGAAATTCGTCCAGTATTCTACATGTCCGAAAGTTCCGAGCTGCCACTGTTCGAATGGACATCAACGAACCCGGCACGAAGAGTTTTCGATGCTAACCCCGCATTGCCTTAAGTGGTGCACTTAAATGGAAAGGTAACACTGCATAAACCGCGTACTGACTGACACCGGGCTGTAGCAACTTTAAACACCTTATCTACCTTGAAAGGTGTGGAAACCTTCCTCTGGCTGATGATGTGGAGTTGAAAATTGCGATCCTCCTGGTTATGCCAACCAACAAATTCTTCTCATTATCAAGTCTTTTGTTTATACGACTTACTTACTTACTCAGTCGACTCTACCTATGTATGACCGAGGAGAGGAGAGATGTACTTAGGGCTCAACTAACTTGTTCATATACATCTGTTGAAATCTCACAGCTTGCGTTAAAAGAAGAGAAGAAACCCGAATGAATGGCAAGAAACAAAACCTTGTGGCAGCAAATTACGTTCAGCCATAGTCTATGTTTTTTTCACTAGTTGGCGGCATTGTACTTATCGCTTAATTGGCGCAAGTGACTATATAAATATATTGAATGCCAAAATTAAAATATTTAACCAATCACTTAAAAGGAGTCTGATGATGAATAAGTGGTGTAGCTCGAAAAAAGGTACAATTGCAATTGGAGTTACTTAGAGCCGTTTGCTAAAACGACTCAGAGGTTTAAGTTCCACATAAATCCTTACATGACAGTACCAAAAGTAGCCCATAAGAATTTATGTAGAAAATAAATTAGCATTCAGCTGCGGTGCACTTCTTAGATAATGACCACACCAAGGAGGTAGAGAGTAAGTAATATAATAGAAGTTTTCTCTCGGCTGTTGGTGGGACCGATGCTATAAATGTAAAGAATATGGAAAGCAATGTGATGGCCCACGACGAGAGTTGCGCGTAGATGAGGTTTTGGCACGGCGCATGCACCAATTCATTGATGTGTTTCCGCCGCCCACGCTTCGACTCTCAAATGGCCTGAAAATAAAAGCTTTACACCTGCAATAATTGTCAGAAGGCAGGAATTAAGTAATTTTCGTTCGCTCATGTCATTAGTCCAATTATTTGCGATCGTTAACTGCTAATGACGACACGACGCTATGCTCCATTAGCATATTATCACATAACCACTTGAATGTTTTAGATAAACACTAAAACTAAGTCACTAGACTTGCATGAGAATCAGGAATCTGTAGATATCCCAATCCAAAGACGAAAAATCAATTCCAAATGGGTCCTTTGACAGAACTCGTTTTATCAATCCGGTGAAAGAGACACCATCCAACAAAAAGAACTACAGGGACCGTTGCGAATGGAAACGGACTACGCCCAAGAAGAGCTGACAGAACCTAAAAACCAAAACTAGATAAGATCGATGATCGATGTACTTGGAATAGGCCGTCAGAGAATCCAGAGGCTGCAAATCTTATTTGCAAAGAAAAATCTAGTTTGCCATTTCGAAAAAATACATTATATTAACTTGTTAAAGGGAGATTTCACAGGACCGAAACTCGCGCTGACTCTACAGTTTTCAAAACACTACCTCTGCACGTATAGGAAGGCAGACTCTCGGCATAAATACATTGAATGCTGTGTACCTAGGTAGGTACGTTATTTTGGAATCATCTTCTCAGTTAAATAGAGTTTTGCCGCTCTCATTGGTGGTGTTCTGTACTAAGTGTTAATTATTACAAACATTTATAATTTACCCTATTTGTATTTTTTCTGTAACTCAAATTGATACTCTGTTCGCTTCTTGTTTTATATTAGTCTTTGTATAAGAGTTGTTTAATTGCTCTATTTTTGTTTGTTTGGTCGCATATCGACGAGCGCATAATAATTCCTATGTTAACTTAAATTGTCTTATACTTCTTTTATGTCGCTCTCTCTAATTACTCTCTAAAATTCTCAAATATTGTTATTTTCTTTGTTTTACTTTGTGCATTCATTCGTTCTGGTTAATGATCGATTTTGTCTTAGAATCTCGCTCTCTTGTAATTGAACCAGCAAACAAGTAACATCAAATCAATCATCGTATGTATGCTAAGCTAAGCCAATAAATTTGTTAAATTATTGAATCTCGTTCGACTCTTATTTGTGATCATTTAACAATTCATTCGAACCTTTAATTCGTCTAAAAACATTTCTGGTCCTTCAGTAGCCGAATTTAATTGGAAAAGACATTCATTTTTCGTGAAAAAAGACAATCAAAGTTCATTTTTGCCTATACACGTGTTTATCGAACAATTGTATATATATGCACCGTATTAATCTTTAATCTGCATTTCATATTGTGCAAATCCCGTGCATTATCATTAATTGCAAATTATTAACATTTGACCAGTGCGCGTAAACTCACTTTGGTAAATTTTCTTTCGGGGATAAAATGAATTTTATCAAGGCAAAACGTGGTCGTGCAAAAGGCATGATTTCTCGTGCTGCAACGTTTGCAGAATCGGTTGATACCAATACAACGCTAGCAATGCTTGAGATTAGGTTAGCTAAATTAAATGAAACGTGGGATGAATTTGTCGAGCTTCAAAATGCGCTTTATGAATTCCGTGCTGATGCAGATTTCATAGATCCAGAGCCTGAATTCGAAGAGTACGAAACAAAGTACTTTTTAGCTCATTCAATAATGACAAATTTCATCCAAGTTAAGAAATTAACTACTCAGCCACAACAGCCAAAACAATCGGTGGTAGAGCAATTAGCTAGTCAGCAAGCTTCGTTCCTGGAAAAAATAAATAGTGCCTCAGATAAATCCGCGTCGGCGTCGGTTAAATTGCCAAATCTTTCGATACCAACATTTTCGGGCGATTATAAAGATTGGCCGGAATTTCGCGATTCTTTCATGGGTTCAATTGACTGCAATGCATCGCTTTCTTCCACACAGAAACTCCAATATTTAAAATCATTTTTAAGTGGGAGAGCAAGCGATCTTTTGAAGCATGTGAAAAATGCTGATAGCAATTATTTAGAAGCGTGGGATAGACTTGAAAGCCGGTATGATCGCACTCATTTAATTGTGCAATCATTTGTTGAATCGTTCGTGTCACTTCCTACAACAAATGCGTCAAATGTTGTTTTGTTGCGCAAAATCACCGACGGCGCTGATGAAGTAATTCGCGGTTTAAATGCGTTAGACTCAAATGATCGTGATCCGTGGCTCATTTATATTTTGGTTCAGAAACTCGATCCTGAAACGAAGCAGGCATGGGCTGAATTTATAGGAGCTAGGTCTGATGCTACTATAAACGAATTATTAGAGTTTCTACAAAATCGTTGCGTGTGTCTCGAATCGTGTTTTAATCCATCTCGTTCAATTCAAACTCGAAATAAAAACCAAGGATCTATTCGCTCGCATTTAGTGGAAACAAATCACGGTTGCCCTAAGTGTAAATCTGAACATAGTCTGTTTCACTGTAAACATTTCACCGCGCTTTCTGTCGATGCTCGACGAAGTTTCGTAAGAGAACACGCCCTATGTTTTAACTGCCTTCGTCAAGGGCATACCTCTAACAAGTGCCGGTCAAACAATCGCTGTAAAATGTGTAATACGCGTCACCACACCCTCGTTCACCCTCCAAACTCGCCCTCAAACAACTCGTCTATAAACATTTCGCCCCAAACCAACTCGTCCATAAACATTTCGCCATCAAACGACTCGTCCACAAACATTTCCTCGTCAACCTCTTCGAATGTCCTCGCTAATACAACAAACTACTCAGATCTTCCTTCAACATCAAATTCGTCATTTGCACCAAACCCCTCGATATCTACTCATATTTGCTCGTCTCTCAACGCAGTAGATAATTCCCCTCGTCGCACCCACACATTGTTGCCAACTGCCATCGCTCGCGTACAAGACAAACAAGATGATTTTCAAAACGTTCGATTGCTCCTGGACTCGGGTTCACAGGTGTCATTTGTCACGGAACAAACTGTTCAGAGATTAGGTCTCATACGTAAGGCTGCTCGAATTCCCATACTGGGTGTTGGTTCAACAGCAGCAGGTGTTACAAACGGAGTTGTAACTCTTACTCTTTTTTCGTGCCATAGCCAACAGTCGGTTGAGATTCAGTGTTACGTAATCTCGAAACTCACTTCGCTAATACCAGCTCAACAAAATTCAGTCGCAGCTGCAAATCTCTTCGCGTCATATACCTTAGCAGATCCCAAATTCTATGTACCGGGTAACATTGACGTGCTTGTTGGTGCTGATAAGATATTCAGCATATTTAACGGATCTGCTATTCGTGGTCAGCAAGGTCAGCCTGATCTTATTCCAACCATTTTCGGTTTTGTGGTTTGCGGAAACATGGCAACCCCAACATTATCTAACAATCAGAGTGTTACTGCATATTTGAGTCAAGTTGATACTTTACACTCATTTGATCTTGAGCGCTTTTGGTGTCTTGAGGAAGTGCATCATCAACCAGCGCTTTCTATCGATGATCAACTTGCGGAAGATATTTTTGCGAATTCTCATTCACGCTTGCCTGACGGCAGGTACCAAGTCCAATTGCCCTTTAAACTCGACCACAAAACTGACTTCGGAAATACCTTTAACGTCGCTTTACATCGGTTTCAATTTACCGAACGTAAAATTGCCTCCAGTCAGTATTTAAAGGACAAATATATCAGCTTCATGAGAGAATCCGCTAATCAACCTCTAAAACATTTTCGTCTTTCGACTGTTACATACGGAACAGCGTGTGCCCCATTCCTAGCAGTACGAACCCTTTATCAATTGGCCCTCGACTCGAAAGATAAATATCCGCGTGCGGCTGAAATACTGCTCAATGACTTCTACGTCGATGACGTCATGACCGGAGCTGATTCAGTTGATGATGTAATTTCACTTCGATTAGAGCTCATAGAATTGCTGCAATCAGGCGGATTCAATCTCCGCAAATGGACAACTAATTGTTGGCCACTGTTACTCAGTCTTCCAGAAGATCAACGAGAGTTATCACCCAAGGACTTCGAAGAGCATAACTCCGTAAAATTACTCGGTTTGCAGTGGTCACCTGCCAAAGACTCGTTTTCTTTCAAAGTGAATCTTTCCGAAAATCTAACTTTTACTAAGCGTCGAATTCTATCGGAGGCTTCCAGGATAGTCGACCCTATAGGATTCCTGACACCCGTCGTCATAGCTGTCAAAATTGTATTTCAAGAGCTTTGGCGTAAAAAATATTCATGGGACGATCCTATTTCATTAGAATTATCTAATCGATGGTCTTCAATTCGAAATGAGCTACCAAAGTTAGAGACTTTAAATATCCCGCGGATCATGTGGACTTCAGGAGAAAATATAGAGTTCCATGGATTTTGTGATGCGTCCTTAGACGCCTATGCAGCAGTAGTATACTGCATAAGTAGGGACTCAGCTGGCAATGTAACCAGCACAATTGTCGCCGCAAAAAGCAAAGTGGCACCCATCAAGGTAGTGTCCCTTCCACGACTCGAGCTTTGTGGAGCCGTTCTACTTACACGGTTAATACAAAAACTTAAAAATTCTTTGCAGTGCAAAGAGATTAAAGTTTTCGCCTGGACTGATTCTTCTATCGTCCTCTATTGGCTTTCAGACGTGCCCAAAAGGTGGTCAGTCTTCATATCAAATCGTACGTCAGAAATACTGTCAACTATACCAAGAGAGTCTTGGTATCACGTACGATCTCATCAGAATCCAGCTGACTGCGCATCTCGTGGTATCTCACCCTCTCATTTGCTAGAAAATGAGTTATGGTGGACCGGACCATCGTGGATTAAGCATGATCAAAGTCAATGGCCTAAGACCGTGAATCTAACATCAGACTTTTCAAACGAACAACTCGAAGAACGTAAAAATCCTCCTGTCAAAGTCCTTTTATCAAAAGTTGAACCAACCCTTTTTGAGACTCTCGTGAACAATTCCTCCACTTACCTCCACTGTATCCGTGTGCTCGCCTACATTCGACGATTTATATCGAACTCTCGTGTTAGCTCAAACTCTCGTGAAAAGCAAACTCTATCTGCAAGTGAACTCTTAATTTCCAAAACCCTTTTCGTTAAATGGCACCAGTCCCTCTGTTTTGCTTCCGAAATCAACACAATCGCGAAAGGTGAAGTGTTAAAAAAGGGAAATAAATTAGCGTCCCTTAACCCCTTTTTGGATACTGACCGAATCCTTCGCGTCGGTGGTCGGATCCAAGAATCTGATGCAACATTCGCTACGAAACACCCTATCATACTCGACAAAAACTCTCGGTTCGCGAAACTTATCGTGGAACATACTCACAAACGCTATTTGCATGTTGGTGTTTCGCAACTGTTTGCCATTCTAAGACAAGAATATTATATTGTCGGTTGCCGTAATCTCCTGCGCAAAGTTGTTCACCAATGTGTTAAGTGCTTTCGATTTCGGAAAACAGCGTCCACTCAACTTATGGGAAATTTACCCGCCGAACGTGTTCGTTATTCGCGACCCTTCAACATCGTCGGAGTTGATTATGCGGGACCCATAACCTTACGTCTAGCCAGAGGTCGAAAACCAAAATTCGTCAAAGCATACATCGCGATATTTGTATGCTTCACCACAAAGGCGATACATATAGAGTTGGTTGGTGACCTCTCTTCCGCCGCGTTTATGGCAGCACTCGATCGTTTCGCGTCGCGCAGAGGTAAACCCTCAGAAATCTGGAGTGATAACGCGACTAATTTCCATGGCAGTAAACGACACTTAAATGAACTGTTCCAGCATCTCATCAGTCAGCAGCACAACAACATCATCAGCGATCATCTATCAAAGGATCAAATCCACTGGAAGTTCATTCCCCCTTCTTCACCCCACTTTGGCGGGTTGTGGGAGGCGGGGGTGAAATAGGTAAAGTTTCACCTTAAGAGAGTCATAGGTGATCATAGGCTCACCTACGAAGAGATGAACACTTTGCTTTCTCAAGTGGAAGCTCTACTCAACTCTCGACCCATGTGGCCTACATCGGACATGGATCCCATCGCTCTTAGTCCGGCTCATTTTTTAATTGGTGAACCCCTTGTATCTGTTCCTCGTCCTGATATGTGTGTACAAAATGTTTGCCCTTACTCTAACTGGTCTCTTTTACAGAATTTAAAGCAAGGTTTCTGGAAGCGCTGGCACGTAGAGTACCTGACCTCACTTCAACAGCGCCCAAAATGGCAAACATCAAAAGAAGACCTAAAAGTTGGGGACGTAGTAATGCTGAAAGACCCACATCTACCACCATCAAAATGGATTCTGGGTCGCGTTAAAGATATACATCCTGGCAGAGACAATCGTACTCGAGTTGCGACAATAACAACACAAACGGGCGATTATGTTCGTCATAAAACTAGCTCCTCTACCTTTTGCTGAAGGAACTGGGTCCTTCAGGGGGGGCTGAATGTTCTGTACTAAGTGTTAATTATTACAAACATTTATAATTTACCCTATTTGTATTTTTTCTGTAACTCAAATTGATACTCTGTTCGCTTCTTGTTTTATATTAGTCTTTGTATAAGAGTTGTTTAATTGCTCTATTTTTGTTTGTTTGGTCGCATATCGACGAGCGCATAATAATTCCTATGTTAACTTAAATTGTCTTATACTTCTTTTATGTCGCTCTCTCTAATTACTCTCTAAAATTCTCAAATATTGTTATTTTCTTTGTTTTACTTTGTGCATTCATTCGTTCTGGTTAATGATCGATTTTGTCTTAGAATCTCGCTCTCTTGTAATTGAACCAGCAAACAAGTAACATCAAATCAATCATCGTATGTATGCTAAGCTAAGCCAATAAATTTGTTAAATTATTGAATCTCGTTCGACTCTTATTTGTGATCATTTAACAATTCATTCGAACCTTTAATTCGTCTAAAAACAGGTGGAAACCAAATATATATTAAGTGATGACCTTAAACGACTATTTAATCAATTCGTATACTCCCCTTTCTGACATGTATGCTAGCATTGATGGATTGTAGTAGACCTAACCTTCAGCTGCACATTATTCATGTCTATGTATAACTCTTCCGACCGTATGTAGTAGAAGAGTTCAAGTTAGGACTTCACCTAAGCGTTAGCCATTGCCAAAGATAGAGAGGATATAAGAAATATAACCATAACCCATTCTGTGTTAAAGAAAGCTAAAAAGGTTCATACTGCGATCAAATCGCTGAAAATATAAGTAATAATTATCGCCATAACTATTTAGCAACGATAAAATCATCCACGTATATCTAAACAACTTGATCGTAAATATAGTAAACGATATCTCAATTAGCGAAAGCAGCTTCAGTGTCATTTGTTAGCTCTCCATCACTGCTATTACATTCGACCTTACAAAAATTATGTGCACATAAATTTTATGTATGTATGTATGATTGCTACACGTGACACTTTTATGGTTTCGAATTTACTTGATTTCGAAAATCACACTTTGTTCACGGTAAAATCCGCATATTATTTTAATTGAAAGTTTCGTCACGCTAAGCGTAGGTACCTACGACAAATCAACATCGATTGATATGCGTTTATCTGAATTCCGTTTCTTTGTTCGAGGCGACCTTGTAGTATATTTTTAGTCACTTGTCGCTGATTAATGTCTAGGTTAGAAGTTCATTGACCGACAGGTGTTGTAATTGTATATAGGTAGGTACATCCTTGTGCTTCTTTCTTTCGCACACTTTAGGGAAAATAAAATAATCCCAAAATCCACACACAAAAAAATGAAAAAGAAAAATGACTCACCTCGCGATACTTATCCATTCCGTTGAGTATTTTTTTCGCCACCAGCTTCTTCAGATGGGTTATAGTCGCTTGCGAACTACATCTAATAAATCGCCGCTGAAGATCTTTGAAATTATTACTCATACACTCCAGACAAACATTGACTTGTTCATCTTGCCGATGATAATCGGATTCGGCATGCGCTTCATTGACCTTCTCATTGTCATCGTCGTGATTCTGAGGTTGATCTTTCGGGCAAGGCATATTTCGACTTTTGTAGAAGTCTCGCTCCCTTCGGGTCTCATCTGTCCGAAGCATTATACAAAAGTTGAGCAATTCTTTGGTGTAACAAACGAGAAATGAACTTACCCTCCTGTAGATTTGGTACCAACTTATATACAATATCCTGCATTGTCCTGTCGAAACTTATATACTGTAGTGGGTGAGATTGGTGGATGACATTTTCGCATGTGGGACATGTTTTCTTTTCTTCTAAGTGCTTTACGAGACAACTTTTACAAACTACAAATAAACAAGTGGAATTATGAGTAAATTTAATTGGGGAAATCACGAGAAAACTCTAGTTACATGTATGTAAACACTCGGTGACTGTGGTGGCATCGATAAAATATCCTCCACAAATTTTACAGGTGATATGTGGGTTTATTGTTTTCAATTTTACTCGGCGCTCCATTGTGTGGCGGGGTATTGGATCATTGCACGGTACACAGCTGCAGTTTGGAAACAGCAAGAAGATTGATAAATACGACAAGATTTACCGAGAATTATAGTTTTTTTTACTATAAATTACAATTGGAAGGACAAATAAACCCGAACGAAGCGAGAAGAAATTGACACGACCACGACGGGAGAAATTTTTTATATTTTTTTTATTTTCCATTTGGGTTGGTATTACTGCATGCCAAAAAGAAAATTGAAGGTTACTGTACTAGAATAATAAACTAGTAGCAAATTCTATTACAGTTAAGAGGGTGGTGCGAAAATAAATAAGTAGGTACCTATTGACAAATGTACAAGTTGGCCTGCGATATCTGGTGGCGAAGAAAAGAACCCTAACAGACATACAGGAATCTGTCATCGATAAGCGGTACGTGTATTTTTCTACTGGTAATTTATTTATTTTATAAATGAAAAACTATTTTAATCGATGTAAACGCCCCTTCGGTCTAAAATTGAAGTGTTGTTAATGAAAAATAAAATAATCCCGGGTCCATAAAATATGCTCAAATCGTTTAAAAGTCGAATGAAAAACTGTTTTGGTTTCTTTTGTTTTTTTTTTGATTAGACTCTCTTTTAACTGTTTAAAGGTCTTTAAATTATTGTTAATATTCCATTTATTGTGCAGCATTATCCCAAATACCAATAGCGGACCCAACTAACCGGGATTAATCACAGACTTTCTCGATAACCATCTGTGATATTGCAGAATATTTTAACGGCTTGAAATGCTCCATTCGTGAAGGGGAAGAGCTCGTCAAGGGTGGTTGAGTCTATGCTATAGGTGTTATACCAGATTCAGGAAACAGTGATGTAACTGGTCTGGTCATAAATGCATCCTCGGTGACTTCAAAACCGCACGAAATTAAACTAAGAATTTTGTAAATGGTTATACCATATTGTCTATATGAGTTGCATTGTGGTACAGCACAACGAGACGCTCGATGCAACACTTTTTCTTTATTTTCTATTATTGTCAACTAGTTAGGAACTTATTTTTATGTTTTTGCTTAACAAATTTATTTATTTTTCACGATATTTAATTATTTAATGTCGCTTAGCTTCTTTTCCGTACATTTTTTCGCGGATCTGTCAAATTTGTATGTCTAGTAGGGTTCAAATTGTCGCCGCTAGGGTACACCCTCCATTTCTCAATTGACACTCGGTCATACCGCGTCTAGCGGATTTCGGCGGAACTCTAATCACAGGATAAGTCACTCCATTAACTGTCAAATCGTATGAAAATTTGTGTTGCAAAAAATAAAAAAATTAAATTTAATAAGTAGAGACTGTTATTTACCAAATTTAGTAGTGAATTTAAGAAAAGGAATATTAAAAAGTAAATCTATACCAAAAAACAGCTATAAAAACCAACTAATAAATAGATTTTGATTCTTTTAAATATGTTGCGGTCAAATAAATGTAATTGTACCTTTCCCTCGTGAAAACAAATTGTGAAAAATACGAAAAATACGTGATAACTGCAATTAAATATGTTGAAGTTAATGTTTTCTATGTTGAATAGATTTTGTGGTCAAGTGCAAGAATGATGGCAGAAGAAACTATACATTAAAAACTGGGGAACTCTGTGGAGTTAAATATTTCACATCGTACAGGAATCCAAATAATGTACATCTATGCACCGAATTCCCAAAAAAGTTCATAATGATCGGAACAATCCAAAGAATTTTCTTATTTGTAGCCGCCACTTGAAAAAGAACAAATTATAACTCCTCTTTCACAAGGATATCTTCTTATATTATTTCCTTTTGGACTAAGCATTCTCAACTAAAATCCTGCCGCAATCTTGTATTGCGTGTGGAGAAAATTAAATCCAAATATGAGTTATATTAAATCCTAAAGGGCAACAGATAACACGATAAAAAAATTGTTCTATAATTGGTAACTTCGAGTGCTTTGTTTACAATTTTTTAAGGCATGATTTTATTCACATCTCTTAATTTTTCATGAGGTCACAACATGGTAGAAACGATGGTCTATCATATTTTATAAAAAAAGTTTTTATCGCAAACAACTTGTAAGTCACTGTACTGAAATCAACTCAACTCAAGTGGTACGTCAAAATCGATTGAGTGAAGTCAAGCCAAATTGACTACCTACCTACTTGTACGAGCCGTTGGCGAGCTCTTTCGTGAAAAGTTTTTATTTGCACTACAACAACGAATTAGTATCATAAATTAATCAAATAAAATCAGCTTAATACAGCAACATTCCAACTCAAACAAACAGGTATTTTATTAATCATTTTCATTTAACTCACACCCCGCTGTTTTCTCCAAACCAAACGCTGGACCAGTACATCATTGCAGCCAGTGAACTTCCTTTCGATTGTTCATAGTCACACCTCACACCTTCTTTAAGGGGGTTTTGCAAAAATCATTATTAAATAAAAACCCCAAACAAAACCTTGATCTACAAGAATAATAATATGTAGTGAATCAGCCTGCTCCTAAGAACTGCGACTAACCGAACAAGAGTGGGGCTTTAGTGAGAGTTGATTTCAGATTTGCAACAGTTGGTCGCTGGTCGGTGCTGTAGCTGTGGTTGTGTTGTATTTGTCTTTTTGTCGATTAACTTTTGCTACCACACAGAGCCAGTGCCAGAGTAATGAAATCTTTTAATTTATAGATTCATTCAACACACACTCAAGTGAAACGATAACAATCTTGAAGCTAAGCTCAGTTTCTCTTTTAACAAAACACAATTCAGTTGAGTTCGGGGCCGCTAGCCGTTAACATAATATTTCAGAAAACTGGCAAACAATCGTATAATGTCTGTGGGACGAGTTCTAGTTTACGGTGGTCGAGGAGCGCTCGGTGCTGCATGTGTTTCACATTTCAAGGCCAACAACTATGTGAGTTCTTTTTACAAATGCAGGATTGTGAATGTCAATTAACCCTTTTACTTTGATTGTGAACAGTGGGTGGGAAGCATCGACCTAAGTGAAAATGATCAAGCTGATGTGAGTATTGTTGTGCCACGTGATGGATCTTGGGCAGATCAAGAAGCAGATGTAATCAGCAAAGTCGGTGATGCTCTGAGTGGAGATAAATTAGACGCCATCATTTGTGTAGCAGGTGGATGGGCTGGTGGCAATGCAAAAAAAGGTTAATACCTACTAGAAAGTCGCTGGTCGTATCCTTAACTTTATGTGTTCTTAGATCTTGCTAAAAATGCCGATTTGATGTGGCGTCAAAGTGTTTGGACATCGACTATTTCCGCTGCTGTGGCTGCACAGCATTTGAAAGATGGCGGTGTCTTAGCTTTGACAGGAGCAAAGCCTGCTCTAAAGGGAACCCCTGGAATGATTGGTTACGGCATGGCCAAGGCTGCTGTACATCAACTTACCAAATCTCTCGCAGAGAAGGACTCTGGATTGCCCGCTGACTCTCTGGTCCTGTCAATCTTACCTGTGACACTGGATACCCCAATGAACAGAAAATGGATGCCCAAGGCTGATTTTGCCACATGGACACCTCTTACGGAAGTCGCTGAGTAAGTTTTCGAACTAATAACAACCTACCCATTCTAAATGTTTACCCTCTAGGCTCTTCTCCAAGTGGACCGAAGGCAAGGATCGCCCAACCAACGGCTCTCTTCTTCAACTCATCACAAAGGATTCCAAGACCTCATTGGTCGAAGCTGAATAAAGATGAATTATTCTACGTTTACACCAACAGATCATTGCTCAAAATCCGTTCATTTTTAGGGACCCATTGACTATAACAATATAAAATGTATTTACTTATGTGCTAGGACATTAGGTGCTTGTTCGCTTTATTCATGTTAGCTTAACTTAAAAAAATAAAAATGCATGCTGTGCGTGTAAAACTGTTGATGCGGATAACTAAATTAATATAAGTCAACGCAAATAAATAAATTATACAAAAGTGTTTGTTCTTTCTGCTTTGATAACCCTTAACCTCGGTTTATCTGCTCTGCTGTGGCTGTGTCATTATCCCGAATGAAAAGTGATTTTTAAAGTGCGTGGTATCACTTCTAGGGGGAATAGAGGGGATATCACTTATCATGTTGCTGAGGGAGCTGTTCCCAACTAATTTTGTATAAGTTGTAGTGGCATATAGATGCCGAATTCAAATGGGGGCAGACGTGTTTCAGTGTGGAAGTTTTGCCAAATATATTTTTTCCGGTGTGTCACCATTCAAAATGTCTAGTGTCAAACACCTTGTTGCTAAACTTTGTTTGCCTTCGGGTCTGTGCTGGTATGCTAGTTCCCTCTTTAGCTCGTCGGTGGGCGTGGGACTTGACCCTTTTTGCCTAACAACAAAAATGTTGTCATACCAGACTTGCGTCGAGGTGTATATAGACGCTGCGAGAAATTTGTTCTTTACCCTCCCTACCTTTGGCTACTACTCTCGCCTAAGTAGCCCCTTATGCCGCCACCTTTCACTTCCTACTCCTCACCATCCTTCCCTATCCGCACATCCTCATCCTCTTTCGCCCCTTTTTAATCCAAACTCATCATTATCCTTTTATGACAATTCATACTTTATTCATTTTTGAATTATTAATTAAAATTTTAATTGGACTCGAATAATAAAAACTATTGACTCTAATATACTATTTATATAAAACGCGAATAAAACGATAGATTAAATACAATTAAACAATCAATAAAAACGCGGATGAAACGAATCTTAACGCAAAAAGTAATTTGTGTGTATATATTTATGTTCTTGTTCTTTTGTTCTATGTATTTTGTTTGTGTAGGTTTCTTTTTATTATCGCACTATTGTGGGATGGTATAACCATATATGGCACTGGCATATATCTATGTATACCTCACTATTGCGATACGGGAAATTATTCAATTAAAAAAAAAATCACTTTATATATATGTATATATTTTATAGTATGAGTTTACTTTTGACTCACCGTACTCTATACGAAGATCCGCAACTGTCGATCCAATGGCCACTGCATCAAGGTTGGGTGTTTTAGCGATGTACCTTTTGTACCTATTTGATCGCGTAAAAAAGAGACTAATGAATATATATATATATGTGAGACAGTGATTAGATTCCCTTACCTTCACGTTTTCTAAATAAAAATTATTAAATATGTACACACTATTACAAAAATTTACCAATTAGAAATAATTTAACATAGAAAAAAAGGAATTTAACAATAAAAAAAAATAAAAATTAAAGCTTCTGTCCTGGGTTGGGTTTCGAACCCGGGCTGGTGATAATTTGGCGTCACCGCACAATTCGTCACGCCTTAACTCGCTCGACCAAAGGCGGTGTTGGGGCTTGGAGCTCCAATTAACCTCCAACTGCTCTTATGGCGCTGCTTGGCTGATAATGGCGGCTTTTCTTTGCGACAATGGCGGTGGTGGAGCAATAATTTCTGATTAAAATCGTTTTTCGATTTTCTGGCGCAATCCAGAACGGCTTTAGGCTTCTGGGTTTTTTGTTTCGGACAGCGCTCTTTATGCAGATGCGCTGCCGTTTAATTCCTGATTATTTTTCAGTTAAATCTACACGGGGAGATTAATATCAGTAGGTACTTGCCTAATCTTTGTATTTTAAAATTTGTTCTGTACCTGAATTTGTTTGTATTTGTTTTAGCTTGTATGGTAATGTACACTGACTTTACACTTTTTTAGTTTGTCTTTTAACAAATTTAATTTGCACTTGCAATAAGTACCCGCTATACTTTTTAAATTTATTTGCACTCAACAAGAGTTTGTACGGCCAAGTTATAATTTAAAATGACTAATAGCATTACTAGCCGTTAATTTGAACGGCTTTCTGGAAAGCTTGGCTTTCTGGAAATTGTTTTAAGCAGCAGTTATAAAATGTTCTCTTCTCTCACGGCTTACAAAAAAAAACAAGTCTGCAACTTCGAGTATCGATCACCTCGAAGTGCGTTCGATTGTGAATTGTCGAACAGTTCTGTTACAACCTTTTTTGTGATTTATCAGCAAAGACAGTGTTTTTCCATGTTTCCTGTAGGTAGGGCGAAGAATGCATCACGCACCTTCAAAATATTTACATTTTCTTGGTGTGTCAGAATTCTACTGACTAAACTCCTCCTCTCCCTTTGGTTTTCTTCAACAGCCCCACGGAACTACGATTCATATTTCCTGTTCTTCTATGAGGGTGCGGTCTGGATTTCTTTTCTCTTCTTGGTTTTGAGCAATGAAGGATGATAATCGATTCCATCCGTATTCATTCTTAATCATCTTCCCTATGTTATATACCCTATCTCCGATTCCAGGGGGTCAATTTTCAAAAATGCTCGCATACGTTCGCATCTGTCAAAATATGCAATTTCATGCGAAAGACTGAAATTTCGAATGTTACTAGTCAGCCTTTTCTAGGCGGATTTGCTTGTCACATACGGAACTGTGAGTTTGACAATTTGATTTTTTAATTTCTGTGTGAAATCATTTATTATGGAGAAGCAAAAAATAATTTAAATGGAAGGAAAACAAAAGAAGCATACCGGTCATGTGACCAAAGATCAAAAAAAGCCACTCAATGAAATAAATTGCTATTGTCGTGCAGCATTTATTTAACTCTTCTGATTCTATGAAAATACACATATTCGTCGAGAAATCTACTAGACCGGACGGCATCTAACACTTGGCTCATAGCAATGTTGCGATTGTCTCCAATGCAGTTTTTATAACTTCCAATTGCAGAAAATCGGAGAGAGAAGAGCATCTGAAGACATAGGGTTTTTCAATGCCAATTAAATAAGTTTTAATATAATATTTACCTTTTCTTCAGCAGTTAAAGCGTTTGATCTAAATTGGTCAATCATATGACGAGCCAAGAAATCGATTGTTTAACCGAAATAATTTCATAAATTTTGTGTCGGGAAGTTCAAAGAACCACAAGACGTTCTCGGATATCGCGGTCTATTTGAAATTGCTCCAACTACTCTATTGCCAACTGAACAAAAAATGCTGATCCCATTTCGCCCAATGTAGCCATTGTAAAAACACAATTAATTATTAACTGAAATTAGAACCTATCACACACAATCACAAAATGTTTTTTTTTTTGTTTTTGTTAATCGCAAATCAAAACCCACATCCACAATTTTCTTAGCCAATTTGAATTTAATTTTTTTTCATGGCATTCTTTTCACAAGAAGTAGGTACATTTTGATGTAAAATTCTACCTCATGCGAGAGGTGAATAAAATTTTCGCAGAGGTGGAAAAAACTTTGAGAATACCTACCAATTTTGTTCGTATGCGAAAATTTCAGGCGGATTTGCTCGTATACGAGTTTCGGTGCTGTCTTTTCGCAGTCCACGTCCGCCTACTGCACTTGAAAATAGTCTGAAAAGCGTCTACCATTGAGTCGCCGTACTGGCACGTCGCATGGTCTACTTTCCGCATCCTATGTAGGTATGGATTAGAATATCCGGTTCCGGTTAGAAACTGCGTGGTGTAACAATTTATCTATCCGTGTTTTCGCTCTGTCCATTCAGCAACATCTCTGATCAGCCTGGCGGTATGTCTGCCTCTTGTTCCGCAAAGACGGTTCGTTCATTACTATTGTACAGGACCAATCAATTTTCTCCAAGATTTACAGATTGCAACTTTCGAGAAGTTTGACAACTTTTCTGTTCGGTATTCATCAACAACACGTTTGAGACTATTATTGAGATTTTCAATTCTTGAGTTGGATGGGTGCCTTGTTCTGATGCTGTATCGATCTTCTTCGAGTGCTATTGTTGTAGCTGTGAAATAATTTTGGCGTCGGTACTAACAGAATAGCCCCATTTAACCAGTTGCTCTTTTTACTCGTGTACCAGAAATACATTAATCACCCCTATTCCCGTTGGCGTTTGTCGTATACGACTCATGTTTCGTGTCGTAAAACGATGTTCAGATTTGTTTTAAACTTTTGTTAACAATCTTAATTTCTTTTCTATGTGTTCATTTCAATTCTTTTGTCTCAAAAAAATTAAAACTAAAAACTAAGTGACTAAAAAACTAAGTGAAATACGAGTGCTTTACGACAAACGCCAACAGGAATAGGGGTGACTGTTTCATCATTGAAGTGAAAAGCGGACAAATTTTTGACAAAAAATAATCAACAATATTTATTTGTATGGTTACCATTTATTTAGTGGTAGATTTATTTTTACACACATAACAATATAACTTGACTAATTGTTTTGACTAAAATAAGAAAATATTCTTGTCTTGCATTGATCCCAAAAAAATAGTTAATTCTCTAAACAGTCGTAATAGACCTAGTGCTGCGTTGTTAACAAAGTGGCTGGCAACAACAACGACGACGACGGAACGGATGTGTTAGATTATTTACCAAACAAATCTTAATTAGTTCGTATTTGAATTTTATTCAATAGTTTTAGTTGTGTTTTGCGTAGTGTTTTTACAATTACATACGTGTGTATAATAATATAATTTGTAGGTATATCCATTTATAATATAGAAGAGTTTATTTATTTTCTATGATTTCCATGCAATTTGGTGCGAGTAACATTCTAAAATAAATTAACAACGAAAAAGAAATAAAAATAAAAAACAATGTCTAACAATGACAATCATTTGTGATTTTCATTTTAAATGTTTCTCCATGGTGGTGGCACTAAGAGCTTTCCTTGGCAGTTTTAAAGTGAATTTTGAAAAATATTTAAATGACACAGAGACTCATTAAATCTACAAATTTATTTATTTATTTTGTTAATTTCATATTTATGAAGCGAACTAATTCTGTTAACAAGTTTAATTCTCATTTAGATGGAAGTGGGTAGGACGAATCCTAATCAACATGTTTACATTGTAAAAATGTAGAAAATAAAGAACTAAAAATTTACATGACATTTCAAGCCAATTCCAAACGTTTCATTTCCTTGAAGAGCTCTTTGCCCATCTGAGCAGGGCTTCGGGTTACAATGACGCCAGCCTTTTCGAGAGCAGCAATCTTGTCACCAGCACCACCCTTTCCTCCGGAGATAATAGCACCAGCATGACCCATTCGTCGACCAGGTGGGGCGGTCAAACCAGCAATGAATGATACAACTGGCTTGGCTTTGACGCCCTATTACAAAAAAAAACAGTTTTACATACGAGATACAGAGTATATACGAAGCCATTGGATGTAGATAACTCACCTGGTTGTTTGCGATGAGATATTCGGCAGCTTTCTCTTCAGCAACACCGCCAATTTCACCGATAAGAATGATTCCCTTTGTGTCGGGATCCTTGATGAATACCTCTAGGCAATCGATGAAATCAGTTCCGTTGAATGGATCACCACCAATGCCAACGCACAGAGTTTGACCTAAACCGACCTGTTGAGGACCAAAATAAGCATATATATTTACAGAATGAGAAACAATTGAGCTTACTTCGGTGGTTTGGTTGACAGCTTCATAGGTCAAAGTACCAGACCTTGAGACGACACCAACTTTACCGCGCTTATGGATGTGACCAGGCATGATGCCAATCTTGCACTGAAAATATTAATAATAGAAGAATAATCAATAAATAAATCTATACACATGTTTGTTAGACACTGTTAGGGGTACTTTAAAATTGCGACTAAGAGAAAGGTGCCTGTGTCGCAAAGAGTTATCTCTCTCAAGTTATCTGCCGTAGATCACGGGGAACATTAAAAAGTGGAACTTCCCATGCAAAAAAAAAAAAAAACATTGCAGAGGATATTTCTCGATACTCATGGGAGCTAAAATTGTAAAATTGGGAACATTGATGTGCATTATCCCAAAAAAGGACTTCGCGAAATGTGGTCGGGACTGGAAAAAGGGGGGCGTTCGTTTGGACTGGCTATGTTCTGTCTAAAGATAAGTTTTCTCAAAGTTCTTCCAGGTTGATGTAAATTTTTATAAGTTTTACTCTTCTACAAATACCTACGCTTGCATGAAGCGAATTCCAAAGTTTGGTTATTCTGTAACCAAAGGAATGTTGGAAAAATGATCTCGCAATTGTTTTTTTTGTCCTATACAAGCTGCTGCTGCTGCATCGATCATGAGTCAGTGGGTTTTGGCTTTTTATTAGTCAACAACATCAGATACAATAACATATCCAAGCATTCGCTGTTGAATAGCCAGCACAAAAGATTATTATAGTCTCTAATCAATTTTAGAAAAACAGATTCGACATTTATGCACATATAGAGTACCATTTTGGTATAACTAGAAAGCGATTTCTTATCTCTAACTCAGCCCACGGGTTCACATTGGTCGGACAGACTGACAAAAATAAACAAATTTGTTGATTTCAAAATAAATTCGTATCCTACCGAATTTCGATCGTCATCATCAGTCTGGTGTGTCAGATGTTTTTTTTAACCAACAATTTACACTGATTTGTCAGTTTAATAGATAAATAAATTCTTAAACAATAATTATGACCACTTACACCGGAAACTACTTAAAATCAATTCACATATTATTTCGAAACGTCCCTCTAAGTGGTAAACAGACATCTTCTGATTTCATTTATCAATAATTTTCTATTTAAAGAAACAAAAAAGAAACCAAAGAGTGAGATGTCTACTTGATTCGTTTCACTCAATCGAATGCGAATCACGTAATTACCGACATACGTGGATTACCCATGAAAACGAAACAAAGTAAGAGCAATCATCGAAAGGTTAATGAAAGTTCATCAGTTTAATGAAAATATTTGAAAAATCTATTCAACAAATGCAGGCAACAAATTTAGAAAGGCTAAACGCCAGCACAATTCAAGTGAATAATTTCAAGGCCAAACAAATCTTTTTCTATTGCTATTGCTAAATCGTGTATAAAATGTGCTGGCGCGCTAATTGGATCAGGGCCAATGCAAGTGCGAGAGAAAGAATAAAACTACACAGTCGTATGCATAATGTCGACCGCTAAGTAATTAAGCATCGTTGCATAAACCACCAACGTTTGTGTATTTAATTAGAGTCAACAATAGCGGTGGCAGTATATTAATTTAGATAACAGACTATGACGTCGCTTATCGCAAAACTGTTTCATTGCTGACCCTCTCTAACAAGTTGTTAATCTAAGAACACAGTGCACCCGATAGCCGACTGTGAGCTAAAGTTCAAAAAGACATCAGACGGACTTTGACCTCCGAATCGAAAATAAATGTTGTCGACTATGTAGATTGGAATTTGTATCGCCGATAGATAACTTAAACGTTATAATGTTGTTTCTAATACTCACCCTTTCAGGAGCAATGATTCCAGGGCAATTGGGTCCAACTAAACGAGACTTTTCCTGCGCCAGAAGTGCATGCTTTACGCGCACCATGTCGTGTTGGGGCACACCCTCAGTGATGCAAACAATTAGGGGAACCTCAGCTTCAAGAGCTTCCATGATAGCTTGAGCAGCACCAGGTGGTGGAACATAAATAACGGTGGCATGGCAGTCAGTTTCCTTTTTAGCTTCAGCAACCTTTAAAAGAAAAAAAAATAGGTATTTATTCCAATCATATATGACAGCGCGTTGCATTGTAAGTTTTACCGTTGCAAAAACAGGAAGATTCAAATGTTTAGTGCCTCCCTTTTTAGGCGATACACCACCGACCAGTTTGGTGCCGTAGTCAAGTGCTTGTTGACTGTGGAAAGTGCCTTGTTTGCCAGTGAAACCCTGGCAGATCACTTTTGAGTCAGCATAAAGTTGAAGATTCTGGCGGGTTTTAGTATAATCACATTTACCGCGGACACCGGCAATAACAACATCTAATAATAAAAACACATTTCAAAAATCTATTTCCAAAAAAAATTACCTACTGGAAGAAAAATTTTTTATCGAGGATAACCTCATCATCACACAACTCTATGCAATTTTTGATCCATAGTGGTTCAAAAAACAATAGGTTTCTATTGCAGTGTGGAATGACAAGTTGTCACTGCCACTTAATTATTTTCTTTTCCTCAAGAGGAATTTTTCAATTCTATTGAAGTTATATAATTAGAATATTATAGTTCCATAATCTTACTCTGAATACGGCCTAATACTCGTACTGCAGAGGCCATTGTAGATTCTTAAGCTCGGTAGTCGATTTCGATTAAACAGTCTGGAATTAAACAGTCTTTGATTAAATTAGCGACAATCAGCTAATGACGAAAAGTAAAAAAATAAATGAATGAAAAACGGAATCAAAAATCATCCGAAAATTTTCTCGTACCGTGAGGAATGGTGAATAAAAAACCCAACTGACAGTTGGGGTGAAACTATTTTTTTCCGAATGGGGAGAATATTTTTGTACTAAATGGAATGTAGTAATAGATGAATAAGAACTTGTTGGGAGAATGGAATAGAAATTTTAAGTCATCCCATAAAGGTGGGTACATAATGACTGAATCATACGAACATTCTTTGGCAATTCTTTTTTTCTTAAGAAGGCATAAAACAAGCATAAATGTACGATTATTACTCAACTTGATAACTTTTATATTATTTATCAACTAAAAGCAAAAACAAAGATGAGCATAAAATAAATGAGAGCTCACCTTGCACAGTGATATCGCAAGGTATTTTTACCCGGAGTGTATTCGCCCGTTCATTTTGACAGATTTTCAGTCTATATCATTAGGCGTATTTTTTTGGGAAGTGAGTATATCAGTTTTGCATGTAAAACCAAAAGTGAGTATACCAAAACCAAAAGTGAGTATACCAGTTTTGCATGTAAAAGTAAAAGTGAGCTAGCTATAGATTCCCAAAAAAATACGCCTATTTTCGAACATTATGCTGTACGTTTAGTACCAAACTTATATCTTTAAAAACACTTTTTATTGCAAATATCATTACGTTACAAGCTGGATTTGAAACGCTATAAGAATTTGATTTCTCTTAACAATTATGAATATCGGCACTCCAATAGGTGTCATTACTGGGCACTGCCTGGTAGGAAATCATGCCGTAAGGGAAGGCCTTTTTTCAAAAGACTTTTGCAGAAACTGTGTGGTGTATGGATGAAGAAGAGGAGAAAACAAATTCTCACCTTTGTGTTCATACTCAGTTTTTCTTTGGCGTTTCCCAGCTGGCACCCACTTTCAACCAAACCAACCAAACGTTGATTACGTTGCCGTATTCTGAACATCGGGAAACGACGTTAGTACAAAAGCAACGGCCGAATAGCCACTTCGATCATTATAAGGGTCGTGGGTGGAGGATGCTTTAGCGTACTCTTCATAGCTCTCAATCGTCTGCCACCGACTCTGAAACTGATCGAGTTGGAACAAGCGCCGGAATATAGACCGATGACTTAGATTTAACACCAAACCGGCCATCATTATAACAGAATGAATATCCACTATTCAGCCTGTCTAAAACCAACTTATAACTGTCGAAGTTGATCTGTGTAAACACATCAATAATAACAAAATACATTCTCAAAACTATTTTCCAAGAGGGAATTTGTATATTGCAACTACTGCTTCGTAAAAAATATGACGTCAACTTAAACGGCTCAAAATTAGGACTTAAAGAAATTGTGTCAGGACTACAAAAACACAAAAGGACGTCGCACTCTAGAAAATAAATTAAAACTGTTAATTTAAAGACACGTAATGTACAATATGAACCGAAGCACTATCTAGCACTCAAATTAATTAATCATTAAAACAGATTCTTAGCAGAATAGAACTAAAACTAAGTGTGTCACGTTGAGTGTGTGAATTTAGAGCAACAAATACACACACGCACTCTATTGCTGATTGTACTTTCGTAGTATACTGCGTACTACCGTGTGATCATCAGTCTTTTTGTCTTCGTGTTTAGTTGAAGAGATTTCTATCCGTTTCGTAGTAATCATAACCGCCAGCGCCATCTCCAGGGTAGGTACCACGTTCGAAGTCGGCCTGTTCTGGATCAGTAGGCTTTGCTTCGGCTTCTTCCCTATTGTAGAGGTTCTCCTCGCCGGGCCTCAGGCGTTCATAAACCAAAATACTTTTACCTGTTCTGGCTTGCATGTACTGCAAGAGATGGGTGCTATTCAACTTTTCATAAGTTAAGAGGGACTGAGCAGTTACCTCTCCATTGGCAATCTTATACAGGGGTCTGTAGTTCAATAGGAATTCGTTGATTTTCGCGGCCAACGGTTCAAAGAGTACAACATGCGTTGGCATCGCCGTCTTCGGATATGATGGGATGTGAGATCTTAGCCATCCGTCGGGTTTCTCATAGAATTGATCAGCTTCATCGAGGTAGGACTTTTTGTTTTGCAAGTTCGGTTCACAGGTGAGGAATCGCATGGTTACATTCTCGTGAATGTGGCTGAAATGATAAGTAAACTGCTTTTAACTTCCGAGCTCAGACCCTTCATGGAAACGGGAACCAACCTGTAGTAAGGCGTCGAGTGGCATGGCATGAGGAATAAAATCGATGCTCGATGATTCGCCTCATCTCGGTAGGTTGCAGCGACTTCTTGCAGCTTTGGCATCAGGTCAATGGGACCTCGTTGGTGTACAGTGCTGAGGTACCAGGCTGGAAAGACGTTCCCCGCTAGAATGACAGCAGCGATGATCCACAATAATGACCGCGAAGCTTTGTAACTCCAACGGGTTAGCGTGTCAGCGATGATGTACAGACACAGAGGCAGAAGCGATGCCACAAAGCGGAATTCTTTGTGTTCCACTAGGCTTAACGCAACCAAGGAGACGAGTATTGTGATTAGCAGTTGCTTGCGAATAGGGAAGACTTCACGGTGACGGATCGTCTCGACAACTCCAAATAGAAAGGGTAGAGTATTGATTCCAAGGACTGTTGGCAGTCCAACGGTAAAGTACCAGTACCTAAATTGAACAAACTAGTTAGCCCGATATGAAAACGTGATTTCGTGTACTTACCATGGATGGGTTCCATAAAAACTTCCAATGCCGCGCACGAGATTATACTTCAAGAATTCATACGGTGTAACAATTGGTGTGCCATGAGCATACGTGTCCAATGTCACACATGCCCCAGCAACTAGAAACCTGAGAAGGAAACCATATTATGTACAAAACTGTCAACTACCAGACTTCACCTACCCAATCAAGATGAATCGCTTCAAAATCAATTCAACAACCGACAAGCGCGTCTTGGTCAAGTGATAAATGCACAGTGGAGCCCAGATAACTGCGGCAGTTGGCCTTATAAAACATGAAAGTGCAGCCAGCCACAGGTATCCAGTTCCCTCCTTTTTCCAGGGGAAATAACTCAATGCAATCGTTGTTAGCGAAGCCTCTAAAGTGTTGGTCAGCGTTCTAGATCCAGTGTAAAACCAAAACCACGGCACGATAATCAAAAACAGTGCCCACTTCTTTTTCCCTGCCCACACGAAAAAGCGATAATCCGAGAAAGCCGACAATACTGCTTGTATTATTCTCGGCAATAAAACCTGCAGATTTTGGATTACATAATGAATCCATCACTATGAGTATGCTATTGATAGTGCTCACCAAATAGTTAACCTGATCCAGGCTTAGAAGTGCCAGCAACTTGTAGAGTCCGGCAAATACCATTGGATACAAATAACTACGTATACCTTGCACCCATTCCCATGTGAGATAACCGTATCTGCAAATCGAAATCATATCAAAGTGCGCTCTTTATAAGAGTTGTTTTGATTTTTGGCCGAATGCTTACCCGAAGGTGATTTTATGGGCGACTTCTAAACTCTGCCAATATTCATCGGGCACATAGTAGGTTTGCACTATAAAGACCGAAGCTAAACGCACTGTGAAAAGGAGGACGATCACAAGAAGTAGATTCATCTTGGTGTTCTTTTACTGGAACTTATTCAATATTGCAAACAACTGATATGGAGTATTAGAGGAAACATAAATCCGTACGCTGTATTGAGAATTTCTGTCAGTAAAACTTTAGTTTCAAGGGACGAAATATGCACCATAACCTCTGTTGCGCGCCGTAAGAAAATTCACAAAAAACTTATTAAAAAGGAAAAAAATAAAAATTTGTTACACACGCAGCGCGTTGTAAAATCTTTTTTACTTCGTTTGCCTCACTTTTGCTGCTAAAAATAAAAATAAACCTGACAGCGGCAAATGCTCGCGCTCTGAATCTGATGAAAACGATGACGACACAGGGGCATTTTTATTGGGCGTTGTTGAAATGACGTGTGTGTGAAATGAACTGAAACAAGTTCTGTGGTGTTCCAATTAATTGTAGATGGCGGTAAGTATATTATGAAGAATTTAATGAATCTTGTTTTGAACGATAACTGGACGCGTTTCTTTAACTGTCTAAAAACGTGCAGGTGCCGAACGAGAATTCCGTATTTTGGGCTCGGTGGGTACAATTGGTATAATCTTCACATGAAAATATCGCAGGTATTCAAGCACTATTCAAGCTGCGTTGTTGGTCTGTTTTTGTTCAATTGAATTCCTTAATCCTTGTTTGCCAAATTCCAAGAAAATTACTATTGAACCAGAATGGAATTCTTCGCGCTTTCAAAATTAACCCTGTGGAAATGCGGAGTAATTGTAGGAAGGATCTAGCATCTAGGCCATAGGGTAGACCCTAGACCCATAATTTATGCTGTTTGAAAATCCAAGTCGATAGGTACCGAAAATGATTTGAATGACATTCACGCACGGTATGCGTGGGACCTGTAGGACATAGTACATTCACCCCTATCGTGGAATCCGCCGGGGGGAATTATTCACGTGAAATAATATTTTGGTATCGTCAAAATCGCAAAGTGAACAGTTCCCCGTTCGTGAAAAATTCGATTTGAACGTTTTTAACGATACATTGACACTCATTCACATTACCCACTCGGGGAACTGTTCACTTTGCGATTTTGACGATACCAAAATATTATTTTCCGTGAATAATTCCCCCCGGCGGATTCCACGATAGGGGTGATTATTCATTACCCATAGACGGATACTGGAATAAAGCTATTGGATGGGCAAAAATAGTTTTCCTAGCTCCATACGAAACTTGCTTTCTATCGCAAAGCTCTTGGTAGTCTAGAAGTGGGGAAATTAGGGACAAAGTACGTTATGTTGTGTTCAAACAAACAAAATTTCCAACGATAAAAATATAGCACGCTTATATTTATTCTATTAAAAAATCGTTTGTATCAAATGCATGCTTTCCTGTGTGATAAACGCGGCAATTAATGATGGAATACTCTCATTCGCTCGAAGAATCTGTTGCTTGATAATTTGCTTAAAGTCTTCCCGCACACCCTTGTCTGCTCCTCTGGTACCGATTCGTCGGGTAGCGGCATTCGCCTGGGCCGGCGAAAATTCAAAATTGAACTCCTCATTGTGCGACCGCCAGATCTGCATGAATTCTTCAATAAAGTCAATCATCACTATGTACGCGGGGAAGAGTCGATAGCAGAATTTTCCTCTTGACCGAATAAGCGAGAATACCTGCTCGGCGAGAAGTGTTTCCCTCGGATAGTCAAGCTGGGACAGCACCAGAAGGTCACCGAGGACCAAATCGGAAACATTCGATTCGTATAATTTCCGCTGAGGGGATGGACAATAATTATAAACATACGATAATGAAGTAGGCACCTTCAACGTTTCTACTTACACTCAAACTGTTGATGATGGCCCTGGTGCAGTACTGTACAATCGGCTTCTGGGTTAGGGGAAGGAAGAGGATATGACGTTGATTGCCGGAAATTGTCATATTTTCGATGATTTGTCCTTGAATCGTGGGTAGGTCCAACATAATCTTACGAATACACTCGAATCCCTGCATCTGTAGAGGGAGCATTATCAATTCAATTACATTTGATGGCAAATACAAGACTTACCGTAAGAACTCCTTGAATCAAGTTCAAACTCAAGAGTTGGACATTCTGTTGCAAGCTGTTCTTGATTTGCATCTCTGCCATTAGTTTCTTGGCGTCCTCCTGGTGGCCAAAGTACACTGCTAAGTCGAAGAGGAATCGACTAATCCATGGGGCGAGGGGTAGCTTGACTAGCAACTGACTGAAATCTCTTTGGAACTGTTCGGTGTTAAGTAGTTGCCAGCATTGAGCAGCGCTCACAAAGGCCTTTGAGATCTCTTTGCTGTGCGGAGAGGTTACTGAAATTTGGGGTGGATCCATGGTCTGTGGTTCGTTTGAACGGTCCGGTTTGATTTCTGAAAGGGTAGCGAGTTAATGCAAAATGAGTGGCAATCTTGACAAACTGCTTACCACGGTATCCTTCAACAAGCACATAATCCACTTCATGATCGTCAGCGCGTGCGTTACAGTTCTTGATGTATTCCTGTAGCGAGTAAATGAACAGCGTTGAGGCATAGAACAGGATCTGACTGCTGCCCGGAGGACTTGTCGAGGCTATTTCTATTAGCTTTTCCCAGTACACGTTCTTACTCCTAGAACGAAATCATTTTTAACGAAACCGCTGACAATATAGATTTCCTTACCAATTCTTGTTGAATGACAGAAACGCTTCCCAGCGAAGAATCTTCGCACAGAGTGCAAGAACTTGAAAGATTTTCTTCCAAATCTCACACGTGTCGCATTTGTTGTCCTACAAACCGGAACTGGTCAATATTAGGAACATTGTTAAAAGTCAGGTTGCACTCACCTCCTCAATGATCTGTCTAATATAGTACTCCAGAGAAATTGTAAAGATTCTACAAACGAGATGACTCGGTAGGTCTGGAGTTTTGTGATAAATCAAAGGCAGAGCCTCTTCTACCAGCATTTCTTGGTATTTTACTGGATTCAGGTTCATCCCCTCAGCTATCATTTCCAAGAGTCGCGGCTGCAATAACAGTTATCAAGCAACGTAAACGAGAAGTTTCACTTTTAACCTACCGAATGTGTAATAGCTGCTTGAGGCAATCTCTTCAGTATCAGCAGTTGCAACTTGCATTGTTCCAAGTTGTTCTCTGTGTGGTTCACAGTAAGCAAAAGAATTTTATGCTGCACATCATAGGAGACGTGTTGAAACATTTTTACATAAAATTCTTGTTCCGGCGTTATTTCATTCTCAGGAGCACGGAGTGCGGCAGTTAGCTCGGCAACTTCGTTCCACAGGTCAACGCTTTGATTCTGAAATGTGAGCGTTCTTTTGTTTTAATGAGGAATTTTTGTTCTATATACGAAGCTTACATGTAACTGAAACACTTGGCAGCTTCCTCATAATTGTTAGCTTCTTTTTCCAGTTTATACGCTTCGAACTAGATGTTAGAAGTTAATTTGTATAGAAATAAGATTGAAATCTCGAAAGAGCTATGTACCTGAACATCAAAGTTGTTGGGAAATAGTGTTTTTGCAGTTATTATCCATGCCTTTGCTGCACACGGATCGGTGGAACGTGCTTTTTGAGCTTGGGCTATGATGTAGTTTTCTTCAGTACTTAAATCCATTATAATTATTATAAATAATTTTAATAAAACCAAAAATGCATGAAAACAAATATTTGTTAATTCAAGAGGGACGATAAATGTCACTTTCAGCTTTCAGCCGGCTGTCAAGCCAGTCCCTGTAACTATTGCACTCAAACTTTCCAGCAAAGTGCTGCCAAGTCTATGTTTGATATACTCGTTTGACTGAAATTATATCGAAGAGTATAAATATAAAAAACTCGATACATTCTGTATTAATTTTCCAATCATTAAAATAAGCTGTTGTTAGTTTAATCCGTTATAAATTACCGTCTGAAACAAATTTTCAACGTGTCTTTCTTTTACAGCCTTCTTGATGTAAGATATTTTATAAGTTGAAACTATTGTCGTTTTCGATTGGTAATCCAGAATCGTCCGGAAGCAATCCGAACGCTTCTGAAAGCGTTCGATTGGCACTCAATGACAGTTCTTCTCCTGAAAAGAAGAGAATTTTGCTTCGGGATTTGAATTCAGATTCGAAACCAGAAGCACTAATACATTCATACACTATAAACGCCAAAATCGTTGAATGCAAATGTTTTGTGTCGCATTTGATAGTTTAGCATTTTAAATCCAATAAAAGTAATTAATTCGAAAAATAATATTAAAAGGGATATTCCGATGGAGTTTGGTAAATCAATTCTATCGTCTTCAGCATCTTCCTCGTCATCAAGTAGTGATGATGATGATGCAATTGCCCTTGAATTTCACAAATACAACGATACATCGACTTCAAACTCAAATAAGATCTATTATTGCTTGTTCGATTGGCATCCCGAATCGGAGAGTTCTTCCGGACGGTTCTGGACGACCAACCGAAAACGACATATGAATGCAGTAAGGAACTTAAAATGCTCGATTTTCTCGGTTGTTTCTGCTCAACCGTCAGCTCAGCTTTAGGTAACTCCGCTGCTCAACCGTGTTGTTAATTGGTCAGCAACCTCGGCGAATTAATAATCAACTCAACTGTATATTAAATTGGCAATTTCAGGTTTTTATTGTCGATATATCCTCCTTCCCATACCTGTATCTTATTTGTATTTGTAGCCACAGCACACCCTAAAAGGGGGACCTGTAAGTATGGTTCACTATACCGCACAGCAGGATAAAATAAAAATAAATTTTAAATGTTAAAAGAGAACATTTCAAAAATTAAACATATATATTTTAGTCTATATAAAAATATCTATATTAATTTAACAAAGCAGCCAATATAGAAAACGCGATCTCCATAAAAACAAGTTTACCCGCATAACGGTGGTAAATCCCTACCCGTATTCAATTCATCAAACTGCAAAAGCACCAACTCATATGTCACAATTGTGGCAGCCATCTGAAATTATAGACAAAACCTTAAATATAATATCTAACTAATTTTTAAATAATCCACCCCAAACAGTAGCTTCCGTGTGATAAAAAAAAGATTTCGTCCCGATAGCGCAATGCAATCACCTGTTATATGAACACTGAATCGTTCAGCCTACAAAATAAATAATTATTAATACATTTACATATTAAAGTAGGTAGACTTTTATTCAATTGATTTATCTGTTTTGTACCTCATCACCCCATCCTTCAGCGGGCACCAATCGCAATGCTTTCAAGGGAACCTTTGATTCATCATTGATTTTAGATGCACACAGAAATACAAACACAGTCCTTCCTATCAGATATAACAGCGAATACCAAAAGTATGCATAGCTAATTGGCCATCGCAACGTACTATAAATAAAGGTATACACGAATTAAATGCACCACTCACAGAATATTAAAATCAATCGAGCGCACTTTGTGAATACAAAACACTCACGTATAACATACTTGAAAATATTTAAAATTTGACAGCAAATGAAGTATAAATTATTTATTGATGAAAGTAGAATTATGGATGACAGATGTTCGTTAACAACTTCTAGGAGTTCACAAAGTTGTACATAGTGGCAACGGATCTCATACCAAGTGCACTGGGATATGTTCTGTGTGGGTAGAAAATAAAAAGGAACAATTAGAAAAATATCGAACGGGTGATTGAGTAAAGTTAAGAGAAAAACAAAAATCGTTGCGTATTAATTTTGACTTATTGAGAATTGTCAAGATCAACACATTTTCATGTTTGTTGGCATCACTTTTAAATGGTATACATACTTATGACGAATATGCGATCACTTCCTCCGTATTTCTTAACGGTTTCCGGAAAACAGCAGAACCTTAAATATTACAAAATTCCTGATATTTGTGTATGTGTCACCAAACTTCAATCGAAACACCATATTGCTTAATGTTCGCTTAATTTCGACAGTGCCAATATAAACACTATCTGTCAAAATTTAAAACTTTGATTGAAAAGGATTACGCACATTGACAATTTAATCATCAGTATGTAACCAAAATGTGCAAATACTATAAGATCATCCAAAACTGTGAATATGAATTATGATCATTCACATTCTTCAAGGACCTAGTACCAGTCTAATAACCTTTTATATTCAATATGTTACTTACTTTTCCCGTTAAAGCTTCCGTACGCATTCCGATTTGTTGAAAACGTGTAGCCAAGCCTAGACTAATCAACACGATAAACAAGTCCATGTAGTTCCAGATAAAAGTAAATGTCGCATTTATAAACTGCAAAACATACACAAGTCCTTATGAATTATGTGGGAAGATAATTTTTTTTTTCATTTTCCTTACCAAAAGAGGAAACGTGACCAAAATGTGATATGGAATGTGAGCAAAGATGAACTTAAAATGTTGTCTCATAAAGTCCTCATAGCTTGCGGTTGGTTGAGTTATATTACAATGAAGTTTATGCATCCGATAGTCATACACATCCGACGCAAAATACATCCCATGTTCAACTGCGCTGTGCAAGGATTATGAAAGAAACGAATTATCGAAATGGAACCAAAATCCACTTACCTGCGAATAGGATTGCAATCATGCATGCCGACAATCGAATTTTAAATTTCAACGTCCACTTGGTAGACTCATAGGGTGGTGCAAGGAAAATGCTTTCCACTCTAGTCCAATATCTTATCAGTTGGGGCCAACGTCTGGCCAAGCGTGCGAACAGCGTACAGGCGCACAAACCACATGAGAAAAATACCATTCCAACTGAAATTATTAATGGCAAACTTAAGAGTTTGTGGGTATACCTTACCTAATCGTGCCTTACGCTGATGGAGGTGCTGTTATGTATGTGGTGGTGAAAGTTGTGATTAAATAAATGACATTTCAAAAGCTAATGGTCAACTCGTTACTTCTCTTTAAAGGAAATCTATGGATTCGGTGATGTTCGCCATGCCTAAACTCTGAGATTATTGCGAATGATTGATTGGTGGCTAAAGCGCTTACCAGTCAATTGTTGGACGATGAAGTCAAATGGGGATTACAAAGAACAGCACAACTCATGTCAATGGGGAACACAATTAGTGTCAGTTTTAAAATGCAATCGATCATTAATTTAGTTCGTCCAACTACACAAATGAGTGCGATAGAAATCGAACTGAATAGGATGGTAATCGGATGCAAACGGGGATTCAAAGGAATTTCTCACTGACATGGTGTGTGTATTTGACATGATGCGACAATGTGGGATGCTCAGATAAAATTGCGAACACTAGTGGGGATTATATTGGAAATACAGTTGAATTAAATATATGGGAAGTTTGTAATTATAAATTTAATCTTCGCTGTATGAATACAAAATGCCTGATAACCTGACCATAAATACAATTTTACTCCTTGAATACCTAACAGAAAAAAGGTTAAACAGACACAAATTAATATTATTATTATGCACATTATTATAATAATTCATACAAAAATAATTAAAATGTAAAAGGTTAAAACTTACACGCCCAGGGAAAGGAACCATCAATCCTTCGGTTATAAACTTTGAAACAAATCGTATATGTATTTTCAAAATTTATAAGTGTTACTGTATTTTTAGTACTCGTAAGTAAGTTAGGGGAGCAACCGCCCATTAAGCGATTGCCGTTGAATATTTTTGACAAGTCAAGAAAAAAGATTCATTTATATTGGTGATCAGAACTGCCACTCAAATCAGGCGATTTAAGGCCGTTGGAATTTTTTAAAGTCCAAGGCTTATGGCAACAAGCTCAAGACCATCCAGCATCCACGCCTTAAAGGAGTATTAATGAAATTGAGCCATATTTATGTAAAACAGTCAGTGGAAAATTTTAACAAAAGACTGTAAGATTCTACTAGCAAGGTCGTGTTGGCCGTTTATCCGATATGCTATTCCATAATCGTTTACTTTACTATATACTTTATGAATCAATAAAAATCTGTCAGTCTTTTCTATTAATATTACTTCTTGCGTGAATTGTGGGACACCCTTTAGTTCAAACAGCAAGAAGTGTGCGACCCAGTCGTTTAGAATCATTTTTCTAAGGGTCATATCACATTCCATTTCGAGTTTTATTGAATTATCTGTTAAAAAAAAAGTACTTTTGCAAAACTATATAGGACCCTATGCGAGCTGCTCATAACCATTCGTTTGTGTGTGTTTTTCTTTGTGGGACCAATGTCCTACAATTTGTTGTCGAATCCAAACGGTTGAATGTTTAAACTGATAAGTTTCTGAAGACAATATTATACTTTCGTATTGTCAGACATTCGCGAGAGCTATGGTTCAGTAGAAAAACCGTTAACCGAAAATTATAGAAATAGATTCCTTGGTAGCTACATTTTCGAGGATTTAGAAGAACTTTCCAATAGGTCGATTAATTACCTACTTAAATTTGTAAGTACATCGGGTTGGCTTATAAATCCTTAGGTTTTTCATAGGTTTCCAGTGTGTGGGAGTCATAAACCTTAAGGCCCTAGGGCATCACAACGGATCTACAATCTACATTGATCTAAGTGTGACACGTACAGGTTTCTCCTGTCTTGCCAACCCACTTACCTAACCTAACCTAACCTAACCTAACCGAAAATACTACATTTAAAGTTTGCATATTTGGTACTCGTTCAAATAGTATAATGTGCAAATGGTAACATATCTGTCATTCCAATTTTTGGTCGAAGTTATGTATTTCAACTTCTCGAAAACCAAAGACGGAGTTAGTGAGGCTGTTTTCTCTGAAAGTCTTAATCTCCTTCCGTCTACCAAGATAGATAATGTTGCGTGTTCCAGGCGGAAATTATGGCGACAAAGGAATTCTTATATTGGCTCAAGAAGAACGTGATATCCGGTTAAAGATATCTGCATATTTTCGGACAGCCAAGCAGATATCAAAACCTTGGATTTGATCTCTATAACTTCTTTAGGTACCGGTACATAGAACATTCCAGGGAATTGTAAGTAATTCGAGTCTAGCGACAAAACAAATTTACCCTAAGCTGCATTTAAAACGCTCTAAGAATTTGATTTCTCTCAACAGACTGCAATTCGGCACTATGGATGGATGAAAAAGGGGAAAAAGTGCTCTCCTCCTTTGTTTCTGCACAATTCTCCCCCATAGAAGGAAGCTTTATTTCAGCATCAGTTACACGAAACAAAACAAAACTGAAACCTAATCTCAGACCTTCATAGGAATTCAGACTTCAGTGGAACATGTTGTGGAATTGACTGAATTGAACAGACAAAGTTTTTCGTAGGTAAGTGTAGTGTCCTATGCTTAGAAGATAAGACACAAGTCAATTACGTGCAAAGAGTAACATCTGTTGTCTCTCTATAAAAGAGCTTGATCCGCATTTCTGCAGAGTCAATTCTTAGACGTGGTGCTGAGCATATCTAGTTGCTGCCGATCACCGGTAATTACAGTAAGGAAAAATAAATAAATTCTTTTTCAAGAAAAATTAAAGAACAATAATTGATTTTTTATGAACTGGCTTTATAATGCTTAAGCAACATTTTAAGACCAAGTTTGAGATCAACCATTGAGTTTAAGTGGTCAAAAAAAGCTGTATTAGGTGCCTTAGGTGAGCTAAGAAACACAGGGATCATAAGAAGCTCAAAATGTTTCAACGAGTAGAGAAAGACAAACGTTCTCAAATGATACGTTCTTCGTGGTATCACATTGGCCTATCTGTTCTAAGAGTGTTGGCGTTCCCTAGCTGTCACCTTCCTTCCAAAGTGACTGGTTCTACGAATTGTTGTTAATATTATTCTCTCAAACAATAATTTGGCGCACAATGTTTGGCGCAGTGGTTAGTGCGGTGGACTACTTTGCGAGGGGTCCCAGTTTCGATCCCCAGTAAAACGCAAACTACATCTTAAGGGGTTTTCCCACCTTATTTTCAATTGAACTTGAACACCTGCACCTTTGCTTTTGTTTTTTATTATATTAATTTTACACTTTTGATAGATTTGTTTTGGCTTTAAAATTAGATTCAAACATTTCCCAGAAAAGGATATTTCACAATATCCTGCTAGCTAGCGCAAATGCTAAAATGCGATTTTTTATATGGGGTTTGGTATGCCATTATAGTCATCTAGCGTTCAAGGGAACGTGACCAATGTGTCTTACTAAATAATCATTTTTAACCTTCTTTTTAAATATTTCATAGATAGATATTTTTTTATATACATAGTTACAAATGATAAGATTAAGCATGAAATGTAATTTACTAACGCAACCAAGTGCCATGAGTTTCTAAATAAAATCACATACAGACACACACTAACTTACCAACATTCTTTGCATTAATTCCAGTGCGAATAATATTTCCGGATAAAAATAAAAATATAATCATACCAAAGAATAAAAACGCTCCAGTTACAAAACACCCAAAATAGTCAAGTCTAAACTGAGCGCGGTAAGGATAGGGACCCACAATACTAAGAGGCATAATGGCAAAACACTGCGCCACAAGGAAAACTAAAATGAAAATATTTTAAAGCCAATAAACAATTTCAAATTAATAACAATGATCCTTACTGGGACATACAGCCGTGTGAAATAGGTCCAATTCGTTCACGTCCAATCCTTTGCTGTAGGTGATAAATGTCGTCTGTATATTACGAAATATCCTCACAAAAAACATTTTTCTCCAATGTGTCCTTGAGAAACGTATCCATTTTTTGTGCTTCAACATCCTTTGAGTGGTCACAGTTGAGTGTGTTGCATGTGAACTCAGCGAATGAGCAAAATGTTATTTTAAAGTAGCAAATTATATGGTTGGGTTAAACCAAATGTCCATTTAATGCAGGTTCTGGGCTAGTTTGGGGAAGTATTGTGGTTGATGACGGGTGGGTGGGTGCTATTTTTTTTTTCACCACAATTATGATAGTTTCGATAGCATTTCATGACTGAATTCAGAATGTATATGAACTTTGAACAGGATATTGAACTGAACTAATTTTAGATTTACGATTGTGGCGACTTAATGTACAATTCGCTAATGCGTCACTTGGAAGGGGTAATGCAATTCATTTGTTATTGTAAAGAGAGGATTAGTTTTACTCTTTGGTGGCATTTAGGGAAGTTTAACTATGGTATTGAATTTGCCAGCGTATATTAGTGACTAAACAACATTTTCTTGAGTCGAAAGAATCCCGACAAAAAGTGAGAGAAAATTACATAAATGCTGAAACGAAAGTTGGTCAATTTGGTCAGATCTGCTTATCAATTTTAAAGCCGTATATGACAGCATTTCTAGAGACGAGTTATATAGACTCATGGTTGGCTTTAGCATTTCTGACAAACTCGTCACGTTGTGGCAATAATGATGATGGAGAAGACTCGCTGTTCGATTAAGGACGAAAAAAATGTCACGAAACCATTAATGTCAGAAAAGGATTTGGACAAGGTGATGCGCTGTCATGTAACTTCTTCAACATCATACTTGCTAAAATTGCGGGAAACTCATAACTGGAGACACCATTTTTTGCGAGTCTATACATTTTAGCCAATTAAACAATTAGCCCATAGTGGCATGCATTGAAAAGCGGTATTGCTTATAAGAAAAAACATTTTTTTCCAAACGCAGATGACATCGCCAATACTGGCAGAACTCAGTGAGATATCATTGGCGCGTTTGCAAAAATGATGGCAGGAGCCCAAACCCAATAATGGGTTTAGTCGTAAACGAGAGCAAAGCCCAATATGCTGTCAACCGGAAAGGACGGGACACCCTAAGACGCCATAACTTTGAGGAAGTAAGGAACTCTATCTACCTCGGCTCCAAACTCTGAAAATTAAATCACACCAGAAATCAAACGATTACATTTGTTAATCGCTGTTTCTTTGGCCTAAGAAGGCAATTGAGTAGTAAGTGGTTTTCAAGATACACTAAGGAAACTCATCATCATCTCCTCAAAGAAATAAGCCCCTAAGGTAGCCATGCGTAAGGTGGCAAGAGCTGGACAAGAGCAGAGGAGGTGAACGGTGGTTTCTTCTTCCTCCTCGTCCATTCAGCTCCATTTATGCCTATCAGACAGTGTCCCGTTAATATTCCCTCGACGGAGCTAATTTTGTTTCTATTAATACAAAGGATTTTTTTTTGTTTTGGCGTCTAATTCCGGCCAAATTTGTCTGGATTTTATGCAGGTGCTAATACTCTTACATTCCATGTCTGGCTAGTTCATTCGCCTTGCAGTTGGCAGGAATGTCACTGTGACCTGGAACCCAGCATAGGGTAACTGAACATCTATCCGCAATCTCGTTAAGAGATTCCCGGCATTGTTTTACCAACTTTGATCTGGTTGTTGGTGTATTCAAGGCTTTTATGGCTGCCTGACTGTCTATATAAAAAGTGATAGCTTTCTCATCTATATAATACAAGGCAAGCCGGCATGCTGCTTTGCTAATAGCCATAATTTCCACCTGAAAAATGCTATAGTGGTCAGGGAGGCGTAAGGCAAGGTTAAGTGCAGGTGATCGGGAGAAGTCTCCCACCCCCGCACCTTCCGTCATTTTGGATCCATGTGTATAGAATTTGATTGCGGAGAGATTTGAATAAGGATTAGAGACAATACCAAAAGCGGACATTTAAATATAGGTAACGAGTTAAAAATATTTTTTCTCCATGCGACAGAGGAAGTGAAACCGAATTAATCATTTTTAATGTCCAGTTTAAGTTTTACGAACTCACAGTAGCGAGTTTTTCCATATAAAATTTCCTATTGTGACCCCCAATAAACTTAAGGACAAGGTTAACAAGTGAACGTGTTATCATCGGCCTGGGCGATGCTTTGATACCCTAAATTGCATAAAAGTCATGCAAAATGTTTACAATGCGAGTTAGTATGTACTGTACAGGTACACTCATGGCTCTAATATTAGTTTTGTATGGGAGGTACCAGAACTATTTGACCGACATAGCCCATTTTCAATACCAACCTGACGACGGTAAAAAAGAAGAATATTTGTACTTTATATAGTCTCCGGTGACTCCTTCTTGGCGTGACAAAGTGAATATACCTTCCTGTGGAGGGTATAAAAATGAATATTGATGATGCTGAGATTCTAACAATTATTGTAAAATGGTCTTAAATCAAAAAATTCATCTGGAATTGATGGTATATACTAGTTAAAAAATATTAACAAAAGTCTCCAAAATGGAATGTTTCCAAAAATACTGAATTCGATCTTTATTTCAGTTCATAAAATCGCCCTTTTTCTCTCGACCCAAATAATTATAGGTCCTTGCTACCGATATTTTCAAAAGTGTTTCAAAAGGACATACAAAATAGAATGCTAGGTTTCCTGGAAAAAATAAATAAATTCTTTAACAAACTTCAGTTTGGGTTTCGAAAGGGGAAATGTACAGAAGATGCCATTTTAACTTTCTTAGGTTAAATGAATAAGGCACTTGATAAATTCATGAATGCAGATTGTTTCTTGATCTTACCAAAGCGTTTGACTTAGTCAAAGATGAAATTGAACTCTATCGGTTTTAGAGGAAATAATACCAAATGGTAATAAATAGAGTAATGAACGCAGAGAGAAGTTGTCTAGGCATATGTGTTCCCCAAGACTGAGCCTCAGCCCTATTTTCTACATAAACTGAATTTTTTAAATTCCACTTAAAGGTAAACGTGTAGCCATTGTGTCATATCATAGCTCCTTATGACTTAAAACGCTATAAGAAGATTCAAGCTCAACATCTGGTTTAGTAACCATCAAATGGTTCTAAGTTCTCTCTCGAGGAAACTTTCGATTGATAACTTGCATTTCCAACTATGATGCCCAAACAATTGCTTCGAGCTGGAATTCGTCAAATCGCACAGGTACTTAAGTATCTTTGCAGATCAAAATCTTACTTAGAAAGAATAGAATAGGTTCTAAATGGTGTTCCATAATTCACGCCAAATGTAATTTTTATAGATAACTTGCTGACCCGTCAAACGTTATTCTGCCTAAGATAGTTTTTAATATTTCAAGATTTATTTTGATATTTTTGTTCAATAATAATTTTTAATAGGAAAGAAGGCGGAAAGCTTCAGTAGTTCAGCGGCCATTATCGGACTTACATAGGCACCAACGTTTTTATATAATATAGCTGTACCCGCCCGGCTTTGCCCGTGCACTGGAATTGTATTGCTTAGGTCTTAGATAATAATGTTCTTTCGTAAAATGCGAAAAATGAGAATAAATCGATTTTATGGAATTTTCTTTCTGCGTAAACCTGAAATACATCAATACGAACAAAACAAAAAAAAAGAATCATGAGAATCGCCCCAGCGGTTATTGAATTATAACGTCTTCGAGTTTCACCCCATAGAAGATGTTTTTTGTATGGGAGGTGCCACGCCCATTTTTCCAATATTGACCAATCTTCACAGGTGCACTTCTGGGCCAATATCTTAGATTGTCTGTAAATTTGAGCTCAATCGGTTCGGCGGTTTTTGAGATAAAAAATTTTGAATGTTTTTTTTTGTATGGGCTGTGCCACGCCCCTTTGTCCAATTTTGACCAAATCTTCTTAGGTGCACTCCTGGGCCAATACCTAAGATTATCTATAAATTTGAGCGTTTTTGAGATATTAGATTTGAATGCTTTTTTTGTATTGCCTGTACCACTGTCCTTTGTCCAATTTTGACCAATCTTCACAGTTGCACTTCTGGAACAATACCTAAGATTATCTGTAAATTTGAGCTCAGCCGTTCACGCAGTACGGCAGACAGGATCTTGTAAGCGACGTTAAGGAGGCTGATGCCTCTATAGTAGGCGCAGTTTAGAGGGGCAAACAATGGTGAGGCTCCATTTATCAGGCATACTTTCCTCTGAACAAATTTTAGAAACGAGTTGGTCTATGCTCTCTACCAAGTCATCTCCCGCTGCCTTAAAAAGCTCGGCCGATAAACCGTCCGGTCCTGCAGCTTTGTTGGTCTTCAGCTTGGATATTGCTATCCTTATCTCATTTTGGTCAGGTGGACGGAAGTCTTGGCTTTCATCGCCCAGGTTGAATTTGTGTCGTCTTCGCAGTTTAACAGTCTGCAGAAATGGTTTTTCCATGTCCTCAGCACCGACTATGACTCCACTACAAGGTTTCCTTGTTCGTCTCTTCTTTGGTCACATCCATATCTTGTAATTTAGGCACTAAAAACTGGGTTATCATAACGATAACGATAACGAACACCATTAATTGTTACTGACTGACCAGCCGCATTTTCGAAGAAGAATGGTCCGATAATGATTCCATCATCACTGAAGATGATTTTGTTTGAAAAATCAGCATCCACTTGTTGTTGTTCCAAAATCCATTCAACGAACTCTCTTCGCGATGCATGGTCAGTAGTCTTCAGTTCTTGAGTCAATTGAACTTAGTAAGCATGAAGTTTCAAGTCTTTCGTGAGAATTCGCTGTAGAGAGCTTCTCGAAATGCCTAATTCTTGACTACGGTGCCGAATTGATGTTCCTGGACCGGACTGGACAGTCTCCCTGAATTTTTCAATTCTTCGCTTCACAGTTGATGGTTTTAAATCAGTATGACGGCCATATTTTGTTCGAAAATTTCGGACTGTAGCTAACAAACCTTCATTATTTTTAAAATATGTAATATAATATAAAATATGTAACGAAGCATTCGTTACATGCCGAAGACACCCCCCCCCCCCGCACTGGTCTAGTACCAGCCACAGTACTCTCGAAGTCATCCGAAAGTAATAAACAAATAAACCACCAAACATACCTCCCCCCCCCCCTACCGCACTGGTACAATATCGCCAACAGCGATCAAACACCAGTAACCAACGTAATGCACCGAGGGAGAGAGAGAGAATTACGCTCCACACACCGAACACAAATCATGTGATGTAAACAAATAAATAGTTTTGCTCAGCCATATAAGTCACACTCGCTTTCTGGACAAAATTACATGAGAGGAGAGGAAAATTCCGAAACGATCGAGCAACATTCAGAAGTGGCAAAGTACCAATCCGGTGTACAGCTGAAAGTGTTCCCGAAATAGCTATATATTAGCTGTTGGTAATTTTTGGTACTAAGAACCTGAGGGTACTTAGTGTAAATTCCAAGGCTACTTCCCCGTAGACTTGTGTACCGCCAGGACTGTCGCAAGACGGACCTGTGTACCGCCAGGACTGTCGCAAGACGGACCTGTGAACCGCCAGGACTGTCGCAAGACGGACCTGTGAACCGCCAGGACTGTCGCAAGACGGACCTGTGAACCGCCAGGACTGTCGCAAGACGGACCTGTGTCCCGCCAGGACTGTCGCAAGACGGACCTGTGTACCGCCAGGACTGTCGCAAGACGGACCTGTGAACCGCCAGGACTGTCGCAAGACGGACCTGTGTCCCGCCAGGACTGTCGCAAGACGGACCTGTGTACCGCCAGGACTGTCGCAAGACGGACCTGTGTACCGCCAGGACTGTCGCAAGACGGACCTGTGTACCGCCAGGACTGTCGCAAGACGGACCTGTGTCCCGCCAGGACTGTCGCAAGACGGACCTGTGTCCCGCCAGGGTTGTCGCAAGACGAACCTGTGTACCGCCAGGACTGTCGCAAGACGGACCTGTGTCCCGCCAGGACTGTCGCAAGACGGACCTGTGTACCGCCAGGACTGTCGCAAGACGGACCTGTGTCCCGCCAGGGTTGTCGCAAGACGAACCTGTGTACCGCCAGGACTGTCGCAAGACGGACCTGTGTCCCGCCAGGACTGTCGCAAGACGGACCTGTGTCCCGCCAGGGCTGTCGCAAGACGGACCTGTGTCCCGCCAGGGTTGTCGCAAGACGAACCTGTGTACCGCCAGGACTGTCGCAAGACGGACCTGTGTCCCGCCAGGACTGTCGCAAGACGGACCTGTGTCCCGCCAGGGTTGTCGCAAGACGAACCTGTGTACCTATACGAACTGCCGCAGGGCATCCTAAAATACCCGTCCGAAAGTCAAGCCGCCTCAGTAAGTCGAGACACCGACTCCAGAAGATCGAACACCGAGGATACCGAGAGGAAAAACCACCGCCGCCGAAATTATTATTGAGAATATTATAACATAACATTGTAAACTAGATAGTAAGCCAAATAAAGAAATCCTATGTATATATGATAACCTAATAAGGTAGAAGTAGTAATAAAGTAAATAAATAAGTAATAAAACGGAAACTTCAAAACCAAAGTTAGTGTTTCTTTGGGAAGAATCTTGGCGATCCGGCGAACTAACCCCAGCCTCGACAAAAAGCACCTCACATGCTCAACAATTAAAATGCGTTGTTCTTTCGTATAGCGCTCCATTTTTATTAACCCCGAACTGTCGCAGCTGTCACATTGTTATCTTTTTTCCGTTGGCATCACTGTACTATTAAATGGCGCGTGAATTATGGGACGCTCTTTATATCTACTTTAAATAGAAAGGAAAATCCTACACGATTCAAAAAATCTATATGCGGCCTTACAACCCAGTTCTTTCACACATTTCAATTTTTAATTCAAAGAAAATGTTACGTATTCGCCCCAGTGACCTCACATTCTATTTGCTGAGTTCACTTCTTGCAAATTTATGTTCCCATTAAACTAACCATTGCAAATACAGGATGTGTTCCAGAACATTAATCGCAAGGTCGGACAGACCAATGGTCGAAATTGCAATCTCTCAAGACCTCATTCCGAAAGGGAATACCTACCAGCGCCATTACCCTTCATTAGTAAATCATTTTAATTGCTTCCGTTCCTTGAAATCCTCTATAGCAAGCATTCATTCATTTCTCCACCAACTCTGTGAGGTTTGAAATTACTTTGGAGATTTTCCGAATGACAGCTGAAAATTGCGCCGCTCCTTCCGCCATTATAAAATATTCAACTGACAATGAAGTTATCCTTTTTCGCATAAATAAATAATATCTATATCTGTGCTATACGGTGTTGCAATTTATAATGTCTTGTTTACGAACGTGAAACTGGGCGGGAACACACCCCGTTCGAGTGTTAGTATTTAACTTTGTAAAAAAAAACACCTGCTTCTCCAAATACCCCGACCACCAACACTCCTGCCAGCGAACCATTGTCGTTTAAATTTTATGCAAACGAAAGTAAGGACCAGAAGGGGAACAATGGCATGCAAATTTATTTAATAGCCCCTGCGGTAAACACCATTTAGTTTGTTAGAGCTATTTACAGCCAAGTATACACTGCACTTGGTGGTGTACGAGTGTACACAATTGAAAGATATTGTGTTGTGCGGATTTTGAGGACGGTAACGTAAAATTGTGTACGCGGAACCTAAGGACTTGATTAAAGCGAAGCAAAACTTGCGCGGGCGAAAGTGAAATTTACACTCCGGGGCCAACAATGATAAGTCGCGTAAAGCTGAGGAAGATCCTTAAAGACCATAAGCCGGTCGGCGAACATCAGCAACGGTTGGATGATATATTGGCTAAGAAACCGAATTTTTTGGATTCCAATAAGAAGGACCAGCAGTTGGAGGTGGATTCGGTGGATTTTCGAAAGTTGGATAATTTTTACACAGCTATTGCGCCAAGTTTGTACCATAAGCGGATAGGGAATATTCTGGCTTAAATGTTATTCTTTGTTTTTAGTACTGGTGATAGCTCAGTGGTTTGCTATAATGCCAGTGGTTGGGGTGCAGCGATCAAATCCGAGGCATTTGCGATTCACCATGCGTTGCCCACAGGCTATGTTGACGCTGCTGTTCTTAGTGATGGGCATGTGTTTCACTATTGGAGTTACAAGGAAACTTATACGAATAGGGATTGATGCAAAGAATTTAGGTAAATAAGTCGTTATTAATATCATCAATAAACTAGGGTAACTGGTAATTTCATTTTAAATGGGGTTCCATCTTGGTTTTCTTTTTGTTGAAAGTTTCTTTATTTCTGTTTATACGAACACACCTTATGCGATTCTCGAACTTGTCATGATAAATTGCTGTCAAAATGAGTATGCTAAAAAGTACTAGGTAAATTGTCACAGTGAAATTTTTCTGCTTTCTGTTTGGGAACATTTAAAAACTTCATTGTCTCAGATATCTCTGAATCGATGTATTGCAAAGATTTCTATTGTGTTAAAAAGGAATATCTCATATACAAGGTGTCTCAAAAGTTATCACCCGATGTTCTTTGGCTGTAATTTTGTTAGTGAATGAGCTTTGGTTCTGCTTGTGGATGTCTTAATTTTTTTCCCATTAAGTGGAGAAAATGATATCGGCTAAGTGGCCGGATCTAGGATTGATGACCATTCAGGACTGATTTATGGCATTTTCGGTCACTCTTGCCAGAACTTCCAGCGATAGGTTCACGCATTCTTGACGGATGATAATATATACTCGTGACTTCAAAAAACCTTACACAAGGAAATCTGGAATGGTTAAATTAGGCGATACAATGAAAATCGCCAAAATGAGAGAACCAGGCGATTCGGAAACACTTCACGAAAGTGGTTTTATTTCCCACTAGGTGGGAACTGAGTCCCTCAGTGGACTTAGTTCCCGGGGACTTATTTCCCTGCACCAATTTGGGTTGCGGTTCGTGCAGTATGTGTCGTTGCTCCATCCTATTGGAACCACATATTCTCCAGCCCTTACTCATTCAATTGAGGAAGAAGAAAGTCGTTCATCATGGCCCATTGATGCCCAATTGCGTCGTCTGATCAATACTCCGGGGTCCTCTGCGACATCTTCAGCCATATCTGCGATATTCTCATCAGAACAGATTGTTTCAGACCTGGCAGTATCTCGTGTTATCCCACATTCAACTATGAGAGCGGCTAAGCGCACGCCGTAGTATTTGCCCCATGCCGAACTACCGGGAATTCTGCGCTGAAATTCACGCTGCGCAGACACCACCGACAAATTATTTCGCAAAAAAATCGAAACAATTTTTGAGCGTTATTTAGGAGTTATGTCGATTCATGTCTTGTTGACGTGTATTTTGTATCTGTTTACTTCAGAAGTGTCAAAGTAGAATTGACAATTGCCGCCACCTTGTATATGTGAATTTTTTTTTAATAGAGAAGAATTTCCAGCTATTAAGGCGGAATTCTATAACCAATTTGGCTTTTCGGAATAAATAGGATTAGTTAAAGGGATTCACACCAATGTATCAGAGAGATAAATTGGGTAGCACGTATTTCACAGTCGAAAAAATCGTACATTCGATGAATTTCAAAATTTTATGTGACGCTGAATAAGGTGGAGCAGCACCTTGAAAATCTATGTAACAAGAAGAACGAAACGAAGGCAGACGTATTCGAAACAGAATATGTATTTATGTAGTTGTCAGACGTTCGCGACATGTGGGCAGCGTAAAGTAGGCGAAAATTGAGAGGTTCGGAGGATCAATTTTACCTTCCTAAACAGGGCTGACGTTTCGCTAATTTTTTGGGTGATCTATTTTTGATAACATCGTAGTGGTAGTGGTTTTCATACCCAAGAAAATCATCTCATGTAAGCCCAAAAGATCTCAGATCTATTCGTATTTCATCATTTCTCCTAAAAACTTTAGAACGACTGATTGAAATCCATTACGCTTAAGTATTGAAAAGAAACTTTTGTTTGTTTGTTTCAAGTTTTCATTCCTACAAGATCATTCTGGAAGGAGGGAGCATTCTTGGAAGATGAATCGATCCACTTTTTCATGGATGGATCAAAAACAGTGCCGATGCGGCTGCCCTATTATTATTCGTTCCATAATTGTAAACTGTTGGGTAGTTTTTTTTTTTATGTTTTGATAAATTAAGATAAGGGACGACTGAAGGGTAGTTCAAACGACATCTTTGATCCTACACCTGCGACTTTTGTAATCGATAGACGCGACATAAAGAGCTGACTATTTTGAATAAGTTTTAAGCTCCATCTACCATTTCACTTACTGAACTCATTCACTTAAAAAATGTGCATGACTGAGTCGCATGTAAGTTGCTCCTTTATGGGAGGTCTCGTTAATTTAAGAGCAATAATTCAAAATTCTGGCCGGCCACTCACTTTTTATTTATACAAAAAACAATAAACAAACAGAAATATTGCTATAACATAAATTCATATTCTATGAAATAAATTATACAAAAAAAAAACATTCTTCGTTCACAGTTGGGCTGGTGTTTTTCATTTGTGTGCTATGCGCCAATATTCTCTTCTTCTCACTTGCGAAACGTTGGCCAAAACTCATCCAGTACTGGTCTAATGTGGAATTGATATTTCTAAAGAAACCATATGTGGTAGCGAAACGCAATCTTGCTGCACGCATTCGAATAGCTGCAGTCGTAATTATATTTCTCTCTGTTGGTAATAAGAGATTTTCTATTAGTGGCATTATAATTAATATGTAATTTACATCCTTTCTCCTTTCCGTCAGTCGAACACGGTCTATTCTTCATGTCAGGTATATACAGCTACAATATACAAATAACACTATGCAACAACACTCAAGGACCATCGTTTAGCCATTTCATAATTACCAACTATGACTATGTCTTCACATTATTGCCATACAGCATGGGATTGGGAATTGCCACATTGGTAAGTGAGGTAATATACTAATAGTTTGGACGAACTTTATTCCTTTGCAGATAATTAATGGAACTCTTACATTCACATGGAACTACATGGATCTATTCATTATGATGGTTAGCAAGGGTATAGCCTATCGCTTTGAACAAATCACTGTGAGGATTAACAATATGTCAGACAAGGTGAGTTCTTAAAATGCTTGATAGTCTTCTTTGCCTGGAAAGTTTTTTAATCAAAATGCCATTAACCTTTGTTCTTTTTTTCCCGAAGGAGATTCCAGAATATGTCTTCTCCGAGGTGCGGGAACACTATGTGAAGCTGTGCGAACTATTGGAATATGTCGATGAGAATTTGTCGGGAATTATTTTGCTGTCATGCATGAATAACTTGTATTTTGTGTGCTCTCAATTGCTGAATATATTCAAGTGAGTTGATTGTCATTTAAGTTGAATAAATGTCATGTCAGTGTGAGGTTTTGCATTGTTGTCAGAAATTGCATTGAAGGTGCGAAAACTGACAAACAAATTCAAAATTCATAGAATATCAAAGAAATTTTACGGGAACGTTTTGAAGACAAAAATATGTACGAACTTTTCAGTTTTCAAAACGCTAGTACAAAAATGTTCCATTTTGACAGATTACGAAAGGTAATATTCCGGTTGGTTGGGCTTTTATAAAATTTCGTCTACGGGAAAAGGATTTCGTAAAATTTCCGAAGAATTGGTTAGATAGGTAATTGGGTGCTCTTGTGGCGGCTGCCACAGCTTTACGTAGGCCATCAGATGGGTCCATTGTGTCCAGTCACGGAAACCTTCAATTTCATACCTAGATTTGGTATTAATCACAGGCATTCACAAGCTCTTGTGTCCAGATTTCCAGCTTTTCCTAAAAGTAACCGAAGAGATGTGGAGTTTGTTGACCTACTGTAACCGCCCCGATTTGAGTATGAATCTCAGGAGTTGCTTAAGATCAACATTCCCCAGATCTTCTAGTTTATCGAAGAAGAAGCTGTTGAGAATCTTCTGTCTACTGTTTTTAAGGGCTGGGCATTCGCAAAGCAGATGACGAACAGATACTATTTCTGCAACGTCTCGGCAGCTTCTCCAAAAAGTATGCCCAACCTTTCCGCGTGTAACCCGTGTCACAGTGTCCAGTAATGACCCCCGTGAGTATGCGGATATCCTTGCGGCTAAGTCCGATCATGAACTTGGATCTCCTTTTGCTCACTTCTGGCCATAATTCCTTTGCATGCCTATAGGTGTTGACCCCCGTGAGTATGCGGATATCCTTGCGGCTAAGTCCGATCATGAACTTGGATCTCCTTTTGCTCACTTCTGGCCATAATTCCTTTGCATGCCTATAGGTGTTGAGATTGTTGAGTGTAGATTTGTTCTACTCAAGGATTCAATCTCAATCTTCCTAGCAAGCGTGCTTAGCGGAGTTCTTACAGATTTTAGGGCCATTGATGCGTGCATCTTCGACCTGTTTCTTGCAATCTCATCCGCCTGTTCATTGCCCGGAATATCCATATGCCCCGGTACCCAGCATAGGGTCACCGTGTTGGCTTGCGATATTTTGTCCAGGTATTTCTTGCAATGGCTTACTGCCCTCGACTTCACCACGACTGGCTTTTATGGCCGCTTGACTGTCAGAGTATATAGTGATTTATTTCTCGGCAATGTGTAGTCTCTTTAGGTCCTTTGTCGCTAGGGTTATAGCACCAATTTCCGCTTGAAACACACTACATTCATCGTTGATTCGGAATGATTCTCGCAGGTTTAGTGTTTCGCTGGAGATACCCGCGCCTGTACGAACATCCATCTTAGAACCATCAGTATAGAGGGCTATCTCCCCTTCTTCTGTAACTACTTTGTGCTCCGATTCGCTTCTGTCCGGAATTCTGGTTGTCACTTGGCCTTTTGACATCACTGCGCTAAGGTGCAGGCAGTTTCTTTAAATATTCTCAAGAATGAAAGCGATTAAAAGATGCTGATGTAGATTTGCAAATAAGTTTTTCGCCCCGCGTGCCGGGCTCCCACTGGTCTTTCATTTCTGGAGCAGGGGATTGGATAAGTCCTGAAATGGCTCGTACATCTCGCTCGGCTGAGCATATCGCTTCCGTGGCTAAAGATATCATATAGAGGCTCCGTCGACATCGACCAGAAGACGTACGTACCACGTATAGTTGGCCTTTTCACGCACGTCTCTGGCTCCGTGGCGCATTTTACTGAACGACTTGAAGATGTTTCCTTACAAAGTGTAGACTGCCCATCTCTCCTGAAACCCAACCACGAAGTTGAAGAGTCTGCGCGAAAAGTAATCCTACGTAACAAGGTTCATCTCCACATATGCAGGTGGATACGTGAAGATACGAAGTTTGTGGTTCACCAAGAGCCATTCGTTATACGTGAAGAAACCAAGTTTTTGCTTATTTTGAGGAGTAATGCTTCAGAATACTTATGGCGCATGCTGAACACGCAAATTTGCGTTCAACAAATTTGGTTGGAGCAGTTTTCGGCCAAAATTTCTGTTTTTGTAAATTTTTGTCAAATCAATGCAAAATTTAACCATCGGATGGTCCTTCCTTTCTGTTCCTACATTTTTGCATTTTTGTAAAATAGTTTACTTAAGTCGTCGTATTAATTCTTGAACCTATCTTTTTCTATTTTACATTACAGTAAATTACGTTGGCCAATAAACTACATCTATTTTTGGTTCTCTTTGTTGTATCTGATTGGTCGTACCGCATTTGTTTTCCTATCGGCTGCATCAATAAACGATGAATCGAAGGCTCCCTTGGGTATGCTAAGAAAAGTCTCGCAAAAAACCTGGTGCATTGAGGTACGTAATTATTCTTTTTAACGATCTATAAATGTTGTTCTACGTTGAATATAAATTGATCTCCAGGTGGAACGTTTAATATTTGAAATGACAACACAGACGGTAGCACTGACAGGGAAAAAATTCTATCATCTAACAAGAAAACTTCTTTTTGGGGTATGGAAAATAGAAGAGAGTGAAATTTTTCTCCAACGGATACCAGATGTTGAAATAATTTCACTCTATCGTTGCAGATGGCTGGAACTATCGTGACCTATGAGCTGGTGTTGTTGCAGTTTGATGAGCCAAATCGTGCGAAGGGACTGCCCGATTTGTGTAGCTAAACTGTTTCTCACAATAGTGTCACGCGATATCACATTTCAAGTGCGTGTTGGTGCACTTGATATGTATAATTTAAAATAGAAAAAGGATGTATCAACATGCGAATAGGTGCTTAACACGAATAAATTTTAAAATATGAAACAGTTGTTGTTTTGTCAGTTGTTTGTTTTGTTATGTTGTTATTAGTTGGGCAGGACATTGTTGTATAGTGAACGTTGATTGTGTTTAAGAAATTTGTGAATTGTTCGATGACAAGTTCAATAGGTGAGTGTGTCTTTTCACAATCTTATCTCAGGACAGGCGCTTTATACGATGTATATACATTGGTATCAGTGCCCTGCCTCTTTTTGTCGTTTACGGATGAGACTGAAAGTGACAAAGTGCCATGTTATGTGTGGCTAGATTTGTAGATTTGTTAAAAATAAATGGTCTCATTTTGACGTCCGTGAATGTGTGATTTTTATGAAGCAAATTTATGACTTAGAAGTTTTAAGGATATACACAATTCGTAGCTTCAGTTAAAGAATTAACTCATTAGATTTCATATTATTAAATAAAAATAACTGATAAAATAACTATCTGACTAACTGACCACCAAATCGTACTAAAAACTTACTATTTATCTACTACAATTAAGCTGCCACATTCAATTATAAGTGGCAGAATTCGGAACTTAGCTCAAATATGAGAAACCTTTTGCCTACGAATTTTAGGATAGCCGACATAAAAAAAAAACATTTAACCCCCAGTTTCACAGTGGAGGTTTAAAGTACACTTTTAGTTTAAACTCCAGTTGCACAATTAATTCGGTTTCACCTGTTTTGTTTAAACCTTGAACAGAGTTAATTTTGAAGTTTAAGTTAAACGACAGTATTCTGCCGTTTAATCCTCAGATCACTTGACACAGTACCATTTCAATTTCAAAGCTGCCGATTGTCAAAAACACAAATATTTGACGTTGTTTTGCGTGTTCTTTGAAAGAAAAGACAAGGAAGGATTTTGGAAAAGTCATATAAAAGCTAAGAACTGTACAGTGCTGCTAAATTCTTTTTATTAAATTTAGTTAAACTGAATTCAATTGAACTGAAGTTCAGATTACATATAGTGAAATTGGACGAGTTGAACTTCAAATTTAAGTTCAGTTGAACCTGAACAGTTTAAACACTCACTGTGAAACCAGAGTTTAGTGTTTTTCTTTTAATTAAAAAAAAAAATTGGAAATGCAGAACTTTTGTCATTTCAATGTTAGACATAATTTTGACCATGCCGATGCCAAAAATATTTAATTATTTGTTTAATCGATGTATGACTAATTGCAGGCGTAAGAAAAAATAATTTATAGGGGTTTTCTCCCCTACATACATATAAAGGGTGTTTTTTTTAGGACTTTCAGTTGGCAACACTATTTTATCTGGCGGCCATTTTGTCAGCTGTCAAGTAATTTATTTTTAGTTTGGTTTCGCATTTCAAATGTGCAAATTTATTTTGAAAATCATGGTTCTGTTCGAAATACGTATCGCGCACTACGTCCATTTTACGGTCAACATAATCGTCAACTTTGGTTGAATTTTTATATCAATAAACAAAACTGCCGTATTTGAAGTGATGATAATCCTCAAGTGTATGTTGAGACACCGTTACATCCACAAAAATTTGTCAGCTGTCAAGTAATTTATTTTTAGTTTGGTTTCGCATTTCAAATGTGCAAATTTATTTTGAAAATCATGGTTCTGTTCGAAATACGTATCGCGCACTACGTCCATTTTACGGTCAACATAATCGTCAACTTTTGGTTGATTTTTATATCAATAAACAAAACTGCCGTATTTGAAGTGATGATAATCCTCAAGTGTATGTTGAGACACCGTTACATCCACAAAAACTGACTGTTTGGTGTGCTTTATGGGTTGGTGGAATAATTGGTCCGTACTTATTCTTTAAAAATGATGCTGGCCAGAACGTTACAGTCAATGGTGACCGCTATAGAGCCATGATTACTGACTTCATCAATTGAACAACCATGATGTGCAGGAGCTGTGGTTTCAACAACGCAACATGTCACACAGCTCGTGCCACAATTGATTTAGTGAAGGAAACGTTTGGTAACCTCATAGTTTCACGTTGCGGACCCGTGAATTTGCCTCCAAGATCGTGCGATTTAACGCCGCTTGACTATTTTTTGTGGGGATATGTGAAGTCGCTAGTCTACGCCGATAAGCCTGAAACGATTAACCACTTGGAGGACAACATTCGCCGCGTTATTGCCGATATACGGCCACAAATGTTGGAAAAAGTCATCGAAAATTGGACCTCCAGATTAGACTATCTACGTCCGAGCCAGCCGTGTAGGTCATATGCCAGAAATCATATTTAAATTATAATGCCAGAAGATTAAAGTGCGTGGGCAAAAGCTACGCAAATGAGAAAAGGCGAATCAGCTATCGGGTGCATCTGCTGACATAGACTCTAATTTTCTTAACTCTCAATTTGTATAGAAGTGAGTTGCTGTATCGTCAACGTAAAATCATAATTACCCGTTGCCTACTAACCAGTTTAGCCAAATTCAACTAATTTAAATTTTATTCGCTTAACGAAGAAGAGTTCGCCGAAAGCGGGGCGGATGGTCAGGGTCACCTTACCCTAACCTAACTTAAGCAAATAGGGTGACACCGAATGGCAATAATTTGTTTTAGGTACCTATAAACTAAAATGTTTCTCATGGTGTTCCAACAATTATATCATTTTCTATGGTAGAGAAATTAACGCTTCAGTATACCTACACAAATTTAGACAAATTACTCATGCCAAACGTCAGATAGCAAACAAAAGGTTACTCATGTGTTACCAATTTTACATAATTACGGTGTGCAGAAACATGTCATTCAATCCTTATTAAAAGCAGGCCCAAATTTTCCCGGTACCATGACAATCAAATTTAGCGCAAATGGACATTATATATAAATTATCTTTTGCAGGTGTTTACAATGTTCCTCAAGGACGAAAGATATCGTTCCAACAAGTCGTTGCCAACCGTGAGTAGAATCGTATATCTCTGTCATTTGATTTTATCTCCGCATTCCTTAAATTCCCAACAGTTCTACGATTCTCACAGCTATTTGGTGTTCTACCCGTTTGCAGCATCACCTCGCCCGACGTCTATCGAATTCATTACCGATGGTTAAGTCTTCCATCCTGTATAGCGGGCATCCTTGTCATTTTGAACGGTTTGGAATTTATGGCTGTCATCAAAATGTTACTCAAAATAGGAGTAAGCTTACACACCGTAGGTAAGTGTCCTTGAATTCAAATCATCGCGTTATACTTTAAAACGGATACTCTTATCAGGTTCACTCACCTTCTTTACCGTTTGCTATTTGGAGCAGTTAATGTTTTGGCGCTTAGCAACCAAGTGGCCGCAAATTGTTCAATTCTGGCAACGCACCGAAGAGGTCTTCTTCAGTCACGCGTATCAAATTTATGCAACATTTAACATGAGCCTCTCAATCAAGATCCTGAGTGGTATCCTTCTTGTTAACACATTCGGTAAGTCGATTAGTAACACATGACAACTGCTGAGGCTACAGTTTCATTAATTATGTATAAAATATATCTACGGGCGTGTCGGTCACATAATATACAAAAACGACTTTCCGACAAGATAGTTCGACCCAACTGATGAGGGTGTAGGTATATTTTTAGAAATAAGTCCTTAATCGAAGTGAGAGGGAGCAAAGGTTTATTGCCGGGTAACGCAATTATGTTCCACGGGTTATGGGTGGACTGGATAAGTGGAATAACGTTTTGATTGAAGTTTTTAATGTGACGACGTGGTTGGAAATTTAATGAGCAGCATCCTTTTGGACCTATTGATTTGTAGGTGAATTTCTTAGAGGGATGGTGTAATCAAATTAATTGATAAATAAAATTCGAAATCAAAATTGACTGAGTAGATATAGGTTTGCTTGAAAGTGTTAAATATTGAAAAGATCCTATTTATTACGGTGATGCAGTCGGTTTCTGTAGATCTTTCCATTGTTCTCCTGGAGGCTCCATTTTTGGGTGGCATGCTAGACTTACCTAAATCAAAATCGCTGGCATTAGGGTAACATGTTTAAAAATCTCCGAATTGTTTTGCGGCAATCAGCAGCAGAAGTCACTGTTATTCTGATGCGAATTTCTGATTAGAGGACGAATTAGGAAAGATTTGTACTTACAGAGGATAACGATCGAGTAGCGAAGAAAAATTGTTTATTATCTTCTCGAGAAGGTATATGATATCTCCCAAGAACTTACTATGCTTACTTAGGTAGGTAGCACTACAACTCGGGGTGGACATAATGGGCTTCAATAGTAGCGGAGCTAACGATGCTAAATGGGGATTTACTCGGGCGTCGTGGGGACCTATTCGTTTTTGAAGATTAGATGGTAGAAAGAAAAGAAGGTATGGTCGACTAACAATTCGCATGTGACGCAACCTCGTAGGGTTTTTTTTTTAAATACTTCATTTTATGTATTATTTTTTAAAATTTCCCCTCCCGCCTAAATGGAGACAGATAGATCTCCTCCTCCCATAGTATAAAAAAATGCTTGTATTTAACCCCTCTACAAAATACGGTTATCAATTTTCGGCTCCGTGGCAGTGTTGGGACTTGAGGGTAGGCAAAAGGTGGTATATTGAGAAACCAAAAAGTGGTAGAAAGTGGTCGATTTTTAAAACGTACCATAAATGCTGCTATCATACTATCATTATCCAAAATAGGATGGATAATTTTTTGCAAACATTCAGAACAAATTTTCTTGAGCTCTATAAACGTCACCTCACAAAGCATCACCGATTTTTTTTCCAAAGTTTAGTACCAGTACCAATTTTCCAGTACACAAAAATCTAAAATTATTCAACCACTCGGTTTCTATTGTGTGGATGATGGAAAATAAGTCATATAGTGCGTAGGTATTTGTTATTATATGCGTTATTGTTCTATTTTGTTTCCATCTGAAAAAGTGGTAGATTTGGATTTGCGGGTGGTAGAATTTTAGGTTGAGCAAAAAGTGGTAGAAATACCACTTAAGTGGTAGAAGTCCCATCACTGCTCCGTAGTTATCGTAGGTACTCGTGCCGCGCGGCCGTGAGAAATAGTGAAAGAGGGAGAGGCGCGCATTGGGAAATATTATGCTTGTTTGCAGCTTTACGCGCTAAACTTTATCGATGATTTTTATAAATTTGGCTTATGGAAATCCACAGATTATATTTATATTTCTCTCGCTTTCCTTAAAAAAAAAAAAAAAAAAAAAAAAAAAAAAAAAAAAAAAATACAAAATAAAAAAAATTCGCGCGCTCGAGAATGTCGAGGTGAAATTGTTTTTTTACAAGTTTTCAACATCGATTTTTTTTTTATTATTCTGATCCGCTGCACTATAGGAGTGACCCTATATAGAGAGCTAAGATATGGTGGAGGTACTCAATAGGGTGCAAGGTACCCCCCATATGTTAATCTGCCGCGCTTGAGTAAAGCCCAAAATTCTCTATTGGACTCCCCTACTACAAATTTATTGCTGTCTTTCTCTACTGCGTTGTAGCTCTGGGTTGGAATCGAAGACTCTTTTGGCCGTCGCGTTACTGTCCATTAACTCCACACGACCTAGGTCTCTTAGACAATTGATTCGCATTTTTATATCCGTGGCCTATTTTACCAACTTACATACAAATTTGTAGTTACACTACATACGTATGTGGCTTGCTGCATGCCGTGTACTAGCACCTTAACAATATATTCGACATCTTTTAGGATAGCATAGATCTTTTCTTGGAACTATTTCCATGAAGGCACCAGCACCGGACCATTGACTAGTTTTGGAACCATACGTTAAGATTCGACTACAACCCAATCCAGGCTTAGACTCAAGCTGAAACAAGTCTTAAACTCTATACTATAAGACTCTATACTCTATAAGACTCTATGTCCATGGAACCACTGGGGTCGTAGGATTAGGGGTGGCGCAAGTTCACCCTCCAGTGCGGATGATACAAAAAGCCACCCCACCGTAGATTGTGTAGCACACAGCCAGTCACGGGAGAGCTTCCGTAAAGTCTAGACAGGTCGTTGTGCTATAATTATTAAGCAAAGAGACATCCTGCAGTACTTCTGAGCTTCTGCTTCCATAATGGATTTGGTGTATTGAATTCAGTAGATACCTACCTTCTAGTTATTCTCCAACATGCGAAAAAGCACATGCCTTTTAACAAAATTGATAATAGAGAACCAAGACCAAACTTCGATAGCTTTTGTTTTTGTTTGTGTCTCTTTAGATTAAAAATTAAATTATTTAATTAAACTATTGTTTTAGTTGAACATTCAATGTATCTAGTTAATGCGGTTAACGGTAGTGAAATCCAGCGGAGGGAATGCAACTTGACAAACACACTGTGGGAGAATCTTTATCGCAATGAAAGAACGCAGCTCTATTTGTTATTTCCGCTTAAAATTTGGATGCTGCCAATTCTAGAGGTAAGTCAACAATCACAGTTTATTACAGAAATCAAAATGACCCCCACTAGACCTTGGCACTCTTCATAGCTGAAGTTAACATAATTTTAAGACCCCAAAGCCTCTTATAATCTGAATTCTTAAAGCTTTACAAATTTGCTTTCTTCAGTGGACAAACTTTTCCATGGCGTATACGCAGTCTTTTACTGACATATTTATTATGTGCGTCAGTATCGGAGTAACAGCCCGACTCAAACAGATACACAATCGAATAAGTGCTGTTTGCGAAAAGGTAAATAAATACAATATAGCTCAGGGCTCAGCACTGATCTAAGTCAAATTTCTTTTCAATATTTTCCAGCCAATGCCAAATATGTTTTGGAAAGAGGTACGAACTGACTTTCTGGCAGTCAAGAAACTTGTGCGGACATTAAACTCCAATCTGGAAGGGTTAACTCTAATTTCATGCGGCTATAGCATGTACTTCATTTGTTTACAGCTGTTTAATAGTTTTAAGTAAGTCAATCGCATAAACACTTGAACATTGTAAAAAAAATTTTGAATTTAACATTTTCAGAAAAAGTGGCAACTTAATTTCAACCATATTCTTCTGGTATTCGCTGATGTTCATTATCGGGCGAACTTTATTCAAACTATTCGCAGCTGCCAATGTCAACGATATGTGCAATAAGATGCTAAGTGCTCTTAGGAATGTCCCATCTTCATCCTGGGGCAATGAGGTTTGTTTGATTTTATTTAGTAATTGGTAGACTAGATTAAATATGTACATTAGAAGTTTATACCTTATTGGCGCAGGGGATCGGTGGTCAGTATGGACTACTGGACTACTGAGCGAGAGGTGCCAAGTTAAGCTAGCCGTTGGTTTCAACTTAACTACCCATTACCACAACCATTTCAAAACATTATTGCCACGAAGCAACAAAAAAGAAATTCACGTTTAATGCCAAACCAAACGAAATGTTCAGATCTGCAAGTGAAAAGTTTGACCTTAAATAGACTGGGTCCAGTCAAACAAATACAAGATGGCGAAGAAGTTGTCACCCGATGTTCTTTGGCTTCAAAACATATAAGTTGGTTCTGCTTTTGGATTATATTTACTTGATGTCTTAATTTTCTTCCATTAAGTCGAGAAAATAATACCTATCGTCGAAGTGGCCGTCGCGTCGCCAGAATTGATGAATATTCGGGCCCGATTTATGACATTTTCCATCACTTTTGGGAGGGGAGAACTTCCGCCAATAGGTTCTTGCATTCTTGATATACGGATATTCTCTTTGAGAGCTTCAAGAGTCTGAGGCTTGTTGACATAACCTGGTTAAATCAGGCGATCTTACCGGGCGGTGCAAATCGCCAAAACGAGGGATTAGGAGAACTGGAATTTGGATCTGGCTTGTTTGCCCAGTTGTTGTCGGACAACCAGGAAGTCTGCGCTGAAATTCACGCTGCGCCAACTACACCGACTTATACCGCAAAAAGTAGAAACAATATTATTCCACGTTCTTTATCTGTTTACTATACAAATGTCAAACTAGAATTGACATTTGCCATGCGCTTATATGAAATATAGATCCGAAATGACGTTTAAAACCAAAACAATTAAAATTGTTATCATCGGCCTGGCCGATGCTTTAATACCCTTCCACTGCATAACAGTCATGCTGATATGTACTGATATGTACACGTATGGGTTTGGTTTTGTATGGGAGGTACCAGAACTACTTTACCGACATAGCCCATTTTCAATACCATCTCGGTAAAAAGAAGTCTTTTCACAAAATTTCATTCACCTAAGTCGATTCGTTTGGACGCTATCGTGTTTTCAACAGACAGACCGACAGACGGATATGGCTAAATCGATTCAGAATGTGATACTGATTTAGAATTTATACACTTTATAGGGTCTCCGGTGACTCCTTCTTGGTGTTACAAATGTAATGGCAAAGTGAATATACCTTCCTGTGGAGGGTATATAAAAAAATAAATAGGCGGCGCAACAGGCGGTAGACACCCAAGGCCTAGCTTCTCGCAACCATTCGTTTTGTGTGAGTTTCTATTTTCGGAACGAATGGAAGGGACCTACAATTTTATGCCGAGTCCGAACGGCTGAATTGAGAAGCTTTTTCAGGACAGTTATACCCTCGGATGTTTGTCAGACGTTCGTGAGAGGTGGCGCAGTAGAAAAAACCTTAAGATGTAATTTGTGTTTTTCCGGGGATCCAACCTGGGATCCCTCGCACAGTAGTCCAGCACACTAACCACTGCGCTACTGCGCAGGGTATATAAATGGCGTTATGTGCCTTCCTTGACATTGGTGATGCTTTTCATTATACTAGATATGAATGCGTTTTAAGTCAAACAGAGGTATATATACCGCTTAAATTAGAGCAATCCTTGAAATCCCGAAAATCTCTTCTCTATTACTTCCCGCAAGGCATCAGTCAGTGTCCCAGCGGTCAAAGACTGTCTTCAAGGCAGGATGTGATACCTTTCGTATGGTCACTTGTCATTAATGTCATTAAGTCATCAAGCTAAGCTAAATAATATTGGCTACAGAGCAATTGGCGAACTCATATATTGAGCCATTATTGGGCGGTAGGTACTAAAAATCATTTTTAGTGACCAGCATCTATCAAAATATTTAAAGTGAGGGCTAAAAATGATTATTATTAGTAAGATCTATGCATTCAGATGTATGGACAACACCTTAAAGTCCATCCTAATATCTTCCAAGCTGAAATTCATTCAAATCATTTATGTGCGACCATCTTTCTGAAAAGTTAGACTTTCTATTTGAATGACTCTCTAAATGATTCTCTAAATCTGAATGGAGATGATATTAGAAGTCTTTAGTACATGTACTATACTATATACTTTATGTGCTATAAGAAGCCAATGCTTAGGAAAACCCTGCGTTTACTGTCAGATTTGCATTATGTGCGAAATTGGGTATATTGAAAGGGAAATAAAACCACTCAGAGTTTTCGGAATTTATTTCCCACCTTACATATGAACTAAGTCCCTCAGTGGACTTATTGTTATACAAGTGTGACTTGTTTGTAGATTTAACACCTGTAAATTTTTATGAAATAGGGCCCGGTCTCCTAAACTGACTCTGTTTTATAAAAACAGCTTTCTGGTCACAGTTCTCTCAGTAACTGATGGGTATAAACTTAAAAAACATCTATCTACAAACTACAAACATTTCGAGGAATGTGCTTAAAAAGAATGTAAAGAGAAACAAAAATACTCGAAGACCCTGGCTACCCTATTATATGAATGAAAGTCATATCCAGTGAGACATGTCGTTGGAGAATCTGAGTATACAGCGAGAGACGACTTGGTGGAGAGCATACACCTACACCAACTCATCTACAAGATTTATTCGGAAGAAAATCTATCTGTCTCGCCGGGAATGACTTTCATTCCTATGTTCGTATAGCCAGGCACAAAGCATAATCATCTTATTGGAGCGTAGGCGAGCTCATTTCAATTAAATTCGGTCATATCTTGCTTGTCTATATTTTAGCAATTGTAGATGTTTTTAAAAAATAAATTCTTTTCTGCATTTAAAGACATTTAAGATTTAACAAAACTTACATTGTTACTTGCAGGTGCAACGATTCTCTGAGCAACTTGTCTTGGACATTACGGCATTCTCAGGATGTGGATATTTCTTTCTGACGCGGAAACTAATTTTTGCTGTAAAATATTAAAAAAATTAAAAAAAAAGTGTTCACGGAAATTTCAATTCAATTTTCCAGATGACAGCGACAATTGTCACCTACGAGCTTGTGATGACAGATGTGGTCCAGGAGATGAACGAACAAGACAAGGATTTATGTTCCAACTTGATTTAATTTAATTTTATCAAATGATTGCGTTAAATATATTCCTGCATTAAAAATAACGGCTTAACGTATAAATAAAATTTATATTTATGAATCTGTATGTCAACTTTGATTTTATTTTGATTGTGCTTTATTTACAAGCAAACATGCATGTCACCGGGCAATTACCATTACGGTAATTAACACTTAACCGGCAAAAACACAATTGTGTAGCATGCCAGTAAGCAACACTGCGACAACTCTATAACGAAGTAGACCTCAAGGATGAGAGTTGTATTTCTACGTCCTTGCTTGATGTGCTCGTGTCATGTATAAGAAGTCTCTAGCAAATGCCAGGACCATTGGTGATAAAGAGCTGCCAAGTGATTTGACGAGCAGTTTTCATTATGCCATCTGGCCGTGTAAGTGAAGACTGTTAACTTGGTGACAGACACCAATTGCTTTAATTGTCATCACTCTGTTTCGTTGTTGTTGTTATTGTTATTACAGTCCTTCTGATAGCACAGTTTATGGGTGTTTTACCCGTGTCAGGTATACGTGAGAAGGATGTGACAAGGGTGCAATTCAAATGGATTTATGTTGGAGTACCGGTGACCATGGTTTTTATCGGTTTCGTGGCAATTGATTTACTTTTGTCCTTAAAGATTGTGTTCGAGAGGGGAATGAAAATGTACACTGCAGGTGAGTAAAATTTTAAAGCTGACTTGATTATATTTTCGTTGTGTCTGTGTGTTGTGCTTAAAGGTTCTGTGACGTTTAGTTTGGTATCTTTGCTGGGGCTGATTACATTTTTTTGGCTAGCCCGTCAATGGCCCGATTTGATAAGGCAGTTCACAGATATGGAGAAGATTTTTCTGGAAAAATCCTACGAAACAAAGGAGTCAAAGGAAATTTCCTTTCGTTTGCGATTGTATGGTGGTATGTTACTCCTTGGAGCGACGGGTGAGTTTTTTCTGAATTCATTTGCATCTTGATGAAGGGTCTTACCTTTGATTTTGTTTATTTTTGATGTGGTTTCGAATTTAGTTGCTGAACTTGTCAAATAGTTTATTTTCAATAAGACCAAAAGGTGTTCATAAATAAATGGTTGAACGTAAAAGAACGTTCTCTCTGGCTAATCAACAATTTAAATGCAGTTCCTTTGATGTTTGAAGTGAAATGAAAAATGTACTCAACCATATAAATCTTAATGTTTACAAGGAATCTATGTCAACACCATCTATTTTCGAATCCATGTCCATGACCCACTTTTTACAATCATACGTTACCCGCAGTGTTGCCTGGAATGTTTTTTGTAGCTTCCTTTGGAAAGCGGTATGTAGTGAACTTAAAATTGAATCACATGGTTGTCCTTTTTCAGTTGCATACATTTTTTCGTTTATGAACAAAATATTAAGTCAGCGACTAGGTCGCATAATGGTCCTAGATTTTACATTTACAATGTTGCTGCTCTTGTCTCGCAAACAGAATTTACGGTTGTAATGTCACATCTGTCACTGTCAGTGATATTGACGTGCAATATTTGTTTCGGCTTTGGTTGGAGACACAATTTGTGCCCTTTGGTTTTGTGGCTGACGTGTTTTTCGCAAACGCAACGCATTCATCATCTCAACGCATTTTGAAACGAAAAGATGCTGTTTTAGGCTGTATGTCGATTGCGTTCAGTAATTAATTATTGACGATAATTTTTAGGCATGTGCTGTGTATGTATAAGATGTTCGGAAGTAATGAGATGTCCGCAGCAAATCCCTTACAGAAACCTGTAGAGGTGACGAAGAAAAGCTTGCAAGTATTGCAACCATAGTCTTTGATGAGCATTCTCTTTAAGCATTCCAATATCGACGTCGAAGCGAAATCCAAAGCTTGAAATAAAATCTACTTTAGCAAAAACGAGTAGCTGCAAAATTAAATAAGTTCTTTTCATTTGCGACGGGTCGATGTTGGCAGACTGCGGCGGCCATGATGTTTTGGTGTCGTCTGTCTAATCTGGTATTTATTATTCAGTCACTGGTGCCAAATCACCATGGCAAGTTACACGATTGATCACAACGTACAAATAATAAAACTCTATTATCAAAATCTGTGTTCGTCAGTATGCAAAGGCTACGGAAGACTCGAAGGGCCTACAAAGTCAACTGTCGAACTTTCGTCGCCAAATTCACAGGAACAGGAGAACCCGAGGCAGTCAATTCCACGCAGTGCTCAAGAAGTCGGCGTTTCGCATATTTTTACTTGGGAATTTTTTCATCAGGACTTGGGCCTACACCCGTTTAAGATCTAACTCATCCAGGAACTCAAAGTTTATGACTAGGCTTCGGAGCGTTTGGAAGACGAGCGAAAAATTATCTTTAACGTTGAGACGCAATCTTTCGTATATGGCAAAATTGACATACTATACTATAGAAGTTAATTTTTTGGGCAAGCAAACTTAAAAATAGCTACATACTTGAAGTTACAGCCAGCGGTTGGTACCAGAGGTACCTTAAGGTTTTTTTCTACTGTGTCACCTCTCGCGAACGTCAGACTTTTTTTTTTGATAGTTCCATATACAAGTGCTACCAATCCTTCGAAAAGATTTTACTACATTCTAGTCGTCTACAAATCTGCTACAAATTCGGCGGGTCGTCTGTGTTACATACATATGATTGAAAACCGGCATCACTAAAGAAACGACAAAAGCCGTTTTCGACAAACGACAACGGTAATCGAGGTGAATGTTGAGCAATATTTGCAGCTCTATCTGGGCCTTCAAGAAGACTTGTGGAAGAAAAATAGCGAAGCACTAAAACCCATCGTCTTATTCCAGAAATTCAGAAATGGATGGACCTGCGACATAGAGAAGTAAACTTCTACCTTAGCCAGCTTTTTACCGTACATGGCTGCGTATTTGAACAGATTTGGGCTCAATTAATCTTTACACCTGTCTTAGCTGCGGAGATGCCAGGGAAGATGCACAGCACGAATTTTTTCAGTGCCAATGTTTTTGAGTAGAACGTAGAGAAATAGAAGAGGTAATTAGAGAAGTACCGTACCAACCCTCGAGAGCCTCGCAATATGGGATGCTGTAAAGCTCGGTACAGCTATAACCATAAAGGAACTTCGTCGGCTGAAAAGAGTCAGGGAGAGCAACCAAGCCTAATGACTTAGCTGAATACATCAGACTAAACCCCCCCTGATGGAATGCTTGACGGTATGGAGCGGCTGTGCGAAGGGGTTTAGTGGGTAAAAATCCCACACTGCCACTCAGTACGTGCTGAATTTCGTCTTTAAAAGAATACTCCTCCCAACGGAAAAAACTGGTTCTCACAGGCCTTGTGGCCTGAGTAAAATCATAAAAAGTCTATAGAATTGTTAAAACTCAGCAGATCAAAGTTACAAATGGCTATAGGGATACTCTGCGCATTACCTTCTGAGGAAGGTCATCCCAAGGGATGGCGATGGGCCCGGTGTGGTGCCTAGTCTACTGTGATGAACTCACATCCTACACAGCCTAATCTACACCAATAATAGGGAGTTTCCTTAACAGAAATCATTTCCTCAGATTGTACTAAAAATGTTGTTTTAATATTGCTTATTCGAAAATGGAGTTTTAGCTAAATGGTTTTTGTCCCAATTTACCATCCTTATACTTTTGTTGCGGTTTATAATGGCTTCGACACTCTTTAAAATCTTTTGGATTTTTAAGGCTACCAAAGACACACTTGGAGTGCCCTTGCAAAGAAGGTTGAGAAATTCAAAGAGCGCCCTTATCACTGCTGTTTTCTATAGGCCTTACTAAAAATTATTTTTAACTTTCACTTTAAATATTTTGAAAGTCACAATGGCTATAAATTTCACAGTAAATTTCCCTTTTCACAGTTGAACATGGCCTATACATCAACAGCGCCATCTACAACAACAACTATCAAATCAACAAATGCAACTTGACCGTCAACTTCTGGGAAAATCTCTTCATTCGTGAACGTTTGCAATACTTCTCCATAATTGATTTTCACATGTGGATGGTTCCACTGCTTGAGGTAGGTGCATAACAACTACTCGTAATTGGAACTACCATGTCCATTGTCCATGTCCACCTGCGGAAATATCCTCATTAATAAACGATTTCTTACTCCCATAAATTATACGTCCTGCATTTTAGTGGCTAACAATCAGCATGACATTCACGTGGAATTTCATCGACATATTCCTGATGCTGGTCACCAGCAGTTTGGCATTGCGATTTGACCAGGTTAACAAAAGTATACGTCGGTTCACATCAGTGGTAAGGATGCACATTTTTGAAGTCTAATTTAATTTTTTGATTTGTTTACCATTCTCTTTACAGCCAATGACTGATGAATTCTGGCTTCATGCCCGAAAGGACTTTATGTGCTTGATGGATCTGCTGCTGGCAGTCGATAATCATTTATCGAACTTGGTTCTGTTGTCGTGCGCGCATAATTTGTATTTCATTTGTTTTCATGTGTTCCAAAGTTTTCAGTAAGTTTATTGAGAATATTGTGTTCGCCCAGGAGTCTTTAATTTAAATCATTACCCTTGGGGATATTTAATTTGCGAAATTGCTTTTCGGTTGGCGGTCCTTTCTGACCATATCAGGCAGCGGAGTAATATCTTTGATGCGATCTACTTTTGGTATTCCTTGAGCTTTGTGCTGACAAGAATATTGACATCGATGTTATCTGCGGCTTCCATTACGGACACAGCGAACGATATCCTGGCGGCGTTTTATGACATTCCCTTGGATTTCTGGGGAATCGAGGCGAGTTTTTGCGACCCAGTGTGGGCGACTCATTCCCTATGCTAAGTTATTTTGTGTATATTTACAAACTTTCAGTTGACAAGGTTTTACGAGATTGTAGCTTCGGACTTGATTTCGATATCGGGAAAAGGATTTTATTTCATCACAAGGGGACTAATATTCGCAGTGAGTATATTACATATAGGAAGGACTGAAAGACGAAATTGTTTGATTTTATTTTATTCGGCTTTAGATGGCCGGAACGGTGGTGACTTATGAGTTGGTCCTGGTCGATCAAGTGAAGGACGTTGTGGATCGCGTTGATTTTTGTATTTCACGCAAAGTGTAATAGATGCTTAGACGTCGCAAGAGTTGTACGCAGTTTCTCGAACGTGTTTTAGTTGGATGAGGACAACTTCGTAGGTGATAATGGTGCCAGCAATCTAGAATAAGTTGTTTTAATAAAGTTATATGATTTTTCACAACAACTTACGCTCAGCATGAATTTTCTTGTTATGTAGAAAAATTGCATACCACTCAGAGCGATGGTGTTTCCGGAAACTTGCTCCATAAATCGTTTGCTCTATAGGTAGATATAAATACATAAATTATTTTTCAAGAAAGCCATTCAAAAAGTGCTGAGGTTCTACGATAGGGAATAAATGTAAAGACACGGTTGGCGGTCAAGTGGCAACTGTCTTTATTATCTTATGTATACTTACAACCATGATGGAATAAGTATAAGGTGGTCTCGTCGGCAAAAAGTAGTCCCTTAACGACACGTTTTTCTCTTTATTCAGCGTAGTAAGTGTACGTTAACGAAGCGTTAAGGGACCAAAAAACGAACGAGTCGGCAGCCGACGAGACCACCTTATACTAATTCCATCATGCTTACAACTAACTTAGACTAACTCTTATACTACCATACTCTTAAAACTAAATACTCTTATTCTTTGCAATGTGATCTTTCTTTACCGATTTGTGTTCTAAAGATCGAAAGGTCCTCTTGTATTGAGGGGTAGAAATCGTGTGCCAGTAATAATTATGATTGAAAAAGTCGATTAGCCTAAGTTTGTTTTTGGAGACCGTCTAAACTGTGGTTTCTGACTAAAAAGCCAAACCGTGTCCGATTTTGACGTTATAGTCACCAAGAACCATCTTGACATCGTTTTTCGTGGACCTATATGTATTCTCGGGAAGATTGTAAAATGCGTCCTTGGTTGCGGTGAATATTTCCCGTCGAAGTTACATAGCTACAGATATGTATATATATCGACTAGGGTTCTGAAATAAGGACTTTGTCTACCTAGGCTCCGCTTTGAACTCAGGCAATGACACCAGCGCTGTGTCTTTGGGCTAAGAAAGCAACGGAGTAGCAAAGCAAAGTGACCCTTTATAAGACCCTAATCATCCCAGTCCTTCTCTATGTTGCATGGCGCACGCAAGTGGAAGTTGGTTACTTAGCATGCGAAACTGGATACAGGTGGCCAAAGATCGTGCTGGCCGGAGACGTTTGTTGGTTGAGGTCCAGGTCCACCCCGGACTGTAGCGCCACCTTAAGGAAGTATGTAAGGCTTCTGAACTCGTTAGCGAATTAAATCGTCCGGGAACGGAAACGTTTATTCTCACAACCAAAAAACCAATCGTATAAATGTTTCCACCAGTGGCATAATAGATATAGTGCTCAGATGAGCACTTATTAACAGGGACCGAACCCAATTGACCTATTTGTTGAAAAAGGTCTGATGAAACAGGTATTTGTGGCCCAATTTAATTAGTGGTGCATAGTGCTTTTTTTCTCTAGAATCAATTTTTTTTGGGCAAAGTAAATGGGTTCATTCGACCCAATTTTTTTTTGGGCCAATGAAACCTGGTACATAAAATATAATGTACATTTTTGCTTAACAAATGGGTTAGTTTGACCCAATAATTTTTCGGGTTTAAAATATTGGGTCCAATCAACACAATATTTTTTTGGGTTAAGCCGCAAGTTTATTCTATTAGAATAGCCTGAATTATTAGTTTTATCCACATTATGTAACATTATACATACATTCATACGCCTTATCATCTCTTCAGTTTCCATTCTCGTCAATTCGACGTCAGAATATTTCATAAAAGGGTGCATGTCGTGTCGTGTACTCGGCATATTATTGACGCTTACATTATTATGTTGGCATGCGTCTGTCAACTGGCACCCATATGTCCGACTCAGAATGGCATGCAAATTTCGGAGAATAAAAAAAATCGTTTGAATTGAAGATTTCTGGAAGTTTTTTAATCCATTGACATCGTAGCCATCCTTTGATGGAATTTGTTACTTTATGCCTTGATTGAAAGAAGACGAACCATATTTTGGGATATATATGTACTATATTTGGAAAAATTAAGATTTTAGGGCTTTCTGGTGACATTTCGAAATAAATATAGTATATATCCTAAAATATGGTTCGTTTTCTTTCTATCAATGCATAAAGTAACAAATTCCATCAAAGGATGGCTACGATGTCAATGGATTAAAAAACGTCTAAGAAATCTTCAATTGAGGCAATTTTTTGCTCTCCGAAATAGCCAATAGCGATGGAATTGCGTCACATTTACTGACGCTTTAATATCAGTTAAATAATATTTTTGTTCAACACCTTACATATTATAACATATTACATGAATCTCCGCTGCGGCAAAACACATGCCAGTCACCGTCGACATACGAATATGCCAACTTTGAGACAAAACGTGCATGCCGTGTACTCGGCATACTTTTCGCACATGCCACAATGTATAAAACGTGGCATATTCTACAATATGTCGCATATGTCGTGTTTGGCAGCTTTAGTATTACATTTTTTAATTTTTTTAAATTGTCAAAACGTAAATTCTTTCCTTGTTCCCTCTACCAGGCACTGAAGTGTAAAATACCCTTTTATACAACCTAAAATATGTATTATACATGTGTGATGTACTTAGCAGATGAAAATTTGTATATCATCATAATAATAAGAGACCTAATATTTCACCCAAAAAAATTAAAAGCCTCTATTACCCATTTTCTATGGCCCAAAAAAATATTGGGTCTAATAAATCAATTTATTTTCACTAGAAATAATATTGGGTCAAATAAACTTTTTTGTTTCGGCTAGAAAAAATAAATGGTTGAAATAACTGGTTCATTTGGCCACTTATGTTATGTGGCCAAAAATACTAATTTTATGTGGCCCATTTTCAAAATGGGTTAAGTTCTTAAAGGCATAACAGGAATCGACAGGCAGCTTCATCAGCATCAACCAGATGTACTTCTTTTTATTTTACAACCTTAACTACTACTGGCCTTTTTTGCAGAAAAAAATCAAAATACCCGGTATTTTCGATCCCTGGTAAATACTCAACTCAACCACAGCCCCATCTGTTATCCACTTAAAGTAGGAATGACTTAAATAAAATACTGTTGCAATTATAAATCAACCTAAAATGTTTTCTTAACTCATTTTTCATTTATTTTGCTTTTATTTGTCACTATTACACAACAACTTTACAAAAGCAACATGAATAACTTTAATTTTATTCAACCATCTAAATTCAATTTATAAATAACATAGTGCTTTAAACAATTTACAAATTGTTGTTCAGAAACATAATAAAATAATTCTAAAAGATAAAAAACCTGTACATAAAGGATAATACTCCTTTAAAGTTACCAATACATAGTTTCAAGGAAACCCTCTTCAACTCACAATCATTATTATACAATATACATAACTAAGAACAAAATAAACTTTATCTCCTCTTAAAAACAAATTAAAACCAATAATAGTTACATTACAAAATCCAAATCCTCTTACATAGTTATTGTAATATATATAAAAAAAACTAACAAACCAAGCAAAGCGAATTAATGAAAACAAATATATATATTATCAAGGAAACGCTAAAAATAAAATTAAATCGATAAACTTTAGACCAATTCTATTAGAATTAACTTAACGTTTGAAAAAAAAAAAAACAAAATATTTACCATAACACAATAATCAAATAGAGCTATATACTCAAATAAAAAATTAAATTTAAACACAAAAATAAAACGAAAAAAAATTTATATTTTAAAAAAAACAATTTAAAAAAAATGCGCTTAGTACGTTATAAGCGACAACAAAAAAAAATACACATAATAATTATGAAAAGCACAAAAACAACAGCAGCAAAAGAAAAACAGAAAACACAATGTTACCTATAGTATAGGTATCCTTGAGATAAATCATTTCTTTTAATTAAAAAAAATAAAAATAAAAAGTAACTGAAACATATACTGCTATTCAATAAAAACGATATAAAATATTCGTATAAATTATGTAAACTAAGATGACCGAAGTCATAAATGGTCCCTCACAGTGCTGCGTTAAATATTAAATTCGTATTTTTATGAACAAATTGTAAATAAAAACAAAAATACCTAATGTTAACTTATTTCATTAACAAAAATACAAAAACACACACACACAAAATCAAATTTTATTTTAACTTAATTTGTATAAGACAACTGAAATGGAAAAGATTTGTATATCTATGCGCCGATAAAATAATCTTTTTGAGCTTTTTCAATGCAAAATAAATAAATTCACAGAGGACAAACTTTAAGATAATACATAAAATATTAAGATGAGAAGAAGAAAATAAGATTTAAAGGAAAACAGAGCAATGCGTACTAAATGAACTAAATGAATAATATAAAAGAAAATAATAAAACATGTTGTGAAAGCTTTAAATTATAATAAAACTGTTTGTTTTATTTAATAAAAAAAAATAAATTTAACTTTTGGTGTTTCATTAAAAAGAATTTAAAAATTTCATTCCGACAGAAAACAATGCCAAGTCGCAGGAGTACCTGTTAAAATAGGTCATACCTACTAGTAATAAGACCGTGATCATAATGCAGTCGAGCGGTTTTAAACATTTAAGCCCAGGATACAGTTCGAGCTAAGTTAGAGGTTAAATTCGGTTTAGTTAGGCCAGGGTAGGCCCATTGTGAAATCTCAAAACTACCCCCTTAACCCTTCAAGATTAGATTGGCAAGACACAGGTACGTAGCCAGGGGGGGGGGGGGGGCTTGAGGGGCTGAGCACCAGAGAGCCGAAAAACTCGACTTCTAAGCTTTTGTGCCTTATTTCCTTTGTAGAGCTCTTCAAATGCATCTCAATAAGTCTTGAATAAATAATCAGCAGAACGTGGGCGATGTCTTCGAAAGCATCAACACTTTTGGCAGCGATCCAAGAAAGTGATTTCCTAGTAAGCCTCATTGTATGCGAAAATATATTCAGTTTAACGCTACCCTTATCAGTTTTCCTACAGACTAAATCCTCAGATTTCGTTTTTGCTATCGACCGCACAAAAGAAGTTCTGAATTCTCTTAAGAATATCGGAGATTTTTTCAGAGAGGCTTTTCAATCCGAATCCCAACTTGCCGAGGACTTATTTGAAGTTGAATTAAGAGTCCCAAGAACTTCATTGAAACAAACAACGCGTTCCAATCCAGAAACCTCTTCTACTGAAGCCTATTTTAGAGTGTCTATACTGATTCCTTGCATAGATTCGTTAATACAAAATCTTACGGACAGATAGATTCATGGTCAATGCAGACGTTCTACCATCATGTCATGTCAAAAAAATTTTAAAAGACGTCTTCTGCTTTGAAAAAAATAATTTTAGTATGTTCGTTTAGGTACATACGATTTAAAAACTAATAAAAATCAATGAATTGGAATATACAGGGTGTCCCAGTTAAGCAGTATAATCCTTTAAGGGAAGATTCCTGAAGTTCCGCCGAACAAAAAATTCTATGGCAGGGGGGGGGGTCTATTTTCACCATATTTCCCGTTTTATTTTCTTTAATGAAATTTTTATCCTTGAGAATTTTTTTTTAAAATTATGTTAAGAAACTTTTTTACATACGATCAACAGAATTTGTAGTAAACGCCGTTTTTTGTCAGACAAAAATGGTCGAAAAGATCCTCGATATTTCTCTAAAATCAATTTTTTCTTTCACAGAACCCCAGAAAAAGAAACCCTTGATTGTTAGGTAATGAGATCTGGGTGGCCAAGGATTGGACCAAATCGACCACTTCACCGTTCGTTAAAATTATGGTTAAGGAATGGAGTTACCCCGCTGCTACTGTCACAAGGTGCTCCACTCTGTTGAAAGAACATCGCTCTTCTCTGAAAAAGAAGAACACCTTCAAGGAGCTTCGGCAATCGTTCTCTAAGAAATTCAATGGAATTAACTGTTTTGTGGAAGAACGTGCGGACCTACTAAAGTGTTTTCAAACATTTACGCTAAACTTCCTTTGAAATAAGCACACATTTTGAAGAAGTTGTTCACAATAATTAAATTCTTACCTTTGAAAGGATGTTGTGTGTATTAAATGGGGATTGGGGTCTGACCAATGGTGCAAATTGTGAAGGTTTGTAGCTTTATAACTTTGTTTCTGAATTGCGCTTCGTCAGTCCACAGAATGTTCTTGAGGAAGTGTCCGTACCGGTGCTAAATGGAAAGGGTGTAACCTATTACTCTGGAGAGTTCTGTGAATTCTGGTTCTGGTTCTGAAGCACCAATTGCACAGCTAGTCTTCGGACCTGACTTCGGCTTAACTCCCACAGCACAAAAATCCCACCCTCAATTTCTGCCACCGGCCGTTGCGTCTGAACGTCGTTTTTTTATTTCGAGGAGCTCACCCGGTATCAACAAGGCGCTGATACGCATCAGTACCCGGCTACATGGTGTACTACGATTTGGGTATCGGCGTTGGACTCTTATCTTGCCCATGATGGAATAAGTATAAGGTGGTCTCGTCGGCTGCCGACTCGTTCGTTTTTTGGTCCCTTAACGCTTCGTTAGCGTACACTTACTACGCTGAATAAAGAGAAAAACGTGTCGTTAAGGGACTACTTTTTGCCGACGAGACCACCTTATACTTATTCCACCATGATCTTGCCAACGAAGCGTTTCCATGGCAGAACCCGTTTACAAACACTATGTCCGCGTAATCACGTTTTGAATACATTTTGTGGAGATCAACTTATCAATGTTAAGCATTGCTCATAATTACGTTAGTTTATTATTCTGACTTAATTTTGTTTGACCATTTTTTTTGACAAAAACGGCTTTTACAACAACTTCTGTTGATCGTACGTAAAAAAGTTGCTGACATCATTTTTAGAAAATTTCTCAAGGATGAACATTTCATAAAAAAATAAAAATTTATTAAGTAAACATTTTGAGAAAAATACATTTTAAGTAAAAAAATGTAACAACAATTTTTTAAGGAGCCAACTTTTTTGTAGCTGCACATTATGTTCCCTAAGTGCATAACACTTGTATGCGCTTCTAAATTGTTTTTTCAAAATGCACAAAACAATTTTTGTATCTCTAATAGTTTTTTTATTTAAAGAATTCCTCGTAAGATTTGGAAGCAAGCCCCCCCCGAAACAAAATCCTGGCTACGGCCCTGGCAAGACGGAAGGATGAACAGGGACTCCAATATAACAATCTAAACGGACGGTTCAAAAATGGACTATGGAGTAAGTTCGCGTGTTTTTTTGAGTCTCTTAAAATCTCAAAATCCTTTGCCTCCTAATATGGCTAGTGTGTCAGGCGGAAATACATACTTTCTATCCGTGAGGCCTGCCGCCAAATGAAACAAAAATAGTTCCGAGGCAAATTCATTAACAGTCAAGCTGATATCAAGGCTATATAACCTCTGTCAATATAACCTAAAAATTAGTATTAAAAAATAAAATAAATAGGGCGCAACAGGCGGTAGACACCCTAGGCCTATCTTCTCGTAACCATTCGTTTTTGTGTGAGTTTCTATTTTTTGGGACGAATGGAAGTGACCTACAATTTTATGCCGAGTCCGAACGGCTCATTTGAGAAGCTTTTTCAGGACAGTCATACTCTCGGATGTTTGTCAGACTTTCGCGAGAGGTGGCGCAGTAGAAAAAACCTTAAGATGTAATTTGTGTTTTTCCGGTGATCGAACCTGGGATCCCTCGCACAGTAGTCCAGCACACTAACCACTGCGCTACTGCGCCCAAATTAGTATTAGAATGTCGAAAAGAGCTGGCCTAGCTTGATCGCTTGATTAGCCTAATTTTGGTTCTAGGTCATAGCAACATTTATGAAAACGAAGGGGGCGCAAAGTATTTGCCTATGCAGATAATGTTGCATTCGCCGTCTAAGGGAACACCCTCAATATGCTTCGGGATCTTCTGCATGCCCTCATTCAACTCTATAATTCGATCAAAAAATGTGGCCTGGTGGTCAAACCTCAAAAAACCAAACAGGTTTACAGGTCCTCTTCAAAAGAAAAAGAAAATCGCAACTAGGTATACATATTCCCCTAAAATTAAAAGGCACCCTTTTGGTGCTCACTAATACGGCCTCGAACTGAAGCCTCATTATAGATGGCAAACTTAGCTGGGAAGCCCATTCCACAATAACTTCAAAACCTAAACCTAAAGGTCCGACTGGAAGAAAGGTCTTGTCTAGAGTCGCGTAAGGGATCCATCTCTACATACTTCTATACAGAGGGGTCCAAAACGAAAAAGAAGTATGGTTGGAGGCGTTTTCTTCCAAGATCGAAACTGTAACATCTCCTTCCACTTTCCTATCAACTGTAGGGTATTTCAGGCAGAAGTCATGACGATTAAGAAGACCCTGTCGTAGGATGATATCACGATTCGTACCGACATTAAAGATGCGATTGAATCCTTGGATTCAGCCACCTTTAAATGCTAAACTGCTATTAATTGCCGCTCATCTCTCAACGAGAATCAAAAATTCATCCTATCTAGGAGGAGAGGACCATTCTTCACTCCCCTATGGAATATGACATTTCAGATAATTGCACGGTCGACGACGCAACTATGGCAATTCGATACCGGAGAAGGAGCATCTCTATTACATACAATACCTCCCGTTACCTGCAAACTCTTACCCGAACAAAGCCCATGCTGGATCTCAAGCCAACAATCTCATAAGACTAAAAAGATAATTTTTAGGGTATTATGCTCAGCAATCTCTTGTCGAAGAAAACTACTTCTTGGAGAATATTTTATCGACAGTCTCCGCGAACTCGTTAACAAAATCATGGATCCCCTACGCGAATCTATGCTATACCTTTCTTCCAGTCAGACCTTAGGTTATATAGGTTTTGATGTTATTGTGGAATGGGCTTCTCGCTAAGTTTGCAGTCTAGTCTAGAATATGAGGCTTCAGTTCGTGGCCATATTAGTGAGCACCAAAAGCGTGCCCTTTGCTTTAATTTTAGGGGAACAGAGTTGCGATTTTATTTGTATTTTGAAGAGGACCTGTAAACCTTTTTGATTTTCTGAGGAATGACCACCAGGCCACATTTGTTTGTCCATGTAGAGAGTTCAATAAGGGCATTCTGCAGAAGATCCCTAAGCCTGGTGTTCCCTGAGACAGCGAAAGCAACATTATCTGAATAGGTAAATAAATTGCACCCTTCCCCTTCCAATTTATTAGAAGTAGTTCACTATTCACAAGGTTCCAAATAGGTAAGATCGCATCTTCTGACGTACATAGCTGCCTCCTAGTTCATCAATGTTCCAATCGACGTCGGAATTCCAAGGCTCATCACTTCGTTCATTAGTACCTAATTCTTTGCAATCTATGGATTTTTCAATAGAAGATACTCTCATTACTAGTGAGTGAAGCTTCATTCCTACAGATGTCCCTTATGTCCTTATTCGCAAAAAATCTATCTTTGCTTGCCTATCGCCTATCGCGTGTACCTACTGATGACAACGGACTAATTAGTGACACGTAATTTGGTCGGCCATCTTGTTTACGTGATACGAATTATTAAAAGGATGCTGATATTTGTATAGTGATGGCCTTAAGAATTTTGCTTACCTATGTACAAAACAAAATGGCTTCCTCTCTAAAGAAGAAAAACGCCTATATATCATCAGTGCATGCAATGTAATTATACGGACTTCCGAATAGTTTTGCCTCTGGTGATGGCTTGTGATTTTCACATAATTTCCTCAAATATGATGTTAAAGAAGTTAAATAACAGCGTATCACATTTTCGAATATCAAAGATCTCAGTGAGAGTTTTCCATATCCTCAACACTGACTGCAACTCTACTACAAATTTGTTGCAACTCTACTACAACCCATAGGTCTCTTTTCGGGTCTCGTTCCTCTGACACACTCTTAATAATTTACTTCCCAAAATTGTTTGTTCAGCTACACCTCTATTTCCCTCCTCTTCTGCTCGTATCACAGACCTATTTAAAGGGAATAATGTACAATGTACGGTACCTAGGTACCTTTATTAAATTTAAGGGAAATTTTTAAATAAGAACCACAGATTGGAGTTTTGTACCTACAAATTATTGGACACATTGGCTGGCACACACATTTTAAACCCATCAATTTTTTCACAGTGCCTGTTTGTCAAAGATTTCGTTTTATGGTTGGTGAGAGCAGTCATGGTGCCAAAATAATTACGTTTCATCATAGGGTCAGAAGAAAAAGAAGAGAAGAGACGGGAAGAGAAAATAAATATAAGAGAAACTAAATTGAAGAGATTAATTTATAAAGTAAACACATGATGGAATACATGATGGAATAAGTATAAGGTGGTCATGATGCAATAAGTATAAGGTGGTCTCGTCGGCTGCCGACTCGTTCGTTTTTTGGTCCCTTAACGCTTCGTTAACGTACACTTACTACGCTGAATAAAGAGAAAAACGTGTCGTTAAGGGACTACTTTTTGCCCATCATGATCATGATCATAAAGGACAATCCCCTTTCTTACTCTTAATATTTCATTAAAAAATATCTGTCAAACTCAAAATATTTATCTCTTCTTTTTTTTTTCTGTAATTATGTTTGTGTTTCTTCTTTCTCCTAAATTTTTTCTGTCTTCATTTTTCTTCTCTTTTGTTATTTAACATTTTTTGTTTGCTCTTAATCTTATTTTCTAAAACTACTTATTTTGCTTGGTAAGAGTAAGTTTTTCTGTCCCCGGAAGCCGGAACCGGAAGACGATTTAATTAGAGTTCATCTCAAATGGTGGTCTATTCTCTCTGGTTTTTGCCCCAGTTGTACGTACATACATATATACATGTACATTGTTTACCTATCGTGTGAAATGGCTAAAACTAAAACCCATGCCAATGAACAAAATGCGAACATAGGAAGTCTATGCGAACTTGTAAACTACATAATATGCAAATTTAATTTAGTAGTACAGAAAGGTGTTATTTGTCTGTTCGGGGAACCTCCTCTGACATTTTGGGCAAAGATCTTGTTTTCTATGCTTACAAGATTCAGTTTGGTTTTGGGGAAGTCGTTTGAAGTTGAAGGTCCTATATATCTGATGTGCTGTCGTTATCAACGTTTATAGCCGCCTCAAACAAATTCACTCAACTACCTGCAGGCCTGTAGGAGTAGAATAGGATCTCATTCATGATGTAATAAGTATAAAGTAGTCCCTTAACCCTTTTCCTTTTTCTCTTTATTCAGCGTAGTAAGTGTACGTTAACGAAGCGTTAAGGGACCAAAAACCGAACGAGTCGGCAGCCGACGAGACCACCTTATACTTATTCCATCATGATCTCATTTAGGTATTGCTGTATTTCTTCTTTTATGTCGGTCTTGTAGAAGTTTTGGCCTTCAGGTTGAATGTTTAGTTCTGCATTACAACACAGGCAAAGAACAAAGAATCCTTGCATGTAAGGTCTGTAAGGTTTCTTTTTTTATCTCTACAGTTCACTGTTCGGGTGTTGTTGCCTTGGGTGAGTCCTTACTTTTATTAAAAGCCTGATGAAGATGCTTAACAAAATAAACAGAATTAGGGTTCCTATGTTTCACCTATTGGATCAGTCAGTCATTTTGCAATTAGCCGATTGCCTAACTACCGCTCTACCATTTGGCAAACTCACCTCGGATCGATAAACACCTGATGGCACTGAGTGTAAAACTTTAATTGGCTTCTTAGCCTCATCGTTAATGAATGCAGCTGTTAACGACACCGCAATCGTTCGACCAATCAAATAGATCAGTGAATACCAAAAGTACACACTGCGGATGACTGAATTGCTGGGGCTGCAAACGATGTCATCAAATCGACAGCAAATTCCAATTTCAAAAATGCATACTCACGTTACACTGTAAAACAACTGAAGGCATATATAGAACAAGTTGTTCGAATACGAAATGAGGATAATCGCTGCCAAATCCTTGTTAACGTGGCCTATCAGGTTCATCAGCTTGTTGTAGTAGGTTCGCTGTTTGCCCCAAAAATCATCAGGAAGGCACTGCGAACGGGAATTATCTCACATAAATCTCAGGCAAAGCAAACGGAAACTTACCATTCCCTTGTACCGCTCGAATTGAATGTTAAAGTGACGAAATTGCGTTATCAGGCCCAGACTCACGACTATGATGAAATTGTCGGTAAAGTTCCATGTGACGGTGCAGAACAAATTCAGCAACTGCAAGCTGATCCCATTCACGTAGTTGACTTTGAATATTGCGTAATAGGCGGGGAAAGAGTGCCTAAAGTACGCACTCATCTGATCCTTGGTAATGTTGCAGGCATGTATTGTGTCTACATTGTTCGCCAGCGAGAGTAGATGCTCGATGCCGGCCAACACCGGTACGCAGATACTCGACGCGAGAATGAGTCTGCGAAACAGCACGTGGGTGTTCTTGTCCCGGATGGTGGCACTCAGTTCCACAGCCTCCCAGTGCTTCATTAGTTTGGGCCATTTACGAGCAACGCGTATATACTCACCCATTACAAAGGTGTTGATGGTAAACCAAAGCGTAAGGACTGTCAGATATTTACAATGCATTGTCTCAATTATGTAAGTAAGCACTCACCGACATTGCCGAATTTAAAATAGCTCAGTGCTATAGAATGGTAGAATGCGATTAGGGCCATTGCACAGGAGGCGCTCATTACCAACAGCGTGTAAAACATTCGCAGCGTGAAGAAGGAGAAACCCAGCGAAGCCGGTGTGGTGCCGTTAATCCCATTAATTGGCATTAAAGCAAACACTTGACCAATTGTGAGGACTGCGAAATTGTGATTGCGAAAACAAAGAGGCGTCGGAAAAATCATACTTAACAAGGATGATGGAAACTTACAAACTTTGATGTTCTGATGAAAGGTGCCTTTGTACCGGTGCAATGTTTCCTCCAGTTGGGGTGAGACTTTGAATTCTTCTGTGGATGGAAATATGAAAAATGCATGAACCTAGTTGGTGGAAACTAATTGCAGTGCTTACTCACGTGGATACACCAGCCAAATGCTCTTCTTCTTCGATTGCAAAATGTTTCCCTTGAACATTTTCAGTTGAACTGTTTAATATTTGATGAGATTACATGAATAGTGCCACAACGACCGCTCACTTGGATGAAATAAACGGTATTGAGGCACTCAAAGGAACTACAGTTGGCGTAGCTTTCAAGGGCAGCCTTAACCTAAATACCATCAAATATTTGACATGAATTGTATCATTAAAGTACTACCCAATTTCTGCCGGAACATTTTGAATATATATGTATGTAATATGTAGCTGCTCATGACGAATTTGTCTATACGTAGTAGTGTAAACTGGGACAAATTGTTTTTTTAAAGATTTAATTGAAACTTAGGCATCAAGTCCACCAGCAAACCAAAGACACCAGAGCTTAGCAGTATATAAGCCGTACGTTCGACAGAACTTTAGGTCGAAGTCCCAACTCAATACACTAGTTGCGCATGATGGCTAGACATATAATCAAATACATGTGCAATACGCACCTGGCCTGCTGGCTGCCCGTTGGTGCAGTGGCTCTGTGGTAAGTATGCTCGACTACCATGCGAGGAGTCACAGGTTCGATCTCCCGAAAATCACAAAATACATCTTAAGATTTTTTTCACTGCGCCACCTCTCGCGAACGTCTGACAAACATCCGAGAATATAACTGTCCTGAAAAATCTTCTCAATTCAGCCGTTCTTCGGATTCGGGATAAAATTGAAAGTCCTTTCCATTCGTCCCAAAAAAAAAAAAAAAAAAACTCACACAAATGAATGGTTGTGATACGGACCTGGTGCGCCTACTCTTACTGCGCGTACTTTTACCCCCAAAAAGTCTCAAACCCTGTCGCAACGAAGCTAGCCCTGCCATCAGCTACAACCACTTCAAAGCTTCAAAAACGATTAATACTGAGAAGAGGATAGGCAGCTAAATTATGTAGGTATACTTCCAAAAGAATCGCGTAATAGATCGTGTCCTATCAGACGTCCTCGGATCCAGTTTCAACGAATATAATCGCGGAATTAGAACGGCGAAACTAAGGTCGAGAAATTTGGCTGGGCAGATTTCAGCCAAAAATATCTAGACTCTGCTCATATGGAAAGACTTCCCTGCAGTACATAAATTCAAAACTCACACCCATTTCAGTATCCCACAGTTTCTTTAGAATATGCAAAAGGGGCAAGTGGTTTCCAACATAATAAATGAAGACAAATTAGAATTAATAGGTGAAAATTATTAACGACGACTACCTCGAGAAGACCAACGACCGCACCCTTTAATGACTGTCAGAAGACTAACTCAATTGATCTTCTCCTTACAACCACACGATCGCTGGCCACTCTCTTTATTCGAGAGGGTAGTTTTTCCCTTATGGCTGCGGTTGACTGAGGAAAGGGATCATTTTTATTCCTCGTGCAATGTCATACAACAGAATGGACTATACAAATTCGTTCTATCTCATCAAATCTGCAAGACCGGATGATCCAGCCATCCAGCAATGCTCCAACAGTCTCTAAGGACGGTTTTATTCCAAGCAAATAAAGAAAGGTAGGAGTGGCTGTTATCTCTACAGCAGGGAAATCCAAAGTCCAATCTTTCTACCACTAAACATTATACATAGCCCAACGATTTATTAAATCCCATAAAACCTATGAGAATTGGAGCAGGCCATGTGTTAACCGCATTGAAATTAAGCATTCGCTGGATGCAAAACTGGACACTATGACCGCGTTCCTCATTATGGAGAGCGCTTTCAGTAGCCTGACTCAATAATAAAGGCTTTGCAAGACTTGACAGTAAGTAGGTCCATCATAAAATGAGTTGAAAACATGCTTAATTACAGGAAAATTTACAATAAGAAGCCGGCCTTTTTTTCAAAATCTCTAAGCGACTCCAACCGGATAGTATACTATTTTTTTTCACGGAATTATGTACTCATTTATTTCCTCATCTGTGATCATGTAAAAGAAAAGGAACTAACTTGTAATCTACAATAGGTAGTACAGTAGGGTTTTCCCCTGCATCATTTTCAGGAGGTGGACTCAAAAACTTGTCGGCCTGCTGCCGGATGGTCCATACGCTACACATGACCTAGCCACATCAGACGTGGTCTCTTTGATCTTTTTGACCAAATCATCGTCGCTGTATGGTCCCTAAGGTTCGTCGCTGAATCTCTTCCTCCACACTCCATCGGTACAAACTGAACTGAAAAACCACTCGAAGAATTTTCATCCGCGGGCCGCATGCTCCTGACCGTTGTAGTAGAACAGGGATGATTAAAGTCTGTACAATATCTCCTTGGTTCTCTGAAAGAGGGCTTTACTTCTTCTATGCCTTCTTAGCCCGAAGATACAGGGATTGGCAAGTGTGATTCTTCGCTTGATTTTAGCAGCGATGTAATTTTGCGAAGTAATTGTAATTGTAGTTACGCGCTAAGGTGGTTGGGTGTGTATGAATCGGGTAGGCGCTGATTGGCATCAACCTGGCGGTGCCCAGCTGTTGTAACTTTTTCATACATATCAATTGTGCTTATTTTATCTCCGCGTGGTAACCACCGGGTACTGGTCTCGCCCAACTGGGCTTGGCTTGCTAAACTTATAAGCGCGAGTGTTGAACATGAAGAAAATAGCAACACTATAATGCTCTGTCGGAATGACTGACTGAACGAGTCTCAGAAGTCTTACATGAGCCCCTCAGAAAGAGGACGTACGGCGGATGAATTCACTAGACTCAATCAACGGTGTCGGCAACAGTCAATTTGGCAGATACCTTACTTGAGCTACTTCGACATATTGGAGCTGAGGTCAGTAAGGATTTTTCAGGACTAGTCAGGGTCCTGAAACAGAGATGGTGGCGGATGAACCCTTTATGGGCCAACGGCAGCTCTCACATCCCCGAAGTGGGTTACCGACACCGGAGGAATCCGGCCCCTTTCGTCCAAGGGGTCCAACAAAGGGCCTGGCCCTCCAGGTTGGGGGTTGTACGCCGGGGTAACTGCCTGACTGCGGAAAACAACAATAGTTCCGAAACGACAACAAGCCTCGGATACGGATGATTTTACTGTTGACGAACCTGGCAAACGAATAAAGGACAACGAATTTCGGATCTGCACTTGGAATGTTAGGTCCCTTAACAGACCACGTGCAGCCGAACAACTAGCGGAGGCCCTGAACTGCTATAAAGCAGATCTAATCGCCATCCAAGAAGTGCGATGGGATGGACCGGGCAAGAAGAGGATGAAAAACTGCGAACCTGCCAAGGCTACAGAGCCCGAACCGAAGCCTGTAAGGACGAACAAGGGAACATCATAGTAGAATCGCAGTCGATGCTGAGGATATGGAAGAACTACTTCTGCAGACTGTTTTACGGCGATGACGAACTAAATCCCGCTGTCAGGCAGAATGAGCCATTCAACCTGGACGATGAAGACCAACAATTCCGCCCACCCGACCTGGACGAAGTGAAGATAGCTATATCTAAGCTTAAGTCCAACAAAGCCGCTGGAGCAGATGGCATAACCGCCGAGCTATTCAAAGCGTATGCCCGATGAATGGAACCTCAGCATTGTCTGCCCGATCCTCAAGAAAGGAGACCCTCTGAACTGCGCCAACTATTAGTCTTCTTAACATCGCCTACAAGATCTTATCTGCTGTGTTGTGTGAACGCCTGAAGCCTTTCGCCAACAACCTGATTGGTCCCTATCAGTGTGGCTTCAGGCCAGGAAAGTCTACCATCGACCAAATATTTACACTGCGGCAGATCTTGGAGAAAACCCAAGAAGTCCAAATCGATACCCACCACCTTTACATCGATTTTAAGGCCGCCTATGACAGCATTTATAGAGACGAGCTATACAGAGCAATGTCTAGTTTTGGCATCCCTGCCAAACTCGTCCGTCTGTGCAGGATGACAATGGAGAATGCACGCTGCTCCATCAAGATCGGTAAAGAACTCACCGACCCCTTCGATGTCAAAAAAGGATTTAGACAAGGCGATGCGCTATCATGTGACTTCTTCAACATCGTTCTTGAAAGAATAGTGCAAAACTCAAACGCTAACACCAGAGGCACTATCTTTCAAAAGTCCGTCCACCTACTCGCCTACGCCGACGACATCGACATAATCGGCAGAACGCAGCGTGATGTCACTGGCGCGTTCGTGAGCATTGAGACGGAGGGGGCGAAGATGGGTTTGGCGGTCAATGAGGGCAAGACAAAGTATATGCTGTCATCAAGAAAAGACACCCAACACCGACGTTTTGGATAGAATGTCACTATAGACAGATATAACTTTGAGGTGGTAAAGGACTTTGTCTACCTAGGCTCCGCTATGAACTCAGACAATGACACCAGCGCTGAGATTAAACGAAGAATAACTCTTGCCAATCGCTGTTTCTTTGGGCTAAGAAAGCAATTGAGTAGCAAAGCCCTCTCTCGAACAACTAAAGTGACCCTTTATAAGTCCTTAATCATCCCAGTCCTACTTTATGGTGCAGAGGCATGGACTCTATCAAAAGCGGATGAGCTTACTCTTGGTTGCTTTGAGAGGAAAATTCTTCGAATAATTTTCGGTCCCGTCTGCATAGACGGTGAATGGAGGAGGAGATACAACGACGAACTGTACGGGCTGTACAGCGACATCGACCTAGCCAGAAGAGTGAAGGTCCAACGACTGCGGTGGCTGGGTCATGTAGAGCGAATGGACGTGAATGCTCCGGCCCGGAAGATCTTCGAATCCACACCCGAGGGACGGCGCAGTAGAGGAAGACCGCGACTCAGGTGGCGCACGCAAGTGGAAGGGGACCTCAACCAACTTAGCGTGCGAAACTGGAGACAGCTGGCCAAAGATCGTGCTGGCTGGAGACGCTTGTTGGTTGAGGCCCAGGTCCACCCCGGACTGTAGCGCCACCTTAAGTAAGTAAGTAAGTAAGTTACGCGCTAAAGAGGGTTTGACTACTCTTTTAATGTAGGGTGAACTACACAGTGCGGGTGTTAACAATAACAATATTAGCCATTATTTTTTATTTTATTTTTATTAGCTTTTTATTATTTATAGATGAAAGAAACATTGGTGAACTATAGAACCAGTGAATGATATCCGAATTGTGCTTGTGCATAGTGTTGAAAAAAATTAGAGTACTCGCCTTAGCCCTCACAAGGATCGTAGGTTGTTTGTGGGTCACGTTGCAGTTGTATAAGAACCAGCTCATAAGTGATTACAGTCCCAGTAATCTAGCAGAAAGAGAAAAAAATTGATTAATTTAAAAAGTAATAATATAGCAAGTATACACAATCATTGCATGTCCTTACACTCAGCATAAACTTTCTCGTTAAATAGAAAAATTGCATTCCACTCAGTGCGATGGTGTTTGCAGAAATTTGCTCCATAAATCGTTTGCTCTAATTGAATATACAAATAATACGTCATTAGAAAAAAAAAACAGCCATGTCGTATTTCAGTTCAAAGGGTGTATTAGATGACAACGGGTAGATATACAGTGGGGGCACAAGTATTTTGACAAAACTAAAGTTAATTCTGCTCATAATTTGAAACTTACTTCATGTAAATTTTGGCACCAATAGAAAGGTCATTTAAATTCCATTTAAATTCCGTTTGAATGATACAAAACTTTCCTTAACCCATTAAGTACCCATTTAAAAATTTTAAAATTTTAATGCAAAAAGTTTCTTCAAACAATTCTAATAGTGACTGCAAAAAAAATGTTCAAAAATCTCTTCGCCAATATTTCTCATGATTTTTTGAAAATTGCTAAAAATTACTATTTTTGCCACTTTTTCCTCCTTTTCATACAACATTTTTCTGAGATCATCCCATTCAAAAAATCATAAAAAATATTAGCGAAGAGATTTTTGAAATTTTTTTTTGACCGAGGATAAAAGTCAAAAAAGTAGACTTTTACAAAAGTTCTGAATTTTCAATGGGTACTTAATGGGTTAAGGAAAGTTGTGTATCATTCCAACGGAATTTTAATGACCTTTCCATTGATGCCAAAATTTACATGAAGTAAGTTCACATTATGAGCAGAATTAACTTTAGTTTTGTCAAAATACTTATGCCGGCCACTGTATAAAAATAAATAAAAATGTTGAACGTAGATATAGTAGGTATGACCTACTTCCAAACTACGTGCAGCATTTTTTTTTTGTAAATTCAATAACAAAGGGTTCTGATAGTTCAAATACATAATATAACATGTTTTTTTTTTTTTAAATACTTCTCCCGGTATATGTTAGCTCTGCACTTAAATTGCTGCAAGTTGTAGTCTTCAGGATATACCTATCCCCAGGAAGCGAGTTCCACAGTTTGCTTGTCCTTTAACAGAAGGAGTTTTGTAAAATTGATGTCCTCGCGGTTGTCAAGTGTACTGTATGGTCATGAGCATGAGCAGCCTGTTTAGTCGCAAAAAATGAAACACACACATTTCAATGTGAACACACATATTGAAATGTGTGTGTTTAATTTTTTGCGACTAAGCAGTCGCGCGATTGAAATCGCATGTGTGTTTCGGGCCTAAGCTGTATAACTACATATTTAAAAAAATCTCACTCATTTAATCGGAAAGATGTTTCAATTCAAGCTATGGCTACGCATCTGGAGGAGTTCCTCAACGTCAACCGACTTAAAGTGTGCATTGCATTTCGAATGGGTGTCAGATTGCGAAGAGGAAAGAGGATAGAGAAGATGTGCAGCAGTGAGCACTTAATTTTTTCCATGATCTTTCTGATTTGTTGAGATTTTTCGGAGCTCTTTGTATTACATTTATTGGAATTCAAAAACAGTCTAACTGTGGAATTGTTTGGAAAAAAATATTCTGTGCTCCCTTCCATTAAATTCAATTCTATGGGTTTGGGTATTTTTAGAAAGAGGTTTCCTGGAGTTCGGCTATCAAAAACTGTCAAAACGACCGTTTTTAAGTCCCAAATACAACCCCACTCTGGATCAACTTACCATCTCCGAAAACTCACCTCTGATCGATAAACTGTAGACGGCACCGACTGTAAGACCATAATTGGCCTCTTGGCCTCGTCATTAATAAATGCGGCTGTCACGGAAACCAAAATCGTTCGACCAATCAAATAAATCAGTGAATACCAAAAGTACACGCTTCGGATGACTGAATTGCTGGGCCTACAAAAAGACAAAAGGAAATACAAATTCAAATCATTTCCCAAAACCCCAACGTATACTCACGTTACACTATGAAACAACTGGAGGCAAATATAGAATAAATTATTCGAATACGAAATAAGGATAATCGCCGCCAAATCCTTGTTTACATGACCTATCAGGTTCATCAGCTTGTTGTAGTAGGTTCGCTGGTTGCCCCAAAAATCATCAGGAAGGCACTGCGAAGGGGAAACGTCTCACATAAATCACAATCAAGACAAACGGAAACTTACCATTCCCTTGTACCGCTCGAATTGAACGTTAAAGTGACGAAATTGCGTTATCAGGCCCAGACTCACGACTATGATGAAATTATCGGTAAAGTTCCAAGTGAACGTGCAGAACAAGTTTAACAGCTGCAAACCGATGCCATTCACGTAATTTACCCTAAAGAAGGCATAGTAGCCGGGGAAGGCCTGTTTAAAGTACGCATTCAATTGATCCTGGGTGTATTTGCAGGAACGTGCTGTGTTTACATTGTTGGCCAGCGAAAGGAGATGTTCGATGCCGGCCAAAGCCGGCACGCCGATACTGGTCGCGAGTATAAGTTTACGGAACAGCACGTGGGTGTTGTTGTCCCGGATGGTGGCGCTCAGTTCCACAGCCTCCCAGTGCTTCATTAGTGTGGCCCATTTACGACCCACCCGAATATACTGACCCATTACAAAGGTGTTGACGGTGAACCAAATCAGGGGTACTGTCAAAAATAATTTCACAAACTTTTGTCATTTACAAGCGGTTCCGCTCCACTCTCTCTCTTTCGCCGAGGCACACTCACCGACGTTATCGAATTTCAAATCACGCAAAGTATTCCAATAGAATGTGATTATGGCCATTGTGCACGAGGCGGCCATTATCAGGAACGTGTACACCACGCGAACGGTGACGAACGAGAAATTCAATGAAGCCGATGTGGTACCGCTAATGCCGTTAATGGGCATTAAGGCAAATATTTGGCCCATTGTGAGGACTGTTGGTGAATACAAAGATGTGCGCTTTTGGCTTGTGGGGGTAAAACACAAAATTTTCCAAACTTACAAACTTTGATGTTGCGGTGAAAGGTGCCATTGTAGCTGTGCGTCGGTGCCTCCAGCTGGGGTGAGACTTTCTTCGATTTGAATTCATCTGTTAAAAGAAACAAAGGAGGGAAATCACAGCTATAGGGTGAGAATTGTGCGGTTGAAATGAAATGTTGGTAATAAGAACTGATATCCAATCAGTTGGGTGCTTTTTCAGAATAATAATGAAAATGAATTGAATTCAACTAAATCGGTCGGGAGGGAGTTAACGATGGCAAGCTCATTAAAGCCATTTCGACGTGTTTGGAAATTGGCAGTGTCATTTTAATTTTCTTTAAGCCGATCACGAGCCAAATTTGCCCAGCACCGACCGTCAGGAAATAAAAAGAATTATAATTGGATGAGTAGGAGTCGAAAAGGTGTGTTCACCTTGGTATTAGATGCTTGAGGAAACAGAATAACTGACACGTTGGTTGCACAAGTTTGGTCTTCCATACTTTGACAATATATTTTCACAAAAAATGATTGCAGATTAGGAAAGTTTGTGTACCACACGTCATGTTCGGTAAAATTTGCATATGAGTGCGTAAAAGTGGAATGTGGGGTGGGTATGGGGTACATATTAATAACGTCCTTCATTTTGATTATTATACCCTCCACAGGAAGGTATATTCACTTTGCCATTACATTTGTAACGCCAAGAAGGAGTCACCGGAGACCCCATAAAGTATGTATATTCTGAATCAGGATCACATTCTGAATCGATTTAGCCATGTCCGTCTGTCTGTCTGTCTGTCTATTGAAAACACGATAGGGTCCAAACGAATCGAGCTAGGTGAATGAAATTTTGTGAGAGAACATGTTTTTACCGTCGGTGGGTTGGTATTGAAAATAGGCTGTGTCGGTCAAGAATCCGTTACAAACGAAGCAATTGCCCGGGTAAAGGAGTGGCTAGCAGCCGCCAGCCAGGAATTAGCCGATCATAAAACAGAAGCTGTCCCCATTAACCAGTAGAAAAACTATAGAGTTTGCCAACTTCCAGGTTGGCAACCAAATAATCAGGTCCAAAGAAGCTGTTAAATACGTTGGAGTAATGCTGGACAATAGATTGAGGTTCAAAACACACGTGGACTATTTAGCTAAGAAAGCATCGAAGGATTTAGCATGGATACGCAAGAAGGATACTACTTTACAGAGTTGTTACATCAGTTCTGTTGTATGCAGCCCCAGTCTGGGCAAATAAGACCAAAAGGAGACTATTCTCAACATACATGCTCTGCGCGTTACGGACAATCAGCGGCTTCCGAACCATATCGGATGAGGCCGCCTTTGTTATAGCTTGAATGGTTCCCGTCGACATTCTTGCTGACGAAATGTTGAGGATATATAACAAAAGAGCCTTAAGCCAATACGATGCCAATGAAATCAAGAGGATTAAAATTGAAGAAAAGGCAGCGTCAATAACTATGTGGGAAGCTCGCTGGAATAGCACAACGAAAGGCAGATGGACATACACACTTATTCCCACAATCCAGGAATGTATAGAACGTATGGAGACTGTAACTACAACCTTACACAGTTCCTGTTAGGCCACGGTGGCTATCGCAAGTATCTGCACCGTTTTGGGCACGACAGCTCACCATCTTACCCCGAATGCGTGAATGAAGATGAATACACGGAGCACGTAGTATTTTATTGCCCACGCTTCATGGCATGGAGAACTACTCTGCCCAGCCCGTCACAAATCATTGACCACATGTTGCAGTCTGAAGAGAATTGGGCGGAATTATGTAATTTTATAACCATCCTACGAAATGAGCTACGGAGAATAGAAAAGCTAAGAAAAGCTACAGCAGAAGCTTCAGAGGCCGTAGAAACACCAGAAGCTGGTGACACAACACGATTGGCTTGAATGTTAACCAACGCTGCGAAGTAATACCTAACGGTAGTTAGGCATCGATTATTCGGGTTTGCGAATCGTATGCATGTTGGGAGCACGGGCTACCGAATCTTTACAAGATTACCACATCCATTGGCGCATTAAAAAAAAAAAAGAAGGATGGTGTCATGGTGATGATATTCAGCTAAGTAAAATGTCATCAGTTGAGGTTTGCAAGCGATGTCGTAAAAACTACAGCAATGAAACAACCTCCTCAGACAAACATTTTATCTCACCACACATTTGCGCATTTCGTCCCTGTTAATTACATGCACAATGCAAGCTTCCATGTGCACCCACCACCACAAAGCAGAACCACGATTAAGAATAGCCCCTAAGTATTTTTATAATGTTTTTTTTTTTAAATACTTCTCCCGGGAAAGACGAACCTATAACGCTTCAACAGCGCCCCGAGATCCTTGCAGATGTATGTTAGTTCTGCACTTAAATTGCTGCAAATTGCAGTCTTCAGAAAATATATCCCCAGAGAGCGAATTCCAGAGTTTGCTTGTCCTGTAACAGAAGGAGTTTTGGAAAATCGATGTTCTCGTGGTTGTCAAGTGTACTGTATGGTCTAGCTGCCTGTCTTGTGGGGCGCCCAAAAGTTGTATTTCGGGGGATAATGTCTTTGAGTTCCTCAGAACATCTACCGTGGAAGTACCTATAGAACAACCAAAGGACAGCGACTTGTCTTCTGTGCACCAACAACGGTTGTAGATTTGAAGTGAGTGTAGAGTCTCCAATAAGTCGAACTGCTCATCTCTGTATGCTGTCAAGAAGGTTAAGTGAATGTTTTGGGGCCGAGCTCCATATATGGGAACAATATTCCAGGCCTGGTCTAACCTGTGCTTTGTAGAGAAGGAGAAGCTGCTTGGGGCTAAAGTACCTCTTTGCTCTAAATAGGTAGCTCAACTTAGCGGACGCCGATCTTGCGATATAGGATATGTGGTCCTGCCATGTGATTCCTGAATTGACTGTGACTCCTAAAAGGTGCATTGAGTCCTTGGGGTGGATTGGATGATCGTCCATTTGGACGATTTTTCCTAGAAAATGTTGTGAGATGTGTCTTGTTTGCATTAAATACAACAAAGTTGTATTAAATAAGCATATTTGAGAACAGGCAGTAAAGACAAGAAAAAATACATTTTAGCTAATAACGTGGCTATGAACGACACATAACCTTAAACCATCTTACAGTCTTAAGAAAGCATTTAAAAAAGTTTCATTGAAATTTGACCAGTACTTTTCGCGCTTTGAGGTAACAGAGAAAATGTATACAGTGTTTTATTTATAATGGTGAAGAAGAGGCTACTCAGCTTCACCAACCCGTATAACCTAACCTAACCTATTTATAATGCTCGGAGGCATTATCGAAGAATGGTCCGATAATGCTTCCAGACCAAAATCCGCACCAAATACTCACGCATTGTGGATGCATTTGTTTCTCAACATATTACTGATGGGTTTTCTGAACCCCAGATGACACAATTTTGACGATTAACGATGATTTTGTTCGAACAAACCTTCATTATTTTTAAAATATTGCTCAGGAATGAAAATGCTTTGTTCTTTCGTATAGCGCTCCATTTTTACTAACCCCGAACTGTCAGCTGTCACATTGTTATCTTTTTTTGCGTTGGCATCACTGTAGTATTAAATGGCGCAAAATTCAAATTTTGCATGAATTATTGGACACCCTTTATAATGTCACTCAAAAATTATTTAAAAAAAAAATATCAGTTCTAAAACATATGTCGAAAAAATAATTTATGTAAATGTATGTAAATACATTTTTAAAAATGTATTTTTATAACCAAAAAAAAGACATACGATGAACATTCAACTAGTTATGATTACGAAAATCACTTGTCCATCTTTTTTAGCCAACTTTGCTAGATGCATTCCGATACTCACTTGGATACACTAGCCAAATGTTGCCATTCTTCTTTTTCGATTGAAAACCTTTCTCCTCAGACATTTTGCTCGCCAATAATTATTATGATTAAAACAATCAGTACACTTTATGTTCACAACTTTTGATGTTTATTTTACCGAAAAAACAACTCCCTGTTGAATGGTCCTTTGTCGACCGCACACTTCAGCAAATTAAACAACTTTGAGGCACACTTAAGCAAACGATAATATTCAGGAGCAGCATGTCTGTCTAACCGACAAATATCTAACAGTTAAATTGTATCATTTAATTATCATAGCATTTCTGTCTGCATATTCTGAATAGCTGTTCATAATAAAATGTCTCCAAACTTTCTCCCCAAAAAGGGTCCTATATAGCACAAAAGTGAAAATTGCTTCTTTGTGTCGCTGTCATAGGGAGCAACTCCTCCCTTATAATATCGAAGGACATTTGTGTGGTTTCTATTAACAAACGGCTAGTTCAATGCGAGTCTATGGAAAGGTTTTCGATATGGAATGTGAAAATATGTTACAAAGTTCGTTCCATAAACACACATCACATAAATAGAGGGCTTTAACATTTTCTATAGTTTTGCTCTTCGGCAAGGAATGCGAACTTTGGGGCATTCATTAATAATACATTTGAGTGCGTATAGAGTACCGATAGATGTGTGAAGGCGAAGGGACATGAAAGTGAAAGGTTATTTACTGGCAGACAACAACAAGTAGCTGGAAAATAGTTTTCTAGTACTAGACGATGGGACATCAATTTACGAATGATACAGTTTGTGTTGTGAACAAGGTGGCGCAAAAGTTGTCATCCGATGTTCGTTGGTTGTAATTTGTTTTATGAATTAAGAACTTTGATTCTGCTTTTTGGATTAGGTACGTTTATAAGATGTCTTACATTTGTTTACATTAAGTCGAGATGGACTTCGGACCCGATTTACGCCATTTTTTATCACTCTTGCCAGAACTTTCGGGCGATAGGTTCTCGCATTCTTGACGGACATTCTCAAAAGTCTGTGACTATTGTTGACAAAGACTCGTGACTTCAAAAAACCCACAAAAAGAAGTATGGAACGGTCAAATCAGGTAATCTTGTGGGTCAGTGAAAGTCGACAAAACGAGAGATTAGACGACCAGGAAATGCTGCCCTCAGAATTTCTGTTGTGGCGCAACATCTAACAGTTTTGTACATTTGTAAGGGAATACCTTAAAGTTTTTCTGGACATGTTCAGTTCAGCCACAGCTGCGATATTCTCACCAGAACGCTGCTACGGGGCCTGCCAGATGTGACAGCATCTCGTGTTGTCTGTTGTCTCCTAGGCGAATCTAAACTTCATAGTGCAATCTTCTGCGAAATTCACCCTGCGCTAAAACCGCACCAACGAATTATTTCGCAAAAAAAAAATTGAAACAATTATTCCGCATTCTATAAGAGTATAGCGATTCATGTCTTTTTGAAGTTGATTTTATATCTGATTTCTTCCCAAATGTCAAAGTAGAATTGACATTTGCCGCCATTTGCAAAAATTATGGCATCTTCCGATGATAGGTGACTCTTGCGCCATTTTGTTCTATTAATATTCATAATAAATATAATAAACAAGAGCTGTCCGCAAGAAATGGGAAGGGGATACAATTTTATGTACTTTACCTTATTTTAAATTGACTTATCCTTCGCATGGATCAATGTCTACTTGCGAAGGTTTTTTAAGCTGCATCAATACAATTTCGTAGGTGGCTATAGTTCCGGTGACCTGAAAAATATAAAAAATGCGAATGAAATTAAAATTTAAATGGAAGGATTCCTAGTATTCAAAGGAATAATTAAGTTGCAAAAAGAAAATTCGAAATGTGAAATAGAATGTCAAAGAGTGACGGGCCTGCAGCTGCAACTATAGTTAGACAGATTCATTTCGATGGTACGACTAATCTTTTGTGATGACCTACATAAGTACTAAGCGTCACAAATAAGAACGCATTATAGAACTCACAAGAGTTCTCGTAAAAAGGGACTGCATTTACTCACAGTTCACAGACCTCACTTGAGTTCTCGAAAGAAAAATTCAAACGTAGATACTCTACATCCTACATACTCTGCATAAATTGTATATCAATCAGCACAGGAACTCGCTTCCTGTGGACACGTTTCCCGATGGCTAAAACTTTGAACTATTGAAGTGCAGAACTTATATCTAATTAAAAGCATATTGGGGAGATGTTGATTCGTTATAGGTTCGCTTTTCTCTGAGAAGTTTTTGAAAAAGGGAGTCTAATTGTTAATAATTGACGATGAAGTGAGAAAAATTACTTCCAAGCTGCTATTGGCAGCATCGGTTTAACTCGTCCTGGAGCAAAGGGCGATAATCAGGTCTTCCCTTCCTCTATCTCTGCTTGCAAGTCGGAACATAAGCTGTATCTGCGCCTGCAAATTCTAGGACTAGACTCCTGTCAGAGTTTGACCTTCATGTTGTCATTGGCCCACGTCAGTTATTACAGTCCTTAAGATCGCTTAACTTCGGTAACTTGACAATAGATTCGTCCTTCTATTCCATGGGAAAGATTTCGTTCTTCCAAACAGCCTGCACAGGTGGAAACAAAATACATACTACCCTCTGCGTCGGGACTCGAGATTCGCTTTCAGGAACTCGGTATAGGTATACCAGTTGTCTTTTAATTTTTTACAGGTAGGATCGCCGTTCTTTTTCTGCACCTGTTAAGTGGTTAATGTCAATGGCCTTGGAAGACCCTACATACATCTGCCCAACAGTTGATGCTTTCCATTTGTGCTCTGCCAGTCCACAAAAGTGCTGCATCTACCTTCATAGTTAGTCTTCTAATAACACTAAAAGGTTATCCTTCGTATCTAGCACATGGTGATTGGTTTTTTGGCCTAGAATTTGTTTTAGAAATTGTGTACAGATCCCTTATTCTTCTTCAGCGCCCTCCCCCAACTTTTATAATCTGCACTGTCTTATGAGGTCCGTACTCTTTCTGTAGAACACAAACATGAGCATCACTTTCATTATTTCAATGTTCTTGAGCATTGCTAAGAATGGTTTACAGCTTTTACGCCTAGTTCTAATAGAGCTATGAGAGAAAACTGAACCTTTTGGGAGCACACGATTGCCATTTTTTCGACTCCTCAAAGTCAATTTGGTCATTTTCAATTGGCTTGTGTCATTAGCCAAACACCCCAGGACTCGCGCTTAGTTGTACGTTCTTATATGGGACCGTGTGATTGCCGCTGAATTTTTCCATCATTTACGTCATTTAAGGCGTTGGTGTTTTAATTCCTTTCGTATTTAAAGATTATTTAACATTTCGGTCATTCTTTCCTTGGGCATTATGGAAAATGGACATTATTGAGTTATACAGAATAGTTCGTACTTACACTTATTATAAAGGTCCTTGTTATGTAAAAAAACTGCATTCCACCAAGAGCGATAGTGCCAGTCGTCAACTGATGCATGAATCTTGCAGCCTATAGTAAATTGAGTGTCACATCAAGGGGACAGAAAGGACGCAAGAAAATCTGAACTTTGCAATTTTGGGCTTACCTCAGATCCATATGCTGCTGCGGGCAGCGATTCCAGTACTTTAATAGGCTTTTTCGATTCATCGTTAATGAAGCTGGCTATCATGGAGACCAGAAATGTTTTGCCAATCAAAAAGAACAGCGAGTACCAAAAGTAGATGCGACGCAGAGTCGATTGACCAGGTCTGAAAGAAAAAAATAAAACCCTATACCCACTTCTGTATAGCCCAGACTGTGTCGTTACCTACGCTATACTCTCATATAACTGCAGACACACATAGAATGTGTTGGTCGAAAAGGAAGCAAGTATCAGCACAGCCAGGTCCGTGTTGACGTGATCCAGAAGTTCGGTTAGCTTAGTGAAGTAAAGCCTCTGCTTGCCGCAAATATCTTCCGGTAGACGCTGAACGTATTTGAAATTTAATCAAAATAAAGGATACTGACGATCGATCTGACTTACCATTCCCTTGCATCTGCTGAAATGCTTATTGAAATGACGGAACTGGGTTACGAGCCCAAGGCTGACAAGCATTATGAACGCATCCGTCATAGACCAGGCAAACGTAGTATACAAATTCACCAGTTGCAAGGTGATTCCACTCACGTAGTTCACATTGAAAAAGTAAAAGAACGCCGGAAAGGCTCCCGTAAAGTAAGCAAAGACTTTGTCCGTCTGGCTCTTGCATAGAGCAGATTTGTTTACGTTGTTGGCCAACGAGAAGGCATGCTCTATTAAGGCCAGCGTTGGAATGCCTATGCTGAAGATGAACATAACTTTGCGCATCCGCTTGTGGATGTGTTCGTCCCGACGCGCGATGGTCATTTCGAAAGTTTGCCAATGTTGCATAAGAGAGGGCCATTTCCGAGCAATCCTAATGAATTGGTACATCACAAACGGATTGGCGGTGAACCATAACAGCGGTACTGTGAATTATATTTACTATCGAAATCGCAGTCAAGGTGATACATTTCGCATTCGCTTACATATCTTCTCAAAGGTGTAACCAGTTACAATGTTGAAGTAGACGATGACAGATGCGTGGGCCACGTTCGCAGCTATGATTAGTATCGCATACAAGGTCCGAAGGCTGCGGAACGAGTAGTGCAGTGAGTATGGAGTTGCAGCACTTATTCCATTTACTGGCATTAAGCCGAATACTTGGGATATTGTGAGAACTGTTGGTGGACAAGTTGTTATAGCATGGTGTAGATGGTCAGCGGGTTGGCTCAGTACTTACAGACTTTCATGTTCTGGTGGAAGGTTCCATCGTAGTTGAGAAACTGTATGATCGGAGTGGGCACAATTTTTTGACTCATATCTTCTAAAAAGGAAAATGTCGTCATTGGAAACAAACAGGATCTATGTTTCAATAGCTTACGTGGATATAACAGCGATATGTTGCCATGATATTTGGTTTTCCTTCTGACGTTTGGTTGCTTTCGGGCCATGAAGTTGGGATGGAAATTGGCATAGACAGGGATAAAAGTCGACATATATAGGGTTCCAATATCTGCTAGAGAAAAAAAAAAAACAAAATAATTATCATCGACCTGGCCGATGCTTTGATACCGGTGCCGTGAAATAACGCCTAGCGAAATAAGGCCGAATTTTGAGAATTTTTTGATTCCGCCTTATTTTTTAAAAGAGAAATAAAGCCGAGAGAATGTAGAGAATGGGCAAGAAGACAACCCACGTCCAGTCAATGAAGAACTAGTTCCACCACCTGGCATAGAAGAAGTTGGCCTAGCTCTGATGGTTTACCAGCGGATCTCTTTAAATACGGTGGTGATGTTTTGGTAGGGAGCATGCACCGAATCATCAACCAAGTATGGGTGGACGACTCCATCCTCCATCGACAAAAAAGGCGATCCTATGTCTTGCACCGGATTTCGGCAAGGAAACGCGCTATCATACGACTTCTTCAATCTCGTACTGGAGCAGATAGTGCGCAGTCAACACGGAAGGCACTATCTTCAACATATTCGTCCAGCTGTTGGGCTATGCGGACGATATTAACATCATCGGTCGCTCCCAGCGTGTCTTGGTATTAGAAGAGTTCACGGCGATTGAAGAACAGGCGAAATCATTTGGGCTTGAAGTAAATGAGGACAAGACTAAGTACATGCTACCAACAAATAAACAATCATCTGTCCACCGCCTAAGACAAAACGTCACTATTGATAGCAACAATTTCGAGGTAGTTAAGGAGTTCATCTACCTCGCAGTAAACATGAACTCCACTAATGACACAGAATTACCCTAGGAAACCGTTGCTACTTCGTTCGGTTTGGCAAAACAACTGGGTTCAAAACTCCTGACTCGAAGGACGAAATGTGTGCTCTATAAAATTCTTACCCTGCCAGTTCCGCTTTATGGCGCCGAGTACTAGACGATCAGCAAGAAAGGAGAGCTGATACTGGGCTCATTCGAAAGAAAAATACTTCGCCGGATTTTTGGTCATGTGTGCGAGGAGGGCGAATGTAGGAGAAGATACAACCGCGAACTCTTTGAGCCAAACCAAGATATGGATGTAGTCCAAAAAGCCAAAACACGTCGACTACATTACATTGGCTCGGCCACATCAAGCGAATTGTCAATATTGCCCCAGCTAAGAGGATCTTCGAATCCCAGCCTCCAGGTTCAAGAAGACAAGGAAGACCGAACTTCCGTTTCATAGACCAAGCTATAGCGGATGCCAGAGCGCTTGGTCTCGACAACTGGAAGCAGCGTGCCCGGGATCGTAGAGGATGGAAGGCTGCAGTGTCTCAGGCAGACCATCTTCACGGGTCGGGAGCCGGATAAATAAGTAAGTAAGAGTGTTTTCTAAGAGGTTTGGTTTTTAAACTGGCAACACTGTTTCTACGGAATGTAAATTTGACAGTTGAAAGTTGATTTGTGGTTAGTGCGCTCTGCCATTTTAAGATGAATAGATTAACGCCAGAACAACGCTTGCAAATTGTGCAAACTTATTTTAAAAACCATGGTTCGGTTCGGCAAACTTTGTATCTTTGGCATAGCCCAACGACGGTGCTGTGCTGTCGCTGTGTGGCTGTGGTTGTGGACAATCAGTCATGGCTCGCTCGTCGTCGTCGATCGAGTGAGATATCTTCGCAAGCAGGGGTATGCTTGTTGTTTGAAATACGCACATATTTTTTTTAGCTGTAGTTCTGGTTGGAAAAGTTGTTTTGTTGTAGGTAAGAGAATAAAATCCCTAATGTGAAGATACCTGCGCAAGAAATTTTCACTTAAGTTGGGACGGGCTATACCTACTGAACACCCTTCAATCAGCAATTTAGTCTGATAATATTTATAACCGGCGCAGATGGTCTTCCAGTCATTTTTCTTAAGAAGTGTTCTTCAAATATATCTTTTCATCTATCTATCTCTTTCAAAAGGAGAATTTCCCAGATGCGGAAGACCTCGTTCATAAAACTTACCGCCCAATTGCTAAACTCTCTTATATACCCAAACCTTTTCAAAATATTTTATACGAAAGTCGACGTCATTGCAACTGACTTCAGTAAGGCTTTCTTTAAGATGTCTCATCAATTAATCCTCTTCAAATCGTATGCGCCCTTGGCTCAGAACTAGGGTTACCATCACAAAAAATCGAAAAGCCGGACAGTTAGGAGAGAAAAGCCTGATTATGGAGCAAAAAGCCCGACATTTTTTGTATTTTTCAGTTGCATTATTTGATTTAGAGCTTCTGGTTTCTTAAAAAATATACTTATGAAATTCTTCGCAAGATTTGTTTTTTAAATGTTCTTTGCTTTCACTGAGTCTAAATTGAGTTTATTTCTTTTTTTCGTCCATTGTGCGGTTGTAAGAGAGAAAATTATTTGTTATGCTTTTATGGCATTTTGAGAAGAGATTGCAAAAAGCCACTTACAATTTTTTTTTATTTCCGTAGGATTGGTTTTCCAATATTCAAAATATGAAACGTATTGTCTATCTAGCTATAAAAAAAAAAAAAAAAAAAAAAAATTATAATAATATCCTGTTGGCTGAAAAATTTTTTTCAAATTATGGTACAAGGGTGAACCTAATATAAGTTTCTTTTTAAATAATAAAATGCAATAAAATGAGCAAAATTAAATTTGTTCCATGTAGGTATTATGGCTTTATTAGTAAAGGACCATTCACATGGGAGTGAACGAACGAATTGATGAAATGCGAACAAACCACTTTTTATGCATTTATAAACAGAAAATTGCACACCACTCCAGAATCCGCACCAAAATGTCACTCTCTGGATGCATTGGCTTCTCGGCGGGTTTTCCGAGCCCTAGATGCGGCAATTTTGTTTGTTAACGTAGCCAACGAGATGAAAATGCGCCTCGTCAGAAAAAATGATTTTTCGCCCAAAATTGTTGTCCTATTCAACCTGCTGTAAGGCCCAAACTGCGAAGCGATAAGGAAGCAGATGGTCGTGTGCCTTCAATTGCTGAGTCAATTGGACCTTTTAAGCGAATAATGTGCAGAATTCTTCTCAGGTTAATGAGTGAAATGTTGAGCTGTTGAGATCGATGGCGAGTTGACGTTCGTGAATTGAGTCTCACACTCTCGGCTACAGCTATTAGCAGTCACCTTCTCATCTGTGCGCACCGTACGACGACGGGGACCATGAGTGTTGTCCAATAGCCAAATTTCACGAACTTTTTGCACAAATTTGCGTACAGCAGGCGCTTCATTTCGACCAAATATTTTTTTCAAAAAATGCACTGTTTGGAAATAAGTTTTCAATATTTCCCAACGTTGTTCAAGCGTAAAGTGACACATTTCGTTCCGCGGATGTATGATATTGACTTTCTGTGATTTCGAGCGGGAAACAGCTGTCAGTGTCAAAATAACCTATGATTTAAAAAGAAACCACTAGATGGCCCACCCTGTATTGTTAAAAAACATAGGAATAATTTAGTGTTATATTGTATTCTTTTGAAAATGCTATACTTTCAAATACAGAATACATATCATTTGACAATTGCATCCACAAAAGCATTTGAGTGATACTGACCATTGTTTTGTGACTTACGTAAGGTTACCAACGCCCCAGATCGAATAGTAGGTTGTGTATAATAAATTGCGAATTGAATTGCCGCATATGTGACTGCTGTTATTTCGTTAATAGTATTGTCTCTTTTACTGAACAAATATAAATGAAACCATTCCAAAATGGTCTATTGGTGTAAATAAATCAACAAAAAATTAAAAAGCCTGACAAAGCGTGAGGCCTGGTCTGAGCCTGACAGATACCTTAAAAGCCTGACGAGTCAGGCCAAATCCTGACGTATGGTAACCCTACTCAGAACCCATATTGAAAATACATAGTTAATTTTCCTACCTTAAAAACCAGTATTATAACTTTCGCTCAAGGTCGGTACTATCGTTTGGTTTCTTATTTCTCACAAGGCAGCCATTCAGGTCCGCTTCTCTTTATCCTAACTATAATAATGATCTTGCTTCTCCCTCTCCCTCTACTAAATTCTTCAAAATCATCTCAAAAGACTCCTGACTCCTTCAGCAAGTCATTAATCGTTTTTCGACCTGGTGGGTGCCTCAAAAATTGCTTAGAGCTCAATATTACCAATTGCCAATTCATTACCATCTCTACTGCAAATTTTCTTAGGGTTGAAATCTGATTCAAAACAACAACGTTCCTCAATTGCCAATCTCATTCAGAGGCAATTAGGTAGGAAAGGTCCTTAATTCAAATTTATTCTAGAGTCAACTGAAGGCGTTTTTAAGTATCTTCCTCTGATTAAAAGAAGATCCAATGCATATTCACGAGTGCCGTTCGGATGCATAATTACTATTCATAATTTGCTATCCTCTTACATTACGTCAATAGACTTAAATGTGCTGTATTTTTAGGGCGAAGTACAGAAAAAGTAAAATCAACATTGGATCCTTTCAAGTGGAGATAATTTCATTTAAGCATCATCATAATCCAAGAGGCTACGGCATCACTGTCAAAGGCGAGATATAACAGTCACATCGCTTTTCGAAATGCTAAAATCGCAATAGAAATGGAATACTTGACGCCTGGCGGTTTTTTTTTATTCGTAATTATATGGCTGCGAAGTGGAAAACTTTTGGAAAGAAAGTTTCATCGTTACACGCTCGCACATTGAAAATATTTCGCTTTTCCTTTTTCAGTTCCTCCGTGATAAATTATTCGAATGACCTATCCCATGCCAACACTAGCCCCAAACCACCCACACCAAGCCCAACCTACTCCTTGCAGAGTCCATTGTAAAAAAAAACAATCAATGGCGTGATTCAGCAGGGGGTAGGTACATAGACACAAAATTAACGACAAATGGGAAAAAATAAATAAGACACGCAAAGTATACACATCAACACTATGCGATTGTCAAGTGGTGGCGAGGATGTCTTATCATGATGTCTGCATTCGGTTGCGGATTTTTTGCATATCCTTGGTCGGTGTGCGCTTTAGTTATTTGCATTTCCGCAGTTGACCATCATACATCATTGCTCGAAGAGCAATCAGATTGCAGGAAGAAATGAAATTTGTAAAAAATATCGATTGGATATCACGACACGAGCAAACCTTCTCAAAGATAAAGAAAGTCCAACAGCACAGGATCTCGAACGAGTAAGGATAATTATGACGTCGTCTCCGAGTTGTTGGTATATTTTTCCTGACCGATTTTTTAGGACAGCGTTTGTGGTGAAAAAAGTCAAGAGCCCTGGAGATGTGGCTGACAAGAAATTAAAATCCATTCAAGGTCGGTAGGAGTTAGTTTTATGCTTAATTTTGTGTTTGAAAACAAAATGGATGTTTATATCGTTGCAGCAAAGTCTCGCCTCTTCCGCAGAGGAGTCAAGAAGGACTTCATTTGCGATGGCAGTTTCCAGGAGGCTATTACTCCAGGTAAGTGTTTGCATTGACAATTTTCTGTGGAGTACTTGTAAGAGCTGGTTTGGAGAGAGACGCCTGCGAGGTGATTGTTGGCTGTCCAGTTTGAGTGATGAAATTAGTGGATGCGGATGTTGATGGCGTAGAATGACCAATTTCGGTTGCGTATTGTTTTACGTTGAAGCAATATTCGTAATGTTGAAGAACTAATATAGACAATTATTTGATTACAGTGAGTGCTGACGATTGTATTACAAATTGTTAAGAGAATGTTGGTGGCATGCTATTTTGAGATGAGTAAAACAAGAATTTTCTATTGAATTTGTAAATAATTAAATTCTCAAAAGATATACGGATGCTTAAATTAAATATAAAAACGAGACGAAAGTGGTCATTTTTGATAATTTAAAATGACATTAACCTTCTTTTTATCGCACAGGTTCTGGTAACCTGCTGGTAAGAAGCCCTCGGGGTAGGTACCTACCTACATTCTCTAATAAAAGTCATCTGATCCAATAGAACATGTACGATAGAAGGCTGATGTTATTTGAAAATAACAGAAATTAAATCGACAGCTGGACACATAATATAGTTTTGAAAATAATCCTCTTTAGAGTCGTTTTTGAGAGCCGACAGAGAAATATTGATTTTCACGAGAAACGCATGTTTTTCAATAATAATTATGTAATGTTTCTATAGCGCCGTACTAATAATCATTTTTAGTGTGCATTCTAATTTTTACGAAGTCACAATGGCGAAAATTATCTATTGTGAACGTCAAAATATCTAAGTTGAAGGTTAAAAATAATCATAAAGTATAAACTAAACATTAACTCAATTAAAAATTAATTTATCTGTGCGTGATTGTGTACTCGCTAGCAACTAGCGACAGCGCGTCACGATTGTAAATTGGTCTCCCTCGCTAATGACAATAGTGTTCTGTCAATGATATCAATGTCATATGCGTATGCAAGTAATTTTGCAGACTTGTTAAAAATTGTGGCTCCTCCACTGTTGACTTATGAGTTCCTCGCAATTTTCTCAAGTATGTTGAAATAGTTACATGACAGCGCATCATATCTTGCCTATATCCTTCTTTGACATCAAAAAACCTGGTGAGATTGCCTTCGTCCTTTGAAGCGATCAGTGTTATCCATCCATTTGTAGCAAGGTATATGTGTAATAGTAAAATCCCTTTAATTCGGAAAACTCGTTTATTCGGAAAAATTTGTTTTTCCGAATTGCCTAAAGAGATTTTTCCGAATAAATGAGAGTTGGTTTTCATTTTTTTTATGTAAAAATTAAATTAAATTAGAAAAAATTAAATAACGCATTGATTGAAATAGGAACGCGTTTGAGTGCATAAAAAAAATCTCTCATTAATTCGGAAAATTCGTTTATTCGGACTGACCTTCCCCCCAAACATTCCGAATTGACATGGTTTTACTGTATTTTTTATAGCCTATAGCAGTTTCGCAGTCTTAAGGAACATTTTAAAAAAAGTTTCATCAAAATCTGTCCAGTAGTTTTCGAGGTTTTAGCTGACAAAGAAAATTCCTACAGTTTTATTATATGTATAGACTAGACGTATCTCTATACAGCTTGTTTCTATAAATGCTGTCATATCCGGTCTTCTTGGGTTTTCTCCAAGACGATTCCATTTTAAAAAGGACGGTCGACATCTGTGAATCTGCCGACTGAACAAGTGAACACCTTACAATTTAGCGAATTTTTGATTCGTTTGAAAAAATGACGGTCGGCAATTTCGTGCATTAAGAAAACAGGAATATAAACAGTTTAAATACCTAACGAAATTTCGAATTTCAAACTTTTTTCCGCGAACGAAAACACTCTTGGCGCGGATTGTCAAAGTTTAGTCGCAATCCACATGATCAAATCGCGTTCCAAAAACTAGAGAATAAAACATTCCGATCGCCTTTGAAAATACATTATGAAAAAAAGTAAACAATCTCAACTCAATTAAACTATTAATTACCAACTTTTAAAATTAAAAATTGTAATTCAAAATCTTTTATCTCGAAGACCACCGACTTGATTGAGCTCAAATTTACAGGTGGTCTTAGGTATTGGTCCAGAAGTGTTCCTGTTAAGATTGATCAAAATTAGACAAAGAGGCGTGGCACATCCCATACAATTCCATGATGTTATAATTCGATAATCGCTGGGCCGACTTTAATAATTTCTATACAGTCGGCAAGTTCAAAATAAGTCGGCATTTCAATGAAAGTTAGCCCCCCTCGCTACGCCCCTGGTTATCTTAGCTGTTTACTAGGCTACAGAAGTGATTGTTCGATATCTTCATCTCATCGATATCATCTGTATGGCTCAGCCATGTTTTTTTTTTATGGATATTGAGGTGAGGAAACCGTGTGCTGTCTATAGTGTCATTACGCCTAGCAGCGGAGTAAATTATCCCCGGTCCATTTCTAGACGTGGCGCCATGTAGGTTATTTCTATCGATTGAACTATGAAATTTCAAAGTAGGTACTCCTGAGGACATTGCTCCTTTTGTAGAAACTTTGGTAGCATCATCTTTTTCCTCAGGCTGATGTTGGCTAATATAGTTTTGATTAGGTCAGGTTAGTGGTTCGGCAATACAGGAGAAACTTGCACGTCCCACACTTATGTAGATCAATGTACCATACCATTTTCTTGGTATGATTTTTCAGCATATTAGGACAATGATTTCTTTTTCAGTTCTAAGATTATGTCGGTAACAAATTTCGTGGATATAAGAGCTGTCGTTGGCTCATAAAGGGTTCATCCGCCAGCTGGTTCAATGCAAACATTATAACAACGGACTTTACCGTGTATGGGTCATCGTAGCACTGATTAGTGATTTTCTTATTATTTTAATAAAACCCGTATATAAATCTGACTAGGTCCTACATTGCTTTTTATTTCCAGTTCTTGTACTTGCCCAAGTGTTCGCTCTGATGCCAGTTAGTGGAATAACGTCAAAATCGGCGCAAAGTCTTCTGTTCTCGTTCAAAAACTTTCGAACAATCAACAGCATATTTGTCATAATATGCTTCGGAGTATGTACAGGATTCACCATTAATTGGGCATTGCGTCAACGGTTTGACTTTGACTCTGTTGGTAAGAATAGATCGAAAAATTGATTTCATGTTAAATTCGTGTTTTTTTACCCAAAATGATGGCATTTTTAGGAAGATTCAAACAGAAGAACTCTAATAAGATTAGATTGATTTTTTTTCAGCCCAAACCGTTTTTATGTTGGAAAGGTCGGAACAGTGAGACACTTTTTTTCAAACGGTTATATCTCCGAACGCTTTCGAGCTATCATAATAATTTTTTATGGTATCTTACGACATATTTCCGCTGTATTTTGCCATAAAAAGTTTTGCGAATAATTTAAAAACTACTTCACCATGAGTTGAATTATTGAAGAAGGTCAAACTGTCTCACTGTTTGACGGGGGTCCGAAGAGTGAGACAACGTAGGGCGAACAGTGAGATAGTACAATAATTCCAATAAAATCTCATCTTGAAACTCTTTTTTACCAAAAAAATACATGAGTTTTATTCATTCAACATATTATTATTTATTAATTATAAAGAACAAAAACAACAACAAATATATTTAGGTATGTAAAAAAAATAAAAAAAACTTAAATCACATTTGAGTGTTCATATTATTTTTTAAAAAGGTTTTTAATAAACCAAATCAATTCAATTTGTTTTTTAATGAAAATGAATAGCAATACAAATTAAAAATAAATAAAAACATTTTCATGTTGAATAAAACAAAAAAATAATTATTTGAGGTTTCTTCCATAGCTTTAACATGTCTCACTGTTCGTCCATTGAACCTGTCTCACTGTTTGATTTTCATCATTTCAAAGAAAAAATATTTACGTAAAAAACTGACAATGCAATCGCAAATTTTTGTTTGTACAATTAAAGAACATATAATAACAAGAAAATAAAAAAATATTGGTTCACTTAACTGAATATTTGACGTTTCTACACACAATTTAGAAAAATACAAAAAAATACCTCAGCCCTTTTTTTTAGATCCTTATTATACTGAAAGCACAGGCGCAGCTGGTTGTTGTTCGGAATAGAAACAATAGGTGTAGAATGAAAAATAATCGGTACTGTATTAATCGACATGTCTGTGCGTGTTTCAGGGAAGCAAAAAAATTGAATGTCTCACTGTTCGGACTGTCTCAGTGTTCCGACCTTTCCCCTACTTGAGGTTTGTCCTTTTTTTCAGAAACTATCATCTTCTACACATCTATATTCCTGATCGCTGTTTCGTTCTTCAATTTAGCCCGTAAATGGCCACAATTGATGACAGAATGGGAAAGTGTTGAACGTAAACTTCCGCCTTTGCGATCTCAACTAGAAAAACGGTCACTAGCTCATAAAATCAAAATGATTACGTTCGTCACAAGTATGCTGTCTTTGGTGGAACACTTACTGAGTATGCTGTCATCGATTTACTACGCCAATGCATGTCCTGCTCGACCCGATCCGATCGAAAGCTATTTATATTCAAATTTTATTCAAATATTCACATTTGTCAAGTACACCAATTGGCTTGGGATGTTTGGAAAATATTTGAATGTGCTGTCGACATTTGCTTGGAATTTTACGGATATTTTCATTATGGCTATAAGTGTGGGTTTATCAGCCAGATTTCGACAATTAAATGGAGATCTTTTCGAGATGGCAAGAAAAGTGAGTATGGTTTAGTTTTTATAGGGTTTAAATTTAGACTTATGACTTTTGATGTAGCAACTCGTGCAAAATGGTGTCTGTTTTGAACCTTCAAAGTTCTTGAAAGGTGCAAAATTTGGTCATACATGACATGACCACAGTGGTGCCCGATATAGTTACTTGACATTATTTGATATATGCTCTCCAGAATCCTTGAGTTCATTCGCAAAATAACTCGCTTTCATTTTACTTTGATAATCAGATAATTCGAGACGATAAAGATAGGTTATGCGACGTTCCTGATTCGTTCAAACAAACGTGTTTTTTTTTTACTTCCATGATCTCCATTCCATCACCTGCGTTCTATAGCAGCTTGGGAACTCGCATTCATTCCAAAGACCGTACCAGTGTTTCAAAAGATTTTCTGACGATTCAATTGCAATTTTCTGAAAGAATATTTTTTTAAGTATCGGCAGATTTTATTATATTTCTGAAGAATGAACTGGAGGCTATTCTCAATGCTCGTAACTTTAGCATTGGGATGATGGTCTTACATGTCGGCGACAATTACATTCTTGGCATACACGACCTACTGTGCGACTTCCCTACATCACTCTCTAAGGCGTGAACTAAATGAACTTCATGAACGAACTAAGTCATGAAGAAACTAATCAATACATAGATTAGATCTAAATAGAAATTGAATCCACTCTAATATAAATTGCAGTTCATAACCAATAAGTGGTTCTACACTGATTTGTAAATTTGTTGATGAACTTTCCAAAGATAGATTTGTGTTCCGCCAACTGAACTGAACCAGTTCCGTATAGTCCTTATTGTGGTTTGGTCAATAGTTTGCAATATTGTCGGCGAAACCTATAATTTTGATCTCCTCTGGTATTGGAAGACGTAGATAAGACCCGGTCATACATGAAATGACAGATTGAAGCGCAGAAAATTATCGCGCAAGAATACGGTATCAACGCTCTAGGGGACATAGCAACCGTAATGAACTCCATGAAAAATTCGTTGCAATCCGAAGAAACCTTAAAGACGCCATTAAAGTGAGCAAAAAGAGAAGCTTTGCTGAATTGATGAACGTAGTAGACCAGAACCCCTGGGGCATATTCAAACGTTATGCAAAAGTTAAAACGTGGTCGAAGGCCTCCACCCATATCCGCAAATTTTTTGGATAATGTAGTGCGAGTACTTTTTCCACAACAAGTAAGACTTGAAGAAATCACCTCAGAAGATGTTCTTAGAGCTTGCACCCCCCCACGCTTTTCAAGAGTCGGCAAATCAAAGATCAATTTTCAAAAAATTAGGTCTTAAATTTGTATTTCCATAGGTATAGGTTTTTAAACTTGTAAATGGATACAAAAGTCGGCATTTTCATAGGTTCCAGATGAACTCCTTAAAATCGGTGAATCGGTGAATTTACCGACTGAAAGCCTTAAAATTTAGCGAGTTTCCATTCGATTTTAAAAAGGACGGTCGGCATCGGTGAATTTGCCGACTGAAATCCTTAAAATTTAGCGAGTTTAGATTCGATTTTAAAAAGGGCGGGTCGGCATCGGTGAATTGGCCGACTGAAATCCTTAAAATTTAGCGAGTTTAGATTCGATTTTAAAAAGGGCGGGTCGGCATCGGTGAATTGGCCGACTGAAATCCTTAAAATTTAGCGAGTTTAGATTCGATTTTAAAAAGGGCGGGTCGGCATCGGTGAATTTGCCGACTGAAATTCTTAAAATTTTGAGTGTTTAGATTCGATTTTAAAAAGGACGGTCGGCATTGGTGAGATTGCCGACTGAAATCCTTAAAATTTAGCGAGTTTAGATTCGATTTTAAGAAACGGTCGGCATCGGTGAATTTTGCCGACTGAAATCCTTAAATTTTATCGAGTTTGGATTCGATTTTAAAAAGGACGGTTGGCATTTCTAATTTAAGGTTAAATTCGAAGGAATGTGTTATTCGCTAGTTCGCGGCTTATTGATGTGGAATGCGAACTTTAACAATTCTCGGCAAACGTGTGTTTGGGCAAAGAGGAGGATAATTATTTATACCATCAAAATGTATTAAGAAAATAAGTTTATAAACAGTTTAAATAACGAAATTTCGAATTCCAAACTTTTTGCCGCGAACGACAACACACGCGCGAATTGTCAAAGTTTATTCGCAATCCACATCATTTAATACGCGTTCCACAAACTAGCAAATTAAACATTCGTTCGAACTTAACCTCAAACTAGACATTGTGGGTAGAAACTGATGGCTGAAATTCGCGAACTGCCGCGATCTATAAAAGTGTTCATGTGAACGGACTGTCAAAGTTTGCGAATAGTCGTTCGATCGTAGGTAGTTGGTCGCTCTTATGTGAATGGTCTTTTAGGTATTAGCCCAGGGGTGTTCCGGTTAAGATTGGTCAAAATTGGACGAAGGGGCATGGCGCCTCCCATACAAAAAACATCTTCTATGGAGTGAAACTCATTGACGTTAGATATAACTCGATAACCACTGGGCCGATTTTCATGATTTCTATACAGTCGGCAAGTTCCTGAAATAAGTCGGAATTTCAATGAAAGTCACCCCCCCACGGCTCAAACCCTCGCTACGCCCCTGACCCCTGTGTATGCTGGACACAGTAGGGAAAATATTTGAACGAATTATAAGTGACCGATTGGACACTGCGATCGATGAGGCAGGAGGTCTTTCATATCGTCCATATGGATTCCGAAAAATGCGGTCCACTATTGACGCCGTCAATGAAGTGGTTGCCACAGCAAGGGATGCCATCAGCGGAAGACGGTGGATAGGCGGAAGCAAGAAATACTGCGCCATCATCACATTAGATGTCAAAACCGCCTTTAATAGTGCAATCTGGAGAAACATTTTAAGGGCACTCATTGTCAAAGGGGTGCCTAATTATGTTCAAAATATTCTGAAGGACTATTGCACAGATAGGCTATTGCTGTACAATACCGAAGACGGGCCCAAACAGTACAGCATAACTGGTGGCGTTCCGCAAGGCTCCGTGTTAGCTCCGCTATTGTGGAACCTAATCAGCAGAACAACGGCAGGAACATCTATGATAACAGGAGATAACACTGTGCCACAAAGGGTGGCAAGTTTAGAAGATTGGCAGCAGAGATGGGATCACTCTGATAAGGGAAGATGGACGCATACAGAGTTAATGGAGAGTTAAATATCTATTTGACACAGATTCTAACAGGTTTAGGGCTTACCTGTACAGGTTTGGGCACGATGGCAATCCTTTTTGCCCATGTTGTACTACAGCACAGTACACATGTACTACAGCTGTTGAAGACGCGGAGCATGTAATGTTCCACTGCTCGCGATGTGAAGAAGAACGGTAAATGCTGAGGGAGGACATTAGTGTGGAACTGACACCAGAAAACATAACCGCCCTGATGCGGCAAACAGAAGGTGGATGGGAAGCAATCAGCAATACTGTGGCAACCATTATGAAGAAGCAACGCCAGCATGAGCGACAACGTAATGCAATGCGGGAGCATGCAAACCTGAATATGCCGAACACTTAAGGCTATGACCCCCTTGTGATGTAATGCTTGTCAGTAAGAATCTGACATAACTGCTTATTACATGGCAGTATCTAAAAAAAAAAATTTAAGCGCCTAGCACTGAGCCCTGTGGTACTCCAACGATGATCTTTATTCTTTGACGCCATTTTCTGTGGCTTAAATTTTTCAGTAGCTCGTCACGATTTTTATACAACTCTTCTGGAGGTGTCTTGCATGGCCAGCGGACGGTACGATGATGGTTGTTCCGGTTGCCTTCCCCTTTTGGATAATAGCACCAGACTCTGCCTTTTCCATTAATCTGGGAAAAGTCCTTCTTTCAAGCACGTATTGTACAAGCCGACAAACATAATCTTGAACCGCGCTTTGAATACCGTCTTCAGAACTATTTTGCAGAGGTGAATGTTCAGGGGTTCGGTGAGTAGGCAGGATATAGGTATATCGTAGGTTCACTTAACTCTGTGCCTCCCTCGCGATGAATTTGGGAATTCCTAGTCGAAAGGAGTCATTAATACCTACGTTGTCGAAAAAACGAATTATGCACAAGGATCTAAAAATGACAGATTATCAACGAACTGGCCTGAAAAGAGGTCACAGAAAACCGTTTCTTTTAAATTGTTTGCCTTCACCTCTCGAGTCTCGACATCCTGTCCATGTCTAAGATCATACCCCCCCCCTCCAATCACATCAAATTCTATAAGGCACTGCAGTGCAGTATACTTACTCACTCTTACTAATAAAAATGTTTTCCCTCTTCCCTTAGCCAACAACAGAAGCCTTCTGGATCAACAGTCGAGTGAATTATCGAAATCTCTGCAAACTGTGCGACAAAGTCGATGACGCTGTTTCGTCAATAACGCTGCTTGGCTTCTCGAACAACTTGTACTTCATTTGCGGCAAAATTATGAAAAGCATTCAGTAAGTAAAAGCGAAGGCCTTTGCCTTCTATTTTCATTGCCCCGCCATTTGCATTTCAGAAAGAAGCCATCCTTCACACACACACTGTACTTTTGGTTTTCTTTGTTCTATTTGCTGGGACGAACACTTGCGTTGTCACTCTACTCGGCCGACATACACGATGAGTCTCGTCGTCCGATGCAAGTCTTTCGTGCCGTACCACGAGAAAGTTGGTGCAAGGAGGTCTGTTGCTGGTGGCTTAAGCGGTGCTGTCAATTTCGCATCTAAGTGCCTTTTTGTGTGTTCACAGATTAAGAGATTCTCCCAAGAAGTATCAACAGATGTTGTGGCCTTGTCTGGGATGAAATTTTTCCATCTCACTCGTGGTTTAGTCCTCTCGGTGAGTATATCCTTCCTTCCACCTATGTGCCGCATATTGATATTCTACATGTGTCCGAGATTTTATTGTCTGTTATATGGTTTCAGGTTGCTGGCACAATTGTCACGTATGAATTGGTTTTATTGCAGTTTAATAAACAGGATAGCATTGGCGACTGTTCGTGATGTGGCGCACGATACGCACAGAATGGGAAACGGCCCATGGGAATATTCTTATTCCAACTTTGAAATTTAAATTTTCTTTGCAATAAACCGTTGAGATTTGAATCAAATATTTGCGTGTGTACTACATCATACATGTTGGCAGATTAATGACATGGGGTTTGGCACACACGCTCTGCTAAGAATAATGATTTGGGATAAAGGGGAGCATCCTTTTACCTACACGTGAAAGACTTCTGCGAAGAAATGGAAAATTTATGAAATGGTGCTCTATTTAAGGATGTTGCATTTAGGTATTTAGTAAATGTTCGTGTGTGCTATAATTAGGGCAAACTTCGATTTGCCTCAACCTGTCGATGTCCAGAGTTGTAGCTGTTTCATTCATATCAATTGTTTGATTTTCTGTCTCCGAGGCATGTTTGGCAATACAATCGGAAAGCATATTACCTATAGTACACCACGTCTGGAAAGTGTTTTATCTGCAAGGACTTGAAGTGCGCAACTAGTGGCATTTATCAAAAGTTCGAGGTAACTGGGGAGTAGCTGTTGAGGAAGTGCCACCTATTCCTATTCCTATTCCGAAACCCTTCGTGTAGGTTAGGAACACCTTCGCTTTAGAAGACACACGAATGCTCGACGGTACATGGATCTCAGAATGGATAAAGATTTTGAAAATGGAAATGTGTAAAACAAAATAATTGCGCTGCGTTCCGCTTAGATATAAAAAGCGGAACAGAATGAACCGACGAGATGCAAAAATTGGTCAATGATTAAGTATATCAGCCGCATTTATATAAAAACAGTTCCGCGTCTGACTGACAGACAAAAACACAGGCCAAACATCTAATCGTAGAGCTATAAAACTTTGAGGATCAATTCCATTAGCTGCTTAGACGCGCACTAAAAGGGATTGACCCCCTGTGTCCCTTAAGGGGGGCTTTTTCATAGCCCTCGAATAAATAGTGCAATTAACAGCACGCTTGTAAATTGTTATTATATTTTTTCAAATTGACTCCTTTAGCCCTCTTTTTTGTTGTGTAAAATTTTATGTAATTTATGTGTATGTAATTTTATTAAGGGCTGTAACTTCCAAACCAACTAACACGATATGCAATATAACACGGTGATAGAGTAGAGATAACAACTAGACAAGTGTTCAAGGAGATTGTAATTTAAACCCACTAGTCCGTTTAAGGGGCCAATACCCCTAAGGGGGTAACATTTTATTTTTGTCGGAATTTCCTAAAACTTAATACTTTAATGTTGTAGTACCTACTCTGCAATATTAATAATGAAACACTTATCGCAGTATTTTCTAAACATTCAACCATTATAGGGGGCCTTTTATTATTTTTAATAACCCATATAAGTCCATAAACTATAAGAATTCCAAATATACACTATATACCAAAAACTATATAAAATAAACTGCAAACTTTCGCGCAAATACCTACCCGATTTTCCTCGGGAAAATCCCCTCTTAATTGCCCTGTCTGTGAATAGTGAATACGTGTGAAATGTTAACATTAATGGCCGCAAAAACTGCTACGGTGCTATTGTCTTGCTATTGCGGTACAAAAATAAAAAATAAAAGCCGCTATTGCGGTATAACGAAGTTTAAGTAAGAGAGACAAAACCAGCAGACAAAAACAACAGAAGTGTGGAGGGTACACTTGACGTTGACATCCGTGTGACATGTTGCGCCATCTTATTGAAACCAAAGCTCTATCACGTCAATGTATCTAATTCAACTGAGAAGCAAAGGAGTCAGAACCAGGGTTGTGAGAGGTTTTAAAAACCGGAATCGCCAAAGGTAAAATATAAAACGCCAAAAAATCATCAAATTTCAAAATTTTTCACTCCAAATTCAAATACCCTTAAAAATCAAATGAATTTGTATATCTTCTAATTTATACGTAAAAAAACTTTTATTTAAAAAACAAATGTTATTAATTTTAGGGATAGAAAGAACTCGATTTTCAGTTTTTGGGGTTCAGAATTAGGATTTCAAACGCTCAATTCAGCCAAGAGCAATGAAAGATGTAAAGGTTTGAGTGAAAGTTAGAAAAAGAAACAATATGAGGCTTTCTGCTAAAACAAATTAAAATCGTCAAAATCTAAAACTATCGCCTTTTTTGTGATGCCTCGCCAAACCGATTTTCGTGTCGCCAAATGAAATTTCAAATCGCTTGTTTGGTGATAAATCGCCACATCTGACAAGCTTGGTCAGAATCAGAAATCATATTTCTGTAGCGCTCTCCTTTAGCGGGAACATTATGGCCGGGATTGTCTTTACAGAAATATATGGGCCGATAATTCCACAAGCCCATAAAGCACACCAACCAAACAGTGAGTTTTAATGGATGTAAGGGCGTCTCGCGACAAAGGCTTTTGAGTTTTCTCCACTCCAAATTTGGCAATAATTTTGCTTTTATACATATCCTATACCCATTTAACCAAAAATGGGCCTCATCGGACAACAAAATTTTGCGTTGAAAATGAGGATCACGCGGAATCAAGTTTGGCGAATTGAACCATGCTTTTCAAAATAAGTTTTCACAATTTGCACGCGTTGTTCTGGCGTTAATCTATTTATCGTAAAATGGTAAAACGTACTTACCACAAATCAACTGTCAGATTGACAATCAAAATCAAATCAATCAAAAAAAACACCCTTTGGATTGGTAGTGAGCACAACTAAGGATAATGGGGTGGGTCAACAAGAAATATTGTTTTCCAGCATTTAGTTTCAATTTTCGATCTCTTTTAAATTGTTTATTAATGCGGACTGCAGTGGCAAAAAACGTATACGGTGCCACAGATTCGTAAGTTCTTTGAATGTTCTCCTCAGAGGATGAAGATGCTCTTTAATTTGTACAACTTGCTAACCTTAATGCTAAAAAATCAGGAGAAGAAGAATAAGATACTGTTGGGTTCATTTTCTCGGATAGAAAAATAAAAAAAATTAAATTTTTAAGGTTTATTAAAAGGTTTTTCGTTTTTAACTTGGACGACCGAGAATTTAAACGTTTTGTATTTAAAGTCATACTAAAAGGGATGTGCCAATTACAAGAATTTTATTTGGAATTCTTGGTCGTCTCGCATGGTTTTTGATTTTTAAAAAAATCGCGGTTGCAAAGCAAAATCTACGTCCTCATCAGCCGCTTGCAACTTGAAAATTAAATTTTTTCAAATTAGTGGCACCAGACTGACATAACGCCAACTTCAAAATACTACGTTACATTACCCCTACTCCACTTTGGCTACATTTGTTTACATTACAGCCGTATTAATAATAGATCTCAAACCATTCTCTAACTCACTCGTTACGTAACTGGTAGTTAAAAATTTAACTCACTGACTAAATTTTCTTATTTATAAAGAAATATAACCCATGCATTAACTAATTGACGTGTTTCATATTATCGTAGGTTTGTGATGGCAACGCCTCCAAATTGTATTGAAAACTGATAGGAATGCGTCCTTCTTTTCTGCTGCCATCTTCTTCTTCTAATGCAATTAGAATTTTCTTACTCTTACTAATGCAATTAATTTTTTTATATTTCCTTTTGAAAATCTATATTTATTATTGAATGTTTTATATATCTACCTATAAATATTCTCATAGGATTTTTTAGTTTTTTTTTCCGTCTAGCATATTCAAATTACATATACATTTTGCTCCACAAATTTTGCAAATTTATTCAATTATTTATCACCCTTTTACCACATTCATACCAATCAAACGAAATTAAACGCGGAACACCATTTTTTGTCATTTTGCGCGGGAAACATGTTTTGCAAAGCTAACAAATCGCTAACACACCTACCACCGTGAGTTAGTTATGTAAAAGTTACGAAAGCTTAGTTATCTTCTAAAATTTTTTATAAATAGGAATTTGGGTTTAACCAATGGGTTAGGTATAGGTATTAGTTAGGGATAACACGAAGTTCCGCAGCTATTATTAATACGGCTGATAGACTTTAGCGATTGGTCGCCACGCCTCTCCTGACAATTTAAGTGCGCGCGTTGCCTAAGAACTACATGTCAGTGGCAGATTTGTTTGTTAACAACTGCCCTATATATCATTCATGTTTTTTCTGTCCTAAGCAAGTCCAGTACAACTTGGCCTGACTGCCTAACACAATGCCAATGCCTATGCTTACCTCTGATATGATTTCACTTATGTTAGCTGTGTTAGATTTTGCTACCATGAATTATGCCGTTCGTAGTCTAAAGGGAAATCCTGAGAAAAATAACGCACATCTGATCAGAATATGATTCCATGGAGTTTTCCTTTTTAAATCCTTTCAATCACTGAGACGTAATTTAGGAGACAGCTTTTAACTTTACCCTATTTTATGGTTACCACATAAACAACGTCACACCAGTTATTGTATAGAACTAGATACTGAATTGGTTATCAAAAATGCATTTTATGACATTTCACTTGTATTAGACACTTGTAAAATTAAAAGTAATAGCTCACTGCAACCGTTATATTCTAAGTTTCACGAGGGACTAAATAAAATGACCTAAACATGAGAGTAATATTATATGCGAGTACATTATGATTTTATTGGCTTATAAAAACGTTATGCATTTTTGATTGCATATTTAAAAAGCATAAAAAGCCAATTTAACTCTAATAGGACTGGCTAACACTACTGGATTCGAGTGCATGATGCAATTAAAATAATGCATTTGTACGAAATTATAACTCTGATGACATACCACATTTATTATGGCTGTGAGTAGGGTCTAAGTATACTGCGCGCTTATGGTTTGTTGGATGTGTAGGTAGGTAGGTAGATGTTGCCGTTTTGTTATCACAACTCATTTGACCTGGTTGTTCCAGCCTTTGGACTTCAGAAAGTTCATCAGTTCTTTAAAGCTATATTCTTCGAGATCTCCTCGAGGGATTCGAAGAAGAGTTTTCCCAGAGATCTCTGTCTGGTCCTAGCTAGTGCCGGACGAGTGCATAGGTAGTGAGTGAGGGTTTTTTTTTTTAGGTATTAAAACTGTGACAGTGTGTATTATGTGGGATGCCTTGTCTGACTGCATGGTCCCCTAAGGCCAGAGTGGCCTGTGGCGATCGCTATTATTCTGGATATTATATTTTCGTGCTTTACTTAGAAGTTGGGTTGTTTTTTTTTCAGTTTGTCAGCCTCCTCTATTTGAGGTTGGCCTTCGATAGGAATTCTGAGGAAATTTTTGATTTTACTTGATTTTGACAGCTCGTTATCATGTTCGTTACTATAAAAGTTGCTATGACCTGGAACCCAGATCAGTGTAATCTTGAGCTGAACAAGCGAGGCTAGTTCTTTTCGACATTCTAGTACTAATTTTAAGGTTATATTGACCGAGGCGATAGCCATGATGGCAGCTTGACTGTCAATGATTTCTATTTTTTCTATCACATTTCTATCTTTTGTCTCGGAACTATGTTTGGTTGTAGTTTAATCTAGCGGCTATGGCCTCGTGGATAACAAGTATCTCCACCTAAAACACACTGGCCGTATCCGAAAGACTAAATCTGGATTTCCAGATCTTCAGAGACTCGGACTTGGTTTTTTTTCCACTGCCCCACGCTGACAAACATCCGAGAATATAACTGTCCTGAAAAAGCTTCTCAATTGAACCGTTCGGACTCGGCATAAAAATTGTAGGTCTAGGAAAACACAATTTTTTTATTAATATTTCTCCCGGGGAAGGCGAACCTATAACGCTTCAACAGCGCCCCGAGATGTTTTCAGATGTATGTTAGTTCTGCACTTAAATTGCTGCAAATTGTAATCTTCAGGAAATATATCCCCAGGAAGCCAGTTCCAGAGTTTGTTTGTCCTGTAACAGAATGAGTTTTGGAAAGTTGATTTCCTCGCGGTCGTCAAGTGTACTATATGGTCATGAATGAGCATTAGCAGCCTGTCTTGTGGGGCGCCCAAAAGTTGCATTTCGAGGGATAATGTCTGTGAGTTCCTCGCAACATCTACCATGGAAGTACTTATAGAACAAGCATAGATCAGCGACTTGTCTTCTCTGCACCAACGCAACGGTTGTATATTCGATGTAAGTGTAGGGTCTCCAATAAGTCGAACTGCTCGTCTCCTATGCTGTCAAGTAGGTTAAGTGAATGTTTTGCATGAAGATCTAATGGAAAAAGATGCAGAAGGGAGTTTAAAGCTTCTGGCGGTGTTGACCGAAGAGCAGTATCACCATGTTATCTGCATATCCCACCACCTTAATTCGTTCTCTATCTAAACTTTTAAGTAGGCCTGCAAAGTGTAGGTACCCACGGGATTGAGAGAACAACAAGCGCTTCCCGCTGTAAAGCAATGTAAACCAATGCAGCAGAAATCTGCGCAGCACTGTTATTAATAATGTTATTGGCAGTCATTAGAAAAAGCCAATTAGTAAACTGGACATTTTCTGGTTGTTGATTCAACGGGTAGTTGCGAGATCATTCGATGCTTTGGTATCACAATGGGCCTTCTCTGGCCTAAGTGAGTCCGATGAATGTTTGTCGGCCTTAGACCAGGCCTAAAAGTGCACTGGTAGGGACCAATCGGTTCGTTGACGAGTGGTTTCAGGCGTTCACACAGTACAGCAGATATGATCTTATATGCAATAGAGACAACCAACAACTAAACGCAGTTTAGAAGGTCTCCTTTCTTGTGGATCGGGCAAACGATGTAAGGCATACATTCCCCTGACGTCTGACCAAATATTGGAGACGAGTTGGTGTATGCTCTCAACCAAGTCATCTCCCGTTGCCTTAAAATGGTCAGCTGATAAACCGTCCGGTGCAGCAACTTTGTTGGACTTTAGCTTGGATATTGCTGTCCTCATCTCATTTTGATCAGGTGGACGGAAGTCTTGGCTTTCATCGTCTCTGCAGAAATGGGTTTTCTATGACCTCAGCAGCGACTGTGACTCTACCGCAAAATTAACTTATCTTGTTCCCATGACATGTTCTTTTTACCTTTCGGTAAAACTTCCGAACATTGTTCCTGGAGTAGCACCTTTCTAATTCCTCGATCGCGCGCTTCTCATGCTCTTTCTTTTTCCTCCCAGGAAGCCGGTGTTCTTCCCTCCTTTTTTGCTCGTAGAGCTCACATCTCACGAGCTGCTTTCGTCCTTCTCTGCAGCGCCGCTTTGTATAAGCCATTTGTTTTGCTGCATATGCTTTCTCACCAAACCAGGGGTTTCGTGGGGGTAGTTTTGTGAAACTAAACATATCAGTCGCGGCTTTTCTGATGGCTTCTTGGAATCTATATTTTCAACACTTGATTCAGGCTGCACCAGGACTTCTCGAGAGGTTGAGGGAGACTCGATCGGAAAATATTCTGGCGGTTTGTTTGTTGTATTTCCTCATTGTTGTGTGAATATTGAGGTGAGGAAACTGTATACTGTATAGTAACATTACGTCCCGCAGCAAAGTCGATTAGCCTAAGTCCTTTTCCAGATGTGGTGTCATGTATGCCGTGCTTCCCGATACTACTATCACAGATGTCCTCCTGTCTTATTTTGGCGTTAAAATCTCCTAAGACGACCTTAACAGCATACGTCGGATATGGCATATGTTTTTTCGATAAGCTCGTAGAAACACTCTTTGGTAGTGTATTCTTTATATCTGTGGGGGCGTGAGCTCATATCAGGCTGATATTTGCGAATTTAGCCTTGATGCGGAGTTGACTAACGTGTCGAAAGTTCAAGACTTCTTGCCTAAGTCTGTCGCTTACAACGAATCCGCACCCAAATAGACGCTGCTTTTGTTCTCTGTAGCAATCATCGTAGTAGATGTCACAGTTTTTCATCCTCCTTCTGCCCGGCCCATCCCATCGCACTTCCTGGCTTTGGGGCTCCCAAATAGTTCGGGTATAAGTTTAAAAATAGTTCAGAGCGATGTTCTTCATATGTCCTAAGGTCCACACCAATGAAGTTTTTTTGATCACTGTAACTACTCATGTTCCTTTAAAAATATATCCGATTGGTAAGAATCTGAATAAATTGAATGTCGACCACTTTAATTGGCTAAATATTACCCCAAGCTAATTGTTCATAATGCGGAACTCTTCAAATACACCTTACTAAAAAATAGCTGGCCAAATATTGCCACTACAAGCAATAGCTATTCCATAATAATTTCCAAAACGACCGAATCACGCAAAATCACGGAACTCTTGAATATTTATAAGCTACTAAGTATAATTGGCCAATAGCCCGGCCCGCCCCAATCTAATAATTTACTCGAAATGTCACTAATTTGTTCCTTTAGATGCCGGTGTAAACAACACAACATCGCATGTTTCTCCCCAACTCTTCAAACACAAAAGACAAACGTACACACGGACGTATTCACGCCTTTTGAGCGCGATGGCCTTATCCTTTTGCGATAAAAAAAAAACACAAAAGAAAAACGCTTCGAAAACATTAAAAATTAAATTCCTCGCATAAATATTTTCCTGTCACGCCAAATGAATATTTCCGATTGGAATTACAAAGGAAAAGGACCCTTTCTCTCTCAGTAGTAGTGTTTTTACCGTTCTGCTGAATAGATTTTCTTGTGTCGTGTCGGTTGGTGTTTCACAATTCACAGCGCACAAAGATGAAGTTCATAAGAAAGGCTGATTGGAAATTTGCTAAGCTGAATACATTGGCAAAGCTGCAGAGCTGCCTGCGTACACGTCGACATCGGCAAAAAATCCCAAAGTAAAGCTACTTAAGCGCGTTGGAGCGCCTAGAGAAATGCGTCCTATTATTATACGAACGCACATATACCTACTAATACTAAATAATAATAAAAAGCATAATAAATTTATTTCTTTTGGTAGGGTAGGCGGGGAAGTCTTTATCGGAACGACAACGAATACAATTTTTAAGGATAAGGCTGTAGCTGCTTGCAAGGATTTAGAGAATTTCCATAAAATCTCACCGCCAAGTAAGTTCAAGGTGTGAGAATTGTTGAGAATATCTGGAAAAGGATACACACACACACACATTTGGAGGTGTTGCGGCGTCTGTGGAGCATAAGCATAATATGAAGTGTCGTTTTAATGCTTATTCCGCAGATCAGCCAAGAGAAAATATGAAAACTCGTTATTGTACGTAAGTTGTATATTTTTTTTATTCTTTTGCAGGATATTTGCAAAGAGGAACCAAGGAGACGTTCATGTATGATGGTAGTTTCTATGAAGCTGTAGGATCGGGTAAGTGGTGAAGAGTGTGTTTGTCGCTAGGTAATCCTTGAAGACACATTTTTGTCATTAAACATAATGTTTTGTCTATTTGATAAGAGTCAGCAAAATTTACTGTAGGTATATATTTATATAGGTACATAATATAGTTGAAAAAAATAATTTCTAGACAGGGATTTTTTTTTCATTTTTGTGAGGACAAAATAATCAGAGAAATTAAGCTTGTATAGAGAGGCTGAAATGGGGTAATCTTTAACAAAATCCTGAAGTCAGACAAATGCTTAAAAAATTGAGATGAAGCTGCCTGATAGTGTTGTCAGATGGAGATTTTGGAAAATCCCATTTTGTTGGCTAAACAAATCCCTGTAGAATTATTCATGAACAACTGAACCAAAAGGGTACCTTCGTCATATTATGTATCAACATTCAACAAAGTTCATCATATTTAAGAAAAAGTTCCTATTTTTGAGTCAAAAACCGTAGTTGTCAATATGCAGAGCTTGTGTTCGTTAATTAAATTTGAATCAATTAAATTTTCATATTAAACATCGCCGTTGTTAATTTGATGCAGACAGTTGTAGTCAAAATTGGAAGAATTGATTTTCAAAATGAAAATCGCAATCGCCGAAGTTAAGAAAAATTGAGGTATTCGGTTTTCTAGGATTACTACTATTTTCAAACTGTTCAGGACGTTCAGTGACTGAACTGGGTAAAAAATCGATTACACCAAAAACATTCCTGATTCACTGATATCGAAAAATGTTTACAATAATTAAACAAACTTTTAAACTGGGGCCTGTTTCACAGATCATACATCAGATACATATCATACAACATACATTCTCATCATACCTCATACAACACATACAACTTTCTGTTTCATAGATTTCATTGGAAGTGTTGTATGATAATTTGTTTGTGGTATGAAATGTATGATTTTGACATGTCATAAATTTCATTTCGAAAATATGTATATCAAAAATTAATAAAAGGACAAATTATTAAATATAAAAGTGAAATAAAGGAATTTTAGATGAATATCTATAAAAGTAAATTTATTTATCATCTATCCATTAAGAATATAGCTATTTACTTGTAATGTTCCTAATTGTTTTTCAGAAAGTCGGGCTAAAAATCGTTTTTTTTTTTTTTAAATATAAGAAAATACGACAAGATGTTGAACCATTGGGCTTTTGAAGGGAATTTTTCCTTTCTGAAATGGGCTTGGTTTAAAGACAGCTGTGTGTGAAGTGGTTTAGGTTTTTGACCGTTAAGGTTCCCCAGGGATGGCGATGGGCCCAATATGGTGCCTAGTCCAATGTGATGAACTCACAGCCTACTCAACCTAACCTAACCTAAAGATAGCTGTTAAATGAATTTGCCGGCAAATTTCTTCAAAAAGTAAATATTTTTTATCGTGTATTTCCAGTACCAAGAGTGTTTGTTGTTCTTTTGCTGACTATTTTAGAACAAAAAAAAAAAACTATAAACATTCATAGTTAAATAGTAAAAAAGTACTTTTCCGTGCATATTTTCGTTTGTCTTAATTCATTTACAATGTGCTGTATACAATGTATGATAAATCTGAGGTTAAACTGCTGTATGATAAATTTCTGTGAAACAGGATCATACAACATTCCAATACTTCCAGTCAATTCTGTGTTCATAAATTGTTGTATGACAGCAAATCATACATCAATTCTGTGAAACAGAAATCATACAGCAGAATTTTCAAAATCATACAATGTATGTGTTGTATGATCTGTGAAACAGGCCCCTGATTTGCTTTTGTTTTTTAATTTTTACATTGATTAATTATATATTAAGAAATGCGAAAAATTACAAAAAAAAAAAAAAAAATAGACAGACAGATAAGAAAACAAATGTGATGATTGATCTTGAACCACGTACGCACGTCAGATCGATAATTTAGATATACTAGTCAGGATCGTAGTTCTAAAACATACAAGTGCTTAAAGTGACATATTAACTATACCATGAATTTCAATTGAAGGATCGTGCCGTTCAATGTGACAACAATATAAGAACGGATATCATATTAACAAATGAGATTGTCAATATAACGACTAAGTTCGTCAATGTGAAAATTTTGAGCACCTCGGTTGATCAATTTTCTAGTTTGCCGTTTCTGTTTTCATCTCAATTTTTGGGTATACATATTGAAAACTGCGGTTGTCCATATAACAAACATGTTCATTAATATTAAAATGTTTAAATATGTACTTACTTTAAATAATTAAATGCGTCCCATAATTCACGCAATATTTGAATTTTGCGCCACTTAATAGTAGGCACAGTGCTGCCAACGCAAAAAAAATAACAATGTGACAGCCGACAGTTCGGGGTTAGTAAAAATGGAGCGCTATATGAAAGATATTGTGTTCTAGACTCTCAAAACTTGTTTTTTAAACATATCAATACTATAATTTATTAAAAAAAAATAAAAATAAAAAATTTAAGTAATATTTGTATAACTACTAATTTTAATTTATCTAAATTTTCAGACTAACGTCAATTCATGGCAGACGGCTTTTTAGCCAACGCTTTTTTTTTTCTTTAAATTATAACTCTTATTAATTGTAAATATGAGATTTCATAAAGAATTGTATCTATTTATCTATCTATCTATCTATCTATATGAAAGAACAACGCATTTTCATTGTTGCGCAATATTTTAAAAATAAATATAAAGGTTTGTCAGCTATATACAGTCCGCAATTTTTGAACAAAATCATCTTCAGTGAAGAAGCTCATTTTCATCTTGATGGCTTCGTTAATCGTCAAAATTGTCGCATTTGGGGTTCAGAAAACCCACGAGTAATGGGTTGTGAAACAAAAAATGCATCCACAACCCGTGACTGTTTCGTGCGGATTTGGGTCTGGAGGCATTATCGGACCATTCTTCTATTAGATCAAAAGTTTATTTCAGAATAAATAAAATACAAAGGTTGATAAATGATATAAAAGTTCATGTTAATGTGATCTCCAACACTCCTCCTCAAATTAACATCGACTACTTTTTAAGTCCCATAGCATCTCTATTCTCAGAAAATTTTACTCTGTCTAAAGATTTGGTAAGTCCATCCGCAATTTGCTGTTTAGTGTCTATATATGAAACACAGATCTTTCCTTGTTTCAATGTATCTTTGTTTTCATGTGATCCTCTTGCTATTGTTTTCTTTGTGTTGTCAATCACTTTACATCCTTGATTGTTGAAAACGACGGTATGACCCTTTTTAACAATTTGGCTTACTGACAACAGATTTGTTGATAAGTCAGGAATAAGGTCAATATTTGTCACTTCTGAAATGGAACCATCAAGATGATGAATATTTGCAACACCAACCTCTTGAATTTTAAGCTCTTCTTTATTAGCTGCAATTACAGTTCCTTCCTTTTTCTTCGATTGTGTCAGTAGTTTCTTATTTTTCGTCATGTGGCTAGTTGCACCTGAATCAAAATACCAATCCGTATTTGAACTGCAATTGATCGTTGATAATACGGTACACATGGCAGAATTCTGGCGGCTGGATTCTTGTTTTAATTTAAAGCGGCATTTGTTCTCCAAGTGTCCAAATTTGTTACAAAAATTGCACTTAACGATTTTTTTGTTTTTAGGTTTCGTTAAGAGTGCAGTGTTTGTAGTTATTTGGGAATCATCTTGCAGCAACTTGATTTTTATAGAGTCACTAGTGATTTTCATTCCAGAGTTTTCAAGGGCCATGATCATCGGCTTGTATTCAGCCGGTAATCCTGAAAGCAATAGAGATCCTAGCCACTCGTCATCGACTGCAAAATTGATTTCTCTTAGAGCGTGTGCCGTTGACATCTTTGTTTTAACATAAGAATCCATACTTCCGCAACTTTCCAGCGTGGTTGACGTTAATTTGCTAAGCAAACCAATTCTCCTGGTTAGTCCTGTATCTTCATATGCATCAACTAATTTCTTCCACATTTCTTTAGCGTTGGAGCAATTTTGAATGTGGACGAAGCATGAAGGATCTAGTGACAGAATCTTTTGCTATTGCTATAGCACTCTTATTGTCACATTTAATATTGATAACATTTATATCGTCAAGTTGTTCTTTAATTCCTTGCCACCAAAGTGCTTCTCGTATTGTGGCTGACAGTGCCATATACTCCGCTTCGCACGATGATAGAGCTACTGTCTGTTGCCGTCTTGAAGCCCAAGAAATTGCTCCTCCTTTCGACATGAATATGTAGCCTGTTGTAGACTTTCTTTCGTCTAAATCTGAGCCCCAATCTGAATCCGAGTAACCAATAATATCATCATTTCCACTTTTTCGATACTCAATTTTGTAGCTTGATGTTTCCCGTAAATACCTGAATAAGTGTTTTACAGCATTCCAGTGCATAGGTCCAGGATTTGAATTGAATCTGCTAAGCATGTTAACTGTGAAACTTATGTCTGGTCTGGTGCACGTTGCCAAGTACATTAAACACCCAACTGCTTCCTGATATGGAATATCACGCATTTTAGATAAATTGTCTTGATTTAAATCAGTCTTGCATAATTTTTCACTGTGGTTCATAGGAGTAGAAACGCCTTTGCTATTACTCATACCAAACCTCTCAAGAATTTGTTGAACATATTGTTCTTGATCCAATGTAATGCAATCTTTGGAACGATTTACTCTTATTCCCAAGCAGTAGCTAATAGGTCCAAGGTCTTTCATTTTAAATCGGTTGTGCAATTTAGATTTAATGTCATTTGTCCATTCTTTCATATTGCTAAACAATAACAGATCATCCACATACACAGCTACGATTAGAATCTTGTCCCCCTTTTGTGTAAAATATATGCAAGAATCATGCTTCATTTGCGTAAGTCCAAAACTCTTTAATGCTTCATCCAGTTCATGATTCCAAACTCTGCTTGCCTGCTTTAAACCATACAAAGCTTTTTGTAAGCGGCAGTATTGCTTGGGATTATTTTTATCAATGAAGTTAGACGGTTGTTCCATATATATTTCTTCAGATAGGTTTCCTTGTAAGAATGCTGTTACTGCATCCATTTGTTCGATATGCAAGTCCATTTTTACAGCTAATGCAAAGAGATATCGTAGCGAATCGTGACGAACTACAGGTGCAAATGTTTCGTCATAATCTTCCCCCTTTCGCTGCGAGTATCCTTTGATAACTAATCTTGCTTTGTATCGACATATGGCTCCTGTGACATCCTTCTTGGTTTTGAAAACCCATTTGCATTGTATAGCTTTACGACCTGGAGGTAGATCAGTTAATTGCCAAGTATCATTTGCAAGTAAAGCCTGGTATTCTTCCTCCATTGCTAACTTCCAGTGATCAGCATCATGTCGGTTAAAAGCTTCGTTAACGCTCTTTGGGTCTTCATTACGAATTGACTGCATGTCAGAAAACTTAACGTGATTACTAATTCCTAGGCGATCTGGTTTTGAACGAGTTCTATTACTTCTTCTGAGACCTTGAGTGGAATCTTCATCTAATGGAATCGTTTCTGAGGCAGCTTCTTCTTGAATTATATTGAGATTTTCTGGATTTTCAATTTCGACATCGTCTAGTGCATTTTCAATTTGAACTTCGTCAAATGCATCTTCATAATCAGAAATATCTTCAATTGACTCACTTAGTACTTCTGGTTCCAAAGGAAGTTGTATGAATTTAAAGTCTTTAACTGCTTTAGGAATATAATCTTGGTCTTCGTTAATAAAAGATACATCACGACTTGTGGTGACAACAGACTTTTCTTTGTCATAAACGCGATATCCTTTAGTGCACCCATCGAAACCAACTAGAATACATTCCTTAGCTTTAACATCCCATTTCTTTCAATTTTGTTTTGGAATATGTACCATAACAGTGCATCCGAATGTTCTAATATGAGATAGATCTGGAATTTTACCTGTCCACATTTCTTCAGGTCTTACATGGAGATCTATTCAAAAGATAACCGGAATAATTAATAGCCTCAGCCCAAAACTTTTTTGCTAAGTTAGCTCCAGCTAGCATACACCTTGCACGTTCCACTAAGGATCTGTTTGTACGTTCTGCCAGTCCATTTTGCTCGGGAGTGAAACTATTGGTGGTCTGGTGAATAATTCCATGTTTCTTTAGATTACTTTGAAACTGCTCACTCATATATTCACTGCCTCTGTCAGTTCTAAACTTTCGAATCTTCTTTCCTGTTTGATTTTCAGCCATGAGTCGAAATTCTTCAAAGATTTTTGTAACTAGCCAACTTGCTTTGGTCCTCAGAAAATAAACAAAGATTTTTCTAGTTTTATCATCAATAAAAGTTATGAATGATACACTTTTTCCTAGAGATTTTATCTCCATTGGACCGCAAATGTCTGAGTGTATGACATCTAGAATTTCGTCAGCTTTAGATCCAGACTTGTTGAATGGCAGCCTTGTTTGTTTGGCTAAAGCGCATGTTTTGCAATCAGGAACAAACATTTTACTTGAAAATTCAATGCCAGTAGAAAGTCCTCTTTCCAGCAATTTTAAACTATTAATGTTTAAGTGTCCCATGCGTTTGTGCCAAATTTCTGCGCTCGCCTTTTTACCAGCACTAAATGCAAAGTTATTATTTTTCTGCACCAACTTAAAGAGATTGTTAATGTGATCTCCAACATCTTCTTTGAAAATGCGGCTGCTCAGGCAGTAACAATTAATGGTGTTCGTTATCGTGACATGATAACCCAGTTTTTAGTGCCTAAATTACAAGATATGGATGTGACCAACATGTGGTTTCAACAAGACGGTGCCACATGCCATACAGCCAGAGAAACAATGGCATGAGTCATTTCCCAATCTTGTAATCGGCCGTTTTTGCGATCAGAATTGGCTATGCAGATCTTGCGATTTAACGTCATTGGACTTTTTTCCTTGGGGTTTTTTAAAGTCAAAGGTCTATGCAAACAAGCCCACGACCATCAACGCCTTCAAAGAGGAAATTGGGAGGTGTATTAATGAAATTCAGCCACATTTATGCGAAACGGTCATAGAAAATTTCAAAAAATAATTACTTGCCAGCAAAGCCATTTATCCGATTTGCTTTCCATACTTAACCCCAATCTGTATACCAATAAAATATTAAAAATCTGTATTTTCTATCAAAATTACATATTGCGTGAATTATAGGTCAACCTTTACTTACAATCTTATAACTTTTTTCATCACGGTTAGTACTAAGAATTGACGACGGCCCTTACTTCATTTTGACTATCCAGTTGTTCATCATCTTTGATATTTTCGTCATATCGACAATTTTGTTCATCAATTTGACAATTTCCAGTTAACAACTACCGATTGTTAATATGACAACCAATATTTTTTTTGTGTGAAACTATTAGCGTACATTTGCAGAGTGCAGCTCGTCAAGTGAACTAGTCGTATTTTCATGAAGATCCTTAAGAGCATTACAGGTTGACATTAAAATAAAAGGAACTTTTTCATATATTTTTAAAATAGATTTTTAAATGGAGTTTGTGCTATTATGTGACGTTTTCTTAGAAGATTCCTTTCAGTATGCAATTTCTGCAAGGAAATGCTTTGAGGAAGACAATTTTACAATATACCCAGTGCAATAATATAAGACCTCCCACCATTCTCATTTATTTTACATCATCGTCTGGAGCAATATTCAAATAAAATGAAATCTCACAAAAATTGTAAACTCATGCCGGTGAAACATGTACTAGTTATATGACAGCGAGTGTCACGTGGTATGACATGACAAAAAATCAAATCTTTTTTTTTTTAAACAGAATAAAATACCCACGAAAAAATGTTCATCATGTATCCTTTAATATAAAATTCAAATTTCCACTTAACAGAGAATAAGTACGAGCATTCTACATATATAGTGTAGTAGAAATCCTTGCATATTTATATTAAACTCATATCCCTGGAGAAATGAGGAAAAAGGCGCACAAAAATGTATTACTGGAATAGCATGAACATGAACAATGCGATTCTGAGAAATTGATTAGCTGTCTGGAGCATCCAATTTAGTTAGTTTTCTATTTTCGAAATTTCATTCTGTTCTCTTAATTAGTATAGAGCTTACAAAGGATCGATTTCCTGTACAGTGCACATACTTTTTGCTCTCCTAATGAATTTTGAGGAAATTTTAAAAAATTTCCCTCCAGCTATCGTATAAGCAAGTGATGGACTTGGACATTCTGTCAAAATAATTTTTTTAACAATGTCGAGGGAATATTATTTTTTGCGAAATTCATTACCAAATTTTATGAATCGTATTTGAAATTAAATTTAAACCATAATTATCTACAATTGTTGTTGGTTTTAACAAAAGCAGCAATTATTGCTGATTTTTAACTTCTAACTTGCTGCGGGTATCTTTCAAAAAATTTATTTACAACATACCATACTGTTGGAATTTTTGTAATATATTGGTAGCTACATACCTTACTCCTTGATGTTTTTGCGGATGCATCGAATAGCAGTGTATTTCAGAACAATTACGACAGATTTTTGTTTACAAAAAATTGTCAGAATATTCAAAATTTGGTCTGTAGTATAGTAGATCTGGCGGGCCGGAAGCCACACTGGTACGTGCCAATTAGTGTGTTGCAGAACGTTTTAAAACATTCACACCGTACGTTGCATAGGATCTTATATGTGACATTAAACAGGGATATTCCTCGATACAATTATATAGACATAGGATCGCCTTTTTTTTATAGACAGGGCATATGCAGCTGATAGTCATATTGGACATGTTTTCTGGCTTGCTTTCCAAAATAAAATTTTGAAATCAGGCTAAAAAAGTATTTAAATTTAATATTTAAAATCTGTGTATGAAAAAAAAAACAATCGAGAGAGTCTACTACTACTATACATATTAGGAGCCTCAACTGTTCTTCTTCTTCGGTGTGAAATGATATTAAACACTTATCCAGAATAAAGAGTATCAAAACAAAGAAGAATGAATGGTACGACTCGACTCGAGCTGCAAGGGATGTTTTAGATTGAAAGAGTTGCGTTTTCGTGCCTCGCTGTTTTGCGTGAGTTGCTCTTCAAAATGAAATTCATTCTGCGTGGTCCGATATCCACAATGGATGTACTGTGTTGGATATTATGCCCGCATTCAATACGCTTTTGCCTAGCTAGTCAACAGCCTCAGATTGGTCGATTTGACTGCAAATCTAACTTTCATGTGTTAAGCAAGATTTTCTGCCTAACTCTATGATAAACTGTGGCCCAAATATTTAAGTGCCTAAGCACATTGAATGGGGCCTATAATGTATAGCTTTCTTTCTCCTTCTCTCTGCGATATATTTCTCTTCTTCCTCGTAGAAGGTTGCACTTTACATTTTCTTGAAATTTCACTCTCCCTTCTCGCTCAATAACTCAATATCGAGTCGTCGCCTAAAAAGTTTCACTTCAAAAATGCTAAAATGTATGAAGCTAAATAAAAGAAATTGTCTAAAAAAAATTATTTCCATTAGCCTTTCAGACAAATTTCAAATCAATGGCAATGGACCTGTCATCACTCAGGATTATTTATGTCCCAAAATCCTCTACTTCGTTGTTGACCTAGCGCGAGGGGCAGTCACCTTGTCGTTGCGTCAAATTGACGTTGGTGCGCAGGCTTAAGTTGCAAGGATTCAACAGGCTATGCTGTCGGAGGCGGTAGTCGTCTGAAGGGTCACCCATGACAGACAGGCTGCTTTGAAGAGCAAGGAACTAAGAACTGCCCAACCCCCCTAATCCAGGATGTTATGCGTCACCGTGCCCATTGGAGGATTTGCAGCCATGGAGGTACTCCTACTCATGGTTGAGGATACGGCAGAAAAAACTATCCTGAGGATGGCAAAAGAAGGAATCGGAAGGGAGAAATGCATTGGCTCGACAGAGTACGATGTACTACTCGCAAACCTTCCACTTCTAGCTATACCCAGGGATGACAGTATCAGGAGATTCAATTTTGAGAAAAACTTCATAACGAAGCTCAGCAATAAGAAAATTTGGAGCAATGAATCCATGATCTATGGACTGAGCAACCACACTGTAAAATGGTATACATATGGATCGAGAACGGACGAAGGAACTGGTGCAGGAGTGTTTGGGCCAGGAACTAAGCACTACGAATCCATGGGCAAATGTACCAGCATCTTCCAAGCTGAAATATGCGCTATAGATAGGTGCGTTCGGATCATTCTCAAGAAAAATTACAGAAACTGTGACATAGCAGTGATGTCAGATAGTCAAGCAGCCATCAAGGCACTTGGTGCCTATATCATAAAATCCAAGCTTGTGTGGGAATGCCTGCACAGGCTCAATGAATTAGGGAAGAACAACAGAGTTACCATCTGCTGGATACCTGGTCATGCAGGCATCATGGGGAACGAGGTTGCGGACTCTCTGGCAAGACAGGGAGCAGCAGAACCCTTCATAGGACCTGAACCGTTCTGCGGCATAGGGGAACACACCCTACGAGAAGAGTTCAGGAGGACTGAAAAAGAAAAAAGAACCGCATCTTTTATAAACCTTCAAGGCCTAAGACCAGCTAAGAAACTTCTAGGGAATTATAACCTAAAAATATTCAAGGCATGTATTGGTCTAAGCAAGAACAACCTAAGAATCCTCACAGGTCTCCTAACGCGACACTGTAGACTGAGGGAACATATGAGGAAAATGGGTGTATCAGAAGTAGAGCTGTGTCAATCGTTCAAATTCAATGATCGAATCGTTCAAGTATTGGTTGAAAAAATGATTCGGTCATTTCAATCAATCATTCAATCATTCAATGACAGATGAGAATGAGAGTATTGTATTGCTCCATTCAATTTCAATACAATCATTCGTTCAATTTCGTTTCGGTAGAGACAGATACATTCTGATAGATTGTAAGAGTGAATCACTTTTGAAAGCTTCAAAACATGTTTATCTAAAGACAGAGACAATAAAAAAAAGAGATGAAACGATTGTTCCATCTCAAAAAAAAGTCGCCTCAATTGAAGATTTCTTAGATGTTTTTTAATCCATTGACATCGTAGCCATCCTTTGATGGATTTTTTTACTTTATGTCTTGATAGAAAGAAGACTAATCATATTTTGGGATATATGCTATATTTATTTCGAAATTTCACCAGAAAGCCCTAAAATCTTAATTTTTCCAAGCGAAAAAAAAATCACTCAAATTTTTAATATTTTAGGGCTTTCTGGTGACATTTCGAAATAAATATAGCATATATCCCAAAATATGATTAGTCTTCTTTCTATCAAGACATAAAGTAACAAATTCCATCAAAGGATGGCTACGATGCCAGTGGATTAACAAACGTCCAAGAAATCTTCAAATCAAGCGATTTATTGTTTGCTCTCCGAAATAGCCAGTCAGATGCGCAATAAAAGTATTGACTTTGTGAATGATTGATTTGGGGCTTGTGTCGTTCGTTCTTTACTCGCTACCGAGAAAAATGAACGAGTCAGATGCGCAACAAAAGTATTGACTCTGTGAACGATTGATTTTTGGATTGTGTTGTTTCGTTCTTTCTTTACTGGCTAACCGAGATAAATGAACCAGTCAGAACAAAAGTATTGATTCCATGAACGATTGACTTGAGGTTATGTGATTGCAATCACCAATACTTTATTGTGATCGGGTCAAAAAGAACGAATCAATCACGATTGACACAGCTCTAATCAGAAGAAGGTCTTTGCAGATTCTATGATATAACACTGCGGGGCACTGACCCACAGGAGGATCAAACATTTGGGCAAGTAGCAGATAACAGATAAGGATATACAAACCATGGACCCGCTACTCATTCTCAGATTCATAAAAGAAACTGGACTGGATGAAGTGCTCTAAGGTTGATATTCTTGCCAAGGCTAAAGACAGAGCAAAAACCCTCAAACACGGTTCCTAACGAAACTGTAATGCGATGGGGCTCTGGAAAAGGGCATGAACCTTTCCAAGGTATAAGCAGGGGGCACAATAGATCACAAGGTCGCAGTGCACTAAACCCTCTTTATTATTATTATTATTATACTTCGTTGATAAGATTCAGGAGAGTGTGGGCATAGGTTAGGTGCGATTTACAGTTAACACAACAACAGCTGTCTGTACTTTATATAGGGAAACTTCTTCAAGTGAAATGGGCAATTGTGTGGCCAATTGTCTGGTCTTTAGCCATGCCACTTCTGCGATATTCTCGCCCGAACGAGAGGTACGGACCTTCCAGAGGTAGCTTGGTCTCGTGTTATTCAACTCTCTAAAGTCTTACCGCTAAAAATTGCGCAATAATGACTGACTTTAAGTTTTTCGTTAAAAACATGTCGACATGTTTTTGCCGCACAATTTGTCCGCCCCTCCGTCAGTATTCAATAATGTAAACATTTTAAGCATTCGGTTTTTCTTCAAGTTTCGAAATATGTACATTAATGTGCGTTAACCGATTCTTTAAAAAAGACATTACTGAGAATTTGGAAAGAGTGTTGAAGTGTGTTACATGATATATCCCTAGTCCACTCTTTCAGTGGACGAATAGCTGTACTTGTAAGCTCATGCGATTTCGAATCCATGACTTTTGGTCAAATTCGTATAGCTCACTGCAACCATTTAAATTATTGTGTCAAATGTATCCGCCTCGGGCATTATTCTCCATGTAAAGGGCATGTGAACCCTCGTCATTCAAGCCTAATTGAAATGTGTTTGCAGCTTACTACAATGTTTCCTTAATGTTACAAACCAATAGAGTGTGTTTACTGTAGCACCAGTAATGCCCTCGGTGCGGTCAAGATAATCCCTCTTTGTAAGGTAAGGATTCCTACCCTAATCGTACTTTGATGATGGGCGTCATAGCACTGTTTTGGTTAATCAAAAAATTTGTTTCAAAATCAGGGAACAAAAATGTTACAAAGCAGTAATTCAGACAGCAACCTTCGTCAAGTTGTGATGGCTTCACAATGCTTTGATTTGATTGTGTAGTGTCTGTTCGTCCACTACGAGGGCAGAGAAACACGCCCGCAATGACAAAGTCTTTCCCTTCCATCGAGCAAAGCAATTATTAAAGGAACATGTAGTTATAATTTTTTTTTGTTTGTCCCAACAGTATTGCTGATGGCGGAATTTTTCGGCCTAATGCCAGTTAAGGGCGTCAAAGGCAAGGACCCAGCTGATATGTCATTCTCCTGGCTCAGTATACGAACAATATACTGCATCATTTTCATAGGGCTTGCCCTGTTCGATTATGCCTTAACAATGTACATGGTTTTGGACCAGCCAATTTCATTTAATAGCATCGGTAAGAAAGGAGTCGTTTGATTTGTATTTTCGTCCTAAAACGTTCTATATTCCAGAGCCCATCATATTTCGAATATCGAGCATAGTTGTGTCCATCAGTTTTCTGTACCTGGCTAGAAATTGGCGAGACTTAATGATCAAATGGCAAGCGGTGGAGAGACAACTGCCAAGCTACGTATCACAAACGGATAAAGGACGAATGGCTATCAAAATTCGAAATGTTGTGTTTGTAGCTATGATGCTGTCATTGGGTAAGTTTAGTATGAAATTTTTAACTGCTCGCTGACGCCTTAATATACTCTTTGACAGTTGAACACTTTTTGAACATAATTTCGAATATACATCACGCTAACTTTTGCCCCATCACTGATGATCCGGTTGAGAATTTTTTCCTAAGAACAGGCAGACAGTTATTTTATACATTACCCTATTCGATAAGCATGGCTTGGTTGGGTAAGGTAATAAATGTCATGTTGACGTTTGTATGGAATTACATGGATTGCTTTGTGATGTTTATGAGTATTGGACTGACGAATCTCTTCAAACAGATCAACGATAACTTAATGAAGTACAAGGGAATGGTATGTATATTGTGTATATGTATGTTCTAGCAAGTCCAAGTGAACACTGCCCACTCTTGTGCAGTATAGGATGCACTAATGTAGACTGGGCTATTTTCGACGCGTCGTCATACCTGGGAATAGTGCACTAATTTGATAGTGCATTATTCAATGCCCTAGAAAAATCAAATCCAGTGAAAGTTTTCATTAGCATTGAAAATGTTAATGCTAATGAAAGTTTGTTTGCACTAGCAGTGAAAATTTCAATGCTAATGGAAGTTTGCACTAGCAGTGAAAATTTCAATGCTACTGAAGTTTTACTTCCATTAGCAGGGAAAATTTTCAATGCTACTGAAATTTCACTTTCATTAGTTCAGTGATACTTAAATTTCAATTGCATTACCTACTGAAGCTGGTATTAGACGATATGTTGAATCAGCATACGTATACGTGACGAGCTAAAGTAGGCTCATCAGCATACGCCGCATTTTTTAGAGTACAGTTTTGATATTTTTGAAGTTTCGATAAATTTTGAATGTTTTTTTTGTGGTTTTGTGTTTTTTTGAAGTATTTTTTTAAGAAATTAAGTATTCGATTGAATTTTTGAGATCCGCATTTCACATATAAGTTTAAAAATGTGTATGTACTCGAAACAACTATAAAACCAATATTTATTAATTTAAAAAAAAAAATACTTCAATCAATAAAATACTTCAAGCAGTCAAAAGACTTTAAAACATTGAATGCATTCAAATGACTAAAAGAATGCAAAGAATAAAAAAGACTTCAAAACGAATTCAAGCAATCAAAAAGTATTGCAGTCCTTTGACTGCTGCAGGTGATTGCATCCCTGACCGACGCCCCCTTTATAGTTCATGCCCGAAACCGTATAAGAGTTAGTGCCCTACTCTGATTCTGTTGTCTTTTCCTTTCGTTGTACGTTGAACACGTACATTTCACCAGAATCTCAGAAAATCGATAAATACAACGCGCCCGTATGCAACAATCCCGATCTAAAGCTATGAGTACACGACATGCCAAGCACGACATACGCATATTAGAAAATATTTTTAAAATATTAGACATTTTATTGATTTTGTTTCGCTTGGAAAAATTAAGATTTTAGGAGTTTCTGGTGACATTTTGAAATAAATATAGTATACTAGTTTCTGCCCGCGGCTTCGCTCGCGCAGCCCTCAGGATTTTAAATATCACGAAGGAAACCTTCCTATGAAAGTAACTGAGAGCAGTTAGTAAATCAGTTATCTAAAAATACTGTGGGAACCGCTTGAAATGTATGCCTTATTTACATTACACATTATACAAAACATAAAACATTATAATAACATACAAAACATACAAAACCGGAGCTAGTGGCAACCATGGTATCTTTCTTGGTAACAGGAAAGGTAATGGGGAGGGCAGCTCTTTGGTACCCATAACACCAGTGGTACCATATGTCTTGAGGAAAGAGAGGAGGCCGATCAGAACGCCGCTATCCTGACGTTACATCAGTTGTAGCATGCGGACTGATCGAGTGATTTCGAGCGCCGAAGCTTTTTAATAAATTGCCGCAATCAATAAGGAACATAAGAGGTTCCACCTTATTCCTAAAAAACTTAAAAAGTTGGCTTTTCAGTTTGGATAGTTCTGCAGTCAAATTATTGCTAAATTAAGCTTAGTTCAATACTCAACTACATTATATATTGTATCTTATTTTATATTTCTTTGCTTTGTTTTTTTTTTCACATAATAGAAATGTTAGTGTTATCCCCACACACATTTATAACTTTTTATTAATTTCTATTTAAAGGATCATTCGCCTCTAGCCACGTAAGTGCTACAGAATGATACCGATTTATTCTTTATCTTTCAAAAATGTTAATTTTATCCTAGGCATGTAAGGTACGGTAGTCCGGAGGCCGGTTAAAGACCCCACATATAGTGCGCTGTGGACTATAAGTGTCACAAAAAACAGCTGTTCGTTGAAAATAACTTCCTTCAAAAATGCATAGACGCGAAAAAGTGTTATATTTCCGTTGTACTTTCTTTTTTCCTTTTCTGGTATTCCTTGATCTCAAATTTATCACTTTCAAAGTATTTCTCATCTAGGTATTCATTGAATCCTTATTAATTTTCCCAACACGAAAACACAACAGGAAAAAAACCGACATGATCTGTTAAAATTTTGCGTGAAAAATGTGCCGAACAATTAATGGGCGAGCTAAATTGTGACAGATACATGCAGTACCTACAGTCTGAAATAAATTTTCGGTTTGGGAGTTCTATTTCTTATTTCCCAATTTCATTGCCGAGCGTCAGTTTCATTAAGTTTGAACGTTTGAACTATGAAGAAAATTTAAATATTATGAAAAGTAGGCGGTGGGAATTTGAATAATGAGAAAACTCAAATTTTGAAAATTTTAAAATTTATTCAAATACCTACCGCCTACTTTTATATAATATAAGAAAAATATATGAAAAGTAAGGAGCGTTACAGAATCAGTAAGGGTAAATATGTATATGATCCCAAAATATGGTTCGTCTTCTTTCTATCAAGCCATAAACAGACTAACAAATTCCATCAAAGAATGGCTACGATGATTCAACATTATCGTCTAATACCAGCTTCAAGAGGTAATGCAATTGAAATTTAAGTAGCACTGAACTAATGAAAGTGAAATTTCGGTAGCATTGAAATTTTCACTGCTAATGGAAGTGAAACTTAAGTAGCATTGAAATTTTCACTGCTAGTGCAAACGCACTATCATTAGCATTGCAATTTTTAATGCAAATGAAAACAAACTTTCATTTTGAATGGTAGTGCAAACGAACTTTCAGTAGCATTGAAATTTTGAGTGGTAGTGCAAAAACAATGGTAGTGCTTAAGTGCCCAGGTCTGCGAGTCGTGAACCCAAAATTGACGGCCACCAGTTCTTCTGAGTAGCCGAAATGCCATTAGGGCCGTTTTTTTCTTAATTAATAATTCTAGCGTAGCGGTAAGATCTCCAGGATCACTTTCAATGCGCATCTGTTGTAACTTCTATATATGTCAAACGTTGGACTCTATTCAGGTGCTGACTTATAGTTTTCTGGAAGGCTTTCACCCGCAATATACCTATTAGGCGTAGGTGATAACGAGGTTGAGAGTTTTAAGGCCTGAAATTCAAGGTTTTTCTTTTTCCTAGTGAAGATTATTAAATCTGTTTACCCTGCATTATTGGAGACTCTTTGTTCCAACAGAAAAGTTGTTAGGCTGGCCGGTCTAAAGGGCGTTAGGCAATAACGCTGCTGCCTCCCGCAACCCCCTTTATTGTCAGATTTGGAGTATATGCGAAATTGGATATATTGAATGTTTTCTCACAGTATTAACTCCCACCTACTCCAAAAACCAAGCAGGGGGGTTGCAGAGGGGCAGCATGCCCCCATATAATTATTCCACTGTTTATGCATTTCCACTTATTATTTTGGGTTTTACTGCTTGTCATACAAACGAACACTAGAAAGGAAATAATAGATACCCAAAATGACGAACAATTTTGCAACAACAAATTGTTTGTGATTCTTAAGAGCGTTATTGCCTAACGCCGGTCTGAAGGACTTCGTCTAGCTTTAATCATTTTTCTCATTTCGACAGCAAGACCACATTGGCCTTCCTCCATGCCATCGGTTATAATATATTGATAGGCAGTAGCGTATTTTTTATTGAGCCTAGATACAACTATGTCTACTCCCCATTGCATAAGAGCTGGAAATATACCAAATGGCTCGTAGTTTTTGAAGGGGCAAAATGTTGCTATCGCTTCCTGGTCCGTTTGTGGCGTTACAATACGGTCTGATTCTGTAATATCCATTCTGTTCGCTCTTTGCTTCCTTGGAGCCCAGGGCTGATCTTGTAACTTCCTGATAAGTTTACCACGTTTGTGTGATTCAGTGTTACCACTATCTCCAAACACTGTTTGCATGGTCAACATGGTTGCAGGTCTGAGATGATGTATCAAATAGTTGATCCTCTTAGAAGTTGAAGTCAAAAGAAATATAAAAAAATATAAAAAATCTTAGATTTTATGCGTCTCTGCAGTAGCGCACCTGTATTTGTTGTTTTAGATTGTGTTTGGGTAGCGGAACTTTTAGATCTTTCTCTTTAAATTTCGGACAGTAAGTATAGTCCCGTTCGGCAGTTATATTCTACGAGTTTATCAAACCATAGGTTTTAAACGGTTTGTGAGTGCAAAGTCTAGCACATCAGTAGTGTCCTTTCTGGGAATTGCCTACCAATGGAATTCTGCGTTTTCTCGAGAGCTCAAGGGACACACTTTATCGCGAAAGTTCCTTTGCAGTGTTCTTTTCGACTTTAAATTCTTCACTAGTTATTGATATAAATAAGTTAACCCACCTTGATAGATTTGACGATGACTGATGAACTTAAAGTTGACTTATTGACGTTAAGATGGTAACATTTTGCCACTTTTACCTCCATGTTTTGTTGCAAGGTTAAACAGGTGTTTTACATGTCAGACATTATGGATGATTCCGCATGCGAAGTTGATGACATGAACGTTATGCTTCTCGATAGTTGTAGCAAAAATGTTTTCACTTCGGATCTTGGAATTAAGGTCCCCTAAAATATATACATTTGTCGTATTTCGGATACTGGTCGTGCACGGTCCTTTACCTAGTTCTAAGCGGCCTTTGAAGCGGATCATTGGTTTTAGAAAAGTTCAATACTTTCTTCATAAGTCAGAAAACCCGCATTGAAATAAGAGATGTTTTTGCCTGTAGTAGGAGTATCCATGGTAGATGTGTCAGATGCTTCTGATTCTCGATAAAACTGACATTCTAATTCAATAAGCCGTCTAGAGGTCTATGCTAATTCATAATTTCCACCAGAAAATCCGTTAATTCAGTTCTTCATCAAAAGCTTTTATATTTTCATCACATTATGTTTTCCCCTTCGTTATCGGTCATGAAACTTGTATACTACGATCTAGTGGGTCTAGTCTAACTAACCGTTTCTTTGCTTAAGTATACTGACAGACTAACTCAGCTTCATCCTTTTGTCAAGGGTTGTCAAGTTAAATTTCTGATAATCACAAAGTGGTGATTTTCTATAATTATTGTCATTTTACTCTGAACCAAATAAATTGGCTTTAGTTTTCAAATATAAACGTTCCTAGAATCAGCTTTTCCACTTTTTTCTGAATTTCTTCGACTTAATCAAAATTGACACCACAATTTTAGAGCAAATAAATGCAGTTGCCCATTTATGTACTTAACATTTTAGTTTTAGTAATATTTTTAATATTTTTTTTTATAGAAAATGCCAGAATCTTTCTGGAGTGAACGGCGAATTCAATACCGTAACTTATGTGTCCTTTGTGAGGAAATTGACAACGCAATATCAGTCATAACAATGATATCGTTTTCGAACAATTTGTACTTCATATGCTTTCAACTGTTAAAGAGTATGAAGTAAGGTTTTCTCTTAAACATTTTTTTTTTTTGCCTAAACTGAATAAGTGTCCTTTCAGCAAAATGCCATCAATTGCCCATGCATTGTACTTCTATTTTTCATTGTTTTTTCTTCTTGGACGAACCATGGCTGTGTCTCTGTATTCAGCAGACATTCACGACGAGTCAAAGAAACCATTGCGTTGCTTGAGATGCGTTCCAAAAGAGTCTTGGTGTCAAGAGGTAAAACGCTTTTCCGAAGAAGTCAGTACTGATCTGGTGGCACTTAGTGGAATGAAATTTTTTCATTTAACAAGAAAATTAGTGCTCAGCGTGAGTTTGTTGTCCGCTAAAAGTTGTTCGTTAATTTTTAAAGGAGTTTTCTTGTACTTTTCAGGTTGCTGGAACTATAGTTACCTATGAATTAGTTTTGATACAATTTCGACAGGACAACTCCATTTGGGACTGTGAAAGAACGGATCTATCGTGAAGATGATTTTGTCGTTGAAAGTAAAATAAATATTTGTATGGTAAAATTAGTCGGAAATTTGTTTTTCTTATAAGAAATTAAATGAGCATGACAGTAATACGAAGTGAGTATAGCGATATTCAAACTTAATTTCAAAATGCAGTATAGATGACTTTTTAAGGAGCATGCACCAAAATTTAATCTGATTTAAGCTAGTGGATCACACTATTCATAAGTAGAGTAAGTTAGGGTAATATGGAATACGTGGGTAATATGGAATACCCCCGTTTCTCTGTATTTACTACACCGACATCTTTTTATTTACACTCAGAACTTAGATTTTGTACGAAATCTTGGTAATCTTGAACTCGATTTCAAATATCTGTCAAACTGACAAAAAGAAAATTAAATTTAAAAAACTGCTGCAACCAAAACTTTTCATGCTGTGATGTTTGTAAATAAAAAAAAATATTTTTAATAAGAAATTGGATATAAAAACTTGTGCTCTCCAAAGCAGTTAAATTGGACGTCCATATATTGCTTTTTGTTTAAAAGAATTATAAGTGGTATGTGACTTTTTACTATTTTTCAAAAATATGCGAAAATGAGGTAATATGGAATAGCTAATGTTGGTAATATGGAATAGTATTCCATATTGCCGTCACTTTTTTTCTTTGTTATGACAAATACTAAACCATTCAATCCAGCATGTGTTCGCACAAAAAGTGGTTCAAAATGCAATATCTTTGTAAATATTGTGAAAATACATTCATATAATTAAAAATAAATAATTAAAATAAATTAGAAAAAGGACCAATTATCGAATGTGGCTAATATGGGATATTCCATATTCAACTAAATCTCGGTAATATGGAATATTCCATATAACCCGCACATTTTGTGAAATTAAGATATCTGCATTTTTTACATAAAAATCCATAGCTCAAAATTGGTAAGTGTTAATGTTCTGCAAAGTTTGGCTTAGGTACCTGAATAGACATAGGTCATTTTAAAACGCTTATGAGAACTTTGGTCCAAAAAATGTGGGTGTAATTTCACAATAAAAAAGCAGTATTCCATATTACCCTAACTTACTCTACAGGTCAGATAGGCCCATGTTTTTGACAAGAATGAAATTGGTGGTCTAGTTCCATCAGTCTATCACCACAACACATTTATGTGCATTTATATCTACAGGATGCATAAGAATTTCGGTCTAAGGTACGCCATAATTTAGAGCTCCCTCGTAGACGGATGTCTGATTCGTAAGCTTTAATAGTACATATTTTTAGTACAAAAAGAACTCCATACCCTCAGTCCCATTTTCTGAACACTGAAAAGAAGGTAAAGTGAAGTGAAGGTAGAAGTGTTATCATCGGCCTGGCCGATGCTTTGATACCCTCCACTGAATGTACCAACTGTACTACAGGTACACGCCTGTGTCTAATATTGTTTTTGTATGGGAGGTACCAGAACTACTTGACCGACATAGACAACACACAACCACAACCTAACCAAACCGACTGACCTGAGGCCAAGCGAATCGCTGACGCAACACGATGACATTAACTAAGTTTCGCAATGAACTGCTTTCCTATATCGTTAAAATAATCTTCCTTTAGGTAAGCCATAGAAAGAACTGCTTCTTGTAAAGGGTGTCCCATAATTCACGCAAAATTTGAATTTTGGGCATTTTAATAGTAGGTACAGTGATGCCAACGCAAAAAGAGATAACAATGTGACAGCTGACAGTTCGGGGTTAGTAAAAATGGAGCGCTATACGAAAGAGCAACGCATTTTCATTGTTGAGCAATATTTTAAAAATAATTAAGGTTTGTTCGAACAAAATCATTTTAAGTGATGAAGCTCATTTGCATCTTGATGGCTTCGTTAAACGTCAAAATTGTCGCATTTGGGTTCAGAAAATCCACGAGTAATTGTTGAGAAACAAATGCATCTACAACGCGTGACTCTTTGTTGCTGATTTTGGGATAGAGGCATTATCGGACCATACTTCGAATATGCAGCTGGGCAGGCTGTAACAATTAATGGTGTTCGTTGTCGTGACATGATAACCCAGTTCTTAGTGCTTTAATTACAAGATATGGATGTGACCAACATGTGGTTTCAACAAGACAGTGCCACATGCCATACAGCCGGAGAAACAATTCAATTATGGCATGAGTCATTTTGCGATCAGAATTATTGGCCATCTAGAACTTGCGATTTAACGTCATTAGACTTTTTTCTTTGTGGTTTTTTTAAGTCAAAGGTCTAACAAGCGAAATGGTCATAGAAAATTTCCATAAAAGAGTAAGTACTTGCCAGCAAAGCCGTGGCGGCCATTTATTCGATGTGCTATTCCATACATAACCCCAATCTGTATACTATGGATCAACAAATTTAAGCTTTCTAATTACAAATCTGTATTTTCTACCAAATTATATTTTGCGTGAATTATGGGACACCCTTATTACATCCGCGTGGTGCCAATTTTTCTTGCCTCTGTGGACTTGTAACTTCTTCTCTTTTCTAGGAACATAGATCAATTGCAATCTTCTTCGTTCGTATCCCTTAAGGGTCATTGTTAGGGCCCCTACTTTTTAGCATGTTCATTAATGATGTCGTTACTGGTATTAACTAGGGTAAAACTATACAATACGCCCACTTTTTTAGAATCTTCAATAAAACAAAAAAATAAACAAAAATAGTAGTTCTTTTATTAAATAAATAATTACCTGTCTTTTTTCATAGGTTTGGCAATTTCATTTGTACAAAATTATGTCAGCATATATTATATATATTTTTTTAAAAAAAAGTTGAAGTGGGGCGTTTTGTAACTCAATCGTTGGGTAAAAAGCCCCGCATTAGTTACAAAACGCCCCTAAGGAAAAAGTGGGAACAAATATTATAAAGTAAAGAAAATTAAATTATTTGGATTTGCAATATGGTCTGTCGGCCTTATTTGCACTGTATTTTAAAATGTGTCTCCTCAGTGTTCTGGATGGTATGTAGAACTCCCTACATGCTTCATTCACTCCCAAAGTTTTATTTTTTACCTTCTCCATTGCTTCTTTCATTTTTTCGGACCAAAATGCCCGCATTGTCATTGTGTAATTTCGTGGTATTTCTATAAACATTATTAAGCAATAAAATTGATCTGATGAGTGTTATATTTCAATACAATTACTGGGGCGTATTACACTTTCTTTGTTGGGGCGTTTTGTAAATTTCTGCGTGCAAAACGCCCCAGAAAAAATAAAGCAACCCACCTGGTTTAAAAAAAATAAACAAAAACGAACTAAAAATCCAATTTTATGTACTTTCTAAATATATATATCATTTTAATATAATGTGCATAGTTTCTGAAAAAATGAAATTTTTACTGTATTCACCGCAATATGTTTTGGCGCCAAAATTCTTTTTTGTCGTTTTTTTTTTTCGACAGACCACACATAACACTACTACTCAATAACACAGTTGAGGAACGACTGAAAGTAGTTTGAACAGGTCTGGTCGTGATTGCATAACAACAACAGTGTACGTGCCAGACTACTGGGGCGTTTTGTAAACTGGGGCGTTTTGTATAGTTTCACCCTATTCATGCTTCCATCTTTATGCTGATGATTTGCAAATTTATTTATCTTTTCCATTGGGGCTGCTGGAAAATGCAGTCTGTAATAGAGGTCTGCAATGAATGGCTTGAAACCAGTTCCAAGACATTCGTTTCATTTCAAGTTCACTTGGTTACTGCACTCACTGATTGAAAAGTAAAACAAATGAATCAGGAGATATTTGATTACTAAGTGAGTACTGCACCCATTGAAAACAAAACATTAGAGCAGTGCACTCATAAACAAACGGGTATTCATAATCGAGTACTCTTAAACATAGTGTACACTGCACTGAGTACACTGAGTATTTATTTTCTTATGAAAGTAAATGAATTAGAATCTCTTAACAAGGCATTGGACGGGAGATAATGGTGAGTTATAGAGGGAAGAGGCTAAGTTTATATTTGAAAGTAAAGCTATGAGTACACGACATGCCAAACACCGACATACGCAACGCATGGCACTCTGACATCACGATAATTACTCGACATATTGTAGAATATGTCACGTTTTATATATTGTGACATGTGTGAAAAGTATGCCGGGTATGTTTTGTTTTGTTTTGTTTTGTGACATAAAAGATGGCGGACCCTGTAAAAGAAATTATTTCCATTTTGTAATAAAACCTAAAACTTTCCTAACAAAGCACACAATTTTATACCTAAAGCTGCAACAATGGACTCTAGAAACCAATTAACCATTCCATCGGTTTTATTCAGTGTACTCAGTGTACTCACTGTATTATTAAGAGTTATTATTGATGCTGTTTTGTTAAATTCAAGCACCCATGCAAAACAAAGAAAGCAAACAGTGAACTCATTTTGGTTTCCAGTGATCTCTATTGTAGAGTATTTGAGCTAGGCGTTGTGGTACTCATTTTTAGGGTACTCTCTTTCGTAAAATTGCTGTGAATAGAGTACACTGAACTACTGTACTCGTTTAAAGAGAGCAAATGAATGTATTCATGCAGATCTCTCTGTAACATAAATGAAGATTTAAATAGCATATATGAGTGGACAGTTTTAAATGATTTAGTTTTGAATCCCGCTAAGTCGCAAAGTATAATTATTTACAGAAATAGTTTAGATGAATCCTACTTTCCTGAATTAGTTTTAAATGGTCACGTTATCTCGTACAGTTGTAAATAATGTTTCATTTTCAATAAAACTCTTTCCCGGAACGATCATGCTAAAAATATAATATAATAAGTAGCATTTATGGAGGACTAAGGCGGTTGTGGAGAGTTTCGTTCTTCGTTCCGCAAGCAACCAGATTAATGCTGGTAAAAACTTTGTTGGCTCCTATTATAACATATGGTTCTCCTATATATAGTGTGATGGACTCAATAAGCAAACAAAAGTTAAATGTTGCTTTTAACTCGTGTGTTCGATTAGTATATTCATTTTAAGAAGGTTTGACCATGTATCGCATTTGACCAATTGCATTTTTGGTGTACCATTGATGTCCCATTTTGTTATTGAAATTTGTAAATTTTTGCCTGCATATTTATACGATAAACTTAAATTTTCAACTTCGACGCGTACAATCAACATCAATATTCCAAGAAGTTCAACATTGCAGACTCGCAGATCTTTCTTCATGATAGGTGCCAGAATTTGGAACAGTTTTTATATATCTTAATTGTGGGCGCAGTAGCGCAGTGATTAGTGTGCTGGACTACTGTGCGAGGGATACCAGGTTCGATCCCCGGAAAAACACAAATTACCATCTTAAGGTTTTTTCTACTGCGCCACCTCTCGCGAACGTCTGACAAACATCCGAGAGTATGACTGTCCTGAAAAAGCTTCTCAATTCAGCCGTTCGGACTCGGCATAAAATTGTAGGTCCCTTCCATTCGTTCCAAAAATAGAAACTCACACAAAACGAATGGTAGCGAGAAGTTAGGCCTTGGGTGTCTACCGCCTGTCGCGCCGCCTATTTATTTATTTATTTATTTATATATCTTAATTATGTTTCTTAAGAATTAGATTTTTTTTTTAATCATTATATCTTTTAATTCTAAAATGTATATTTTTAAAGCCATAAATGAGATTTTATCTCAAGGCTTTTGCTAACGAATAAAATGAAATGAAAAAAAATGAAATGAAAATGATGATAATGTGCGGTGTGATTTCGCCTATCTCCGTTTCCAATATCCATCTATCTACCTTCCATTGTTTGATCTGGTCCAGCATTCTTGCCACCGTTGTCTGGTAGATCTTATTAGCTTCCGCTCTTCCGTTTCCTTTCCAACTTCCTCATTTCTCGTATGCTATTTCTTGTTTTCTCTAGACATCTATAGGGATTACTTCCACGACCACGAGAACAGCTAGTTCGATAGGCGCTCGCCACCTGCAGGGCTTCTCTTCGTTGTACCGCTGGCTGCCATTTGTGTTTATTTTCTTGCATCGATTCTGATACAACAGTACAGAATGTGTGACTGTCATAAAAAGTTGTTGCTGACTTGAAAGTATTCTGCTTAATTCAGGCTTGATCTTTGCAGCTTTTTTCGGATGCAGACTTGATCTGCTGCCAGTATGTGAGTCTTGAATCCAACTTCGCTCCCAAATATTTAATTTTTAGCGGTTACTGCTTCATGGCCCAATTATACCTCAAAGATAATGGGTATTGGCCTCCTAGTCAGCAGAATTATCTCGGTCTTTTCCATTGCTAGGCCAAGTCTATAGTTTTGCATCTTAAATGGGACAGCTTGATTCAGCCGTCTTTGGTTATCTTCGGTGTCTTCTACGGTGGTCCGTCACTGCCGCGATCTTATCTGCGTGGCCAACGTATTTTCGGGCATTTACATTGTAAGGATTTCATCATGGGAGATATTCGATACGTGTCAGGTCTAAGCTTAGAGTCCTGAGCGGTAATTTTTTTCTTTTGAGTTCCCTCTGTGGTGTTATAGATAACAATGTAATCATTACATCGAAAGTGTTCTCTCTAAGACGCTCTAGAGTTGCCAGTATAATAATGGTGGTCTTATTGGAATTCCTAAGTCTTTGTGGAACAGGTATCGCTTGACTCTGAAAGGAGATTTTCTAATTTGGCGTGTTTTACTTTGGATTAGGTGATCCCATTTATCTTCTAGATCTCCCATTAGTCGACCGCTTCAAGGGGAAATATCTAACTAAAAGCCAAGACTTTATGTAGTTTTCTCTTCCGCTTAGTCACCCACTTTACGGGACTAAGATTATCCCTTTCCACCTCGACAAAGTAAGGATCGGTATAGGAGAGATAATGAAAATATCAAAATATGGTTACAGACGTATTTGTAGAGAAGACCAAAACCAATATTATCTGATGTTGGAACCTAAGTTACAATTATGACAATTAAGGCACCGTCTCTATCTCTTTAGGCCCTGATTTAACAATTGGAAATGCTCTTCCTAGTCAAATTCTGAGCAGATAAAAAATATTTTTTTTTTTTCTACGGATACCTCTCGCCTGAAAATTACTAGTATTAAAATAAAGTGCGACCTTACAAATTACCTGTCATTGTATTTTTATACTAACCCCTTCAGGGTAATTTTCGCCTTGAACCTTCCACCAAATAAATCCCGTCTAGAACATGTCGTATAAATTATAGCTGATACCAGCGTTTTTTTTATAGCTTGACCTTTAAAGGGTTACATGAGCCGGTTTATCCTGTAAACCAGATGATGATTTGTATCGTGAAGTCGTTTAAGCAATTAAGACTACCACGCCACTTGATTAACGCAGTCTCTTTATTAGCGGAATGCTGATTAAAGTAACACTACAGTTACTTTTGGCTTTGAAAGCCTTTTACTGGTCAACTAAGAAATCTCTTCCCATAAATCTAACTCTCGTACTCTTCGACTTTACCTCCCTGCGAATAAATGAAAATGTTCTCCACTCAAAGGCCATTAAATATATCCCCACGGAATTTTGTTTGCACAAAGTTTCAGTTCCTTCTACCCGTTTGGCCTAATTAAAATCTCATTAGACTGGCAATTTTAAAATACACCTTCAAGATGTGCCGCTACTTTTTCCACTGATAACCTCAATCATAAACGCGCGTGCGGAGATATAGAGTACGTTCTCACCTCTTGGACAAACAAAAATCCAATTAATCAACCTTCAGGCCTAAAAGGACTTATGTGTTGGTGCTGGTTATTTTAAAATAGCACACACAAGGACCCCCATCAGAAGAGGGACTCGTATCGCCCAAGTAAATCAAAGCGTAAACAATTAGCGTAATTAAGCATTCAACTTTGCAGGTCACGCATTTGGGAGATTTGCATAAAAGCTCATTTACCGGCCGGGCCCCAAAGTAGTTTGAACAAAACGTCAACAGCTCGGAACGGAAACAAAGGATATAAATTTAGTGTCGGACGGATTGCTGTCGATTGCAGAGCCGTATTCCCGGAGACAATTCAAGTCATCATTATGAAGCACCTTCGACAAAATTACGGAATCATCTCAAAAGTCAAAAGACTCTCAAAATTCAGACTCATACCTCTTGGATATCTTCAGAAGTGAGTATGACAATGGCAATTTTATCCTGTTTGTCACCCTCTTTTGATAGGTCTAAGTATCATATAGATGCGGAGATTCTTGAGTCCCTGCGGGATATGGAAAATGGTGAACGCTTACTGAGCACCGTTGGCTTTGGTATGCTTTGTTGTCCTATGAAAGATGATGATGATGATTTCATGAAGTTGTATATGTATATCTATCCTGGCAGGAAGTTTGAAGCGCTCCCGAATGGGCACACGCCGGTACTTCACTTACAATGGCAGTTTTCACGAGGCCATTGGACCAGGTAATTACATTTATCGCAAACTCACTGCTAAAGTAGTAGATCCTTGTCTCGGGAAATTGGGTAAGAGTTTATCTTAGCACTGCCTTTGTCGTTGATTGTATCTATTCAAGTGGCGATGGCGATAGTTTTATTTGGCGCAAAGTGCCAGTGGTTCGGGGAAATTAATTAACATGGAAATGAATCCCATTTGTAAAGAATAAACAAAAATCATTTAAGTAACTGCAAAAGTTTCGCGAATTCGTTTCGCAATTTCGTTCGCGACAATAGCGATTGTTTTTTAAGGGAGGACGAGGGCGGCTTACCCTATATCCGTGAGACGGTTTAAAATGAAAGTTTTTTCTTTATTCGAAAGTTGGATAATTTGTTTCCAAAAGTTCGATGGGTCGTTCGACGATTACAATCTTTAATCGAACGTTACGAGTTAAGTGACATTTTATTTAGATGAACTTAAGCCAAATGGCATACCATCGGGATAGCTGTATGTAAAAGGAGGGACATTTATTTGAAGTCGTTTGCTATAACTGATATTCGATTTAAATTGCAGGTAGGGGTTTAGGAATTGGCAGCATTTTTTTTGATATTTATACAGTTTTAATATTTAAAAATACTTTTCGAAATAAAACAATTTAAATGGTGAGCTTATTCATAAGACGATGTCTAGGTAACATCTGAACAGGATTTTCAGACCTATTCGACCTATTGTGCTGGATTATTATTTCTATACACTCTCAATGACCAGTTTGATTCCACTGCACAGGTCATTGAATTTGCTGTGGCTGTCCCATTAACGCAAAAGGGACCGAAATAATTTGAATAATTCTTCGTCCAAAATGACAAATCTTCATAATATGCCGTCGCTAATGTCCATGCCGTATATCAGGACTGGGATTATGAAAATCCTATATAGAGCTTGATTTTTGTTTTCTTGACAAATCCTTAGGTACTACTCGATACCATAATAAAGAGGTCGCACTATGCGGGTTTCTTGACAAAGAGGGTGCTTTTGACAACACTGGATATAATTCCATATCAAATGCTTTGATTTAAAGAGTCATAGATCATCCTACAATCAAAAGCATCAAAGCGACTTAAAAGACGGAAAATAACTGCTTCGTCAGTATCAGTAACAGAATAGCCGTAAAGGGATGCCATCAGGGAGGAGTACTCTAACCCCTACTATGGCCTCTGGTTTTCGATAACCTACTTTAAGACTTAGGCCAGACCTTAATCCAGGCCTGAATATAGTTGGATACACCGATGACCTAGCTATCATTATTATGGGGCAATGAACCAAACGATGTCACAACACGTATGCAAAACGCTCTTAAGATAGTCCTAGACTGGTATAGAAACAAAAGTCTCTCTATAAACCCTAGCAATGCTGTCATAGATCCCTTTACGAGAAGAAAAAATGTTAAACTTAAATCCAATTTCAATCAATGATACAGTCATTGAGTGCTCCGACGAAGTTGGAACTCGCATAGAAACAACATAATTCAAAAAGCAATGAAGGCTTTCTGGGCCTACATCGGGGATCTCACACACTGGATCTACGCAGTCATGGTTAGTCCCATTATAACATAGTATGGTGGAACAAAGCCACACAAAAAAAAGGATCAATAAGCTCAATAATGTACAATTGTTCGTGTGTCTGGGCTCTTCTGGGGAGCCATGCGTACATGTCCCACGGCGACTATAGAAGATTTAATAGGACTAAAATCCCTCCCCATATATAATGGAAATGGAACTGCTTTCGAAATTTCCCGAACTTGACATGATCTGTGCAGTCACAGAAGGCCTATCAAAGACACTATGCTTCAACAAAAAAATCTCCACGGAGATCACAATTAGTGAAGCATGGATTAGCAATAACCTACCTAACTGCCAAATCGGCCTAAAGTGTTATACGGATGGTTCCAAAATGGATTCGGGTATGGGAGCTGATATTCATGGACCTAACCGAAATGTCTCAATACTTATGGGGAAAAGTCCCAGTGTGTTTCAGGCAGAGCTCCATTAAATAATTCGCTAACCTTATTTACAATTTTGGTATTAAAGGCGCTAACATCCATATATTCACGGAAAGTCAAACAGCCATTAAAGCCCTTAGCTCCAAATCCAAACTAGGAATAAAACCAATTTATGGTGGGTCCCACGTCATGAGGGAATTGAAGGTAATGAAAAAGCCGATGAACTAGCCAGAAGAGATTAGGAAACACCTTTTATAGGACCTGAACCTTTCTGTACAATCCCCAAATCAGCTATAAACTCAGCTATAACATGCTGACTATTTCTTGAGGAAGACGAAACAGCTGAGCATATATTCGATTGTCCGGCCATTTGTGGTATTGGAAGGAAAACATTTTTCAAGGAAATAATAACTACCGAAGAATTAAGGAAATCTTCTGGCTAAATGCATCACGCTATTAACCTCAACATAAGTCTGACACCTTAAGCACAGTATATCTTTTAGGTCGGCGTGCATCATATCGCTCTGGCGAGTCAGAAGTTAAAAAAAAAAATACTAGGTACTCAGTTAAAAAAATGCGATTGGCAGGCCTTCTTCGTTTGATTTCTGATATTATTTTCAGCTTTTATGTAGCGGAGCCGAGGTAGATAAGGTCCCTAACTACCTTATAGCTGTCTATTATGATGTCCCTAACGATTCATCGATGTTACATTTCCCTTCTTGTTTTATAAGGTTTATCATACTGCTTCTGAGGATTTTTCATCTCTTCGGGGTCCAGTTGGTCCTTGGAGAATGTCTTCCTTCTAATTCTACATAGAGCTGAACATACGCATATAATGTTGTCTCGTCTGCTTCAATACATAGCCTGTACTCCGTAAAGTTGGCTGTCTGCTATTGGCATTGTGATTGAATGGCTGGATAGCTTGTTTGACCTGTCTTAGACCCGGGATAATCTCCCAATATGAAAAACATTTTGTATGCTCCCAACTTTTGAACTTTTGGCTAAGTTTATAGCCGATTTGGCGATATAGCAGAAAGATTTCGGTCCCGTAAAAGGTTTTTCCTATTCTGGCCAATTCATCGGATTTTTAATTTCTTTGAATATCCACATGGCCACAAACCCACCATAAATTTGGTTCTGTTACTGTTTCCGAGGCTAAGACTTTGAAGGATGTTGACAACTTGAGACTGATTTGGAGTCAATGATAGGTGAGCGACAAAACACTGGCAGCACCGTCGCTGATATTCTTTCCTTTACGAACCGCTATCGGCCTTCTCAGAATCTCAGCTTTGTCGCTTTGTAGACGAGTTGGTTGCAGGATTATATTTTGGGATCTTCATTTTATAACGAAGACATTTAATGTACCTACGTTTTAGAATAGGCCGACTAAATGTTTAAAAATACATATTATTATTCATTTATACTTTTTTTTGATATAACAATAATCTCCCCAAAGGATACATACTGGCATTTGTCCTAAAATGATGGCAGTTTCCTATAACCACCGCCTCCGTCATTACCATTAACAGCGATTATTATGCCTTTCAAAAATATTCTTGCTATCATTTCGAAAACGACTGATGCCTTTTTTTGACACATTTAGATCTTTTGTTCTAAAAATTTGACTTTTCTTTTAAGAGATTATCAACATATATTTGGTTTTACAATTACTTGTGCTTGACCGCGTTCCTTATTTTTGTGATTTTTAGTCACTTTCTGGGGCAGTTTCCATTTTCTTGTGTTTAAGGTGATTTTTTTTAATGCGCTTTTGAACGGTTTTTCAATCTTTCGTGGACATGTTTTGTATGCATAGATGCATTCGTGGTTGACAACGCTTTTCGAGGACGTCTTATTGATAGGTTTTTGGACGCATTCATTTTTCACTCGTCCGTTTGGACAATTTTCGGACCTTTTTTTTTAAGAATTATTAACAACGTTTCTAGATGCAACACATTTATATATTTGACGTGTAATTTATTAAGCGTTACGCGACCTGTAATGCAATTTAGGACAAGATTGGTGAGACTATTTTTCTGTCGTGAGCTTGTAGCGTTTTAGAATGCTGATTGAGGCAAATTCTATGTACCTTTGTTGGTATTAGTTTTGTTTATGTTCTCTTTGAGTACTCAGAGCCACTTCATTTAGACCCTTTGCTTTTGTCTATAAGAGAGAATTCTTTGACTTATGTCCCTAGACGCTAGATTTAAGGTTTTTTTTTTTAAGTGTACTCTTTTGAAGATATTTGAACAAGTTTCTTGCTTCTTCTTTGGCGTTTTTATAACCAGCTTGCTTGCATGAAAACAGCTTCTGAGATAGATGGTAATCTCCCTAACTTGCAATTTGTTAAAGTTTGTGCACCACCAAGACAAAGACATGGTCCTACGTGGTCAGTGATGGGTTGTAATGATTAATTTTGTAATTAAATAGTTAATTAATTACTTCGACGTGTAATTGCCATGTAATTTAATTACTTCGCAATTACTCAGTAATTGTAATTGCAATTTCTTGTACTTGTAATTGTAATTAGTAATTGCAATTACACGAATGTAATTAGAATGAAGTAATTAATCACGTAATTAAGCTATTCTTTGTTCATTTATTTAGTTTAGCTTTGTCTAAAGAGCTGACAGCTGGAGTGTCATTGTAAATGAGCGTTGGGATCGCTGACGGGGCCGAATTCTTAATATTTTTTACAAATAACAAAAAGTACTACCCTTGGTCATGGTCACATTAAAAATGTAACTAAAATCATTGGAACAAACTCGAAATATAAATACGAGTTAAAATATCTAATGCTTTTTTTTATAAACTAAATAAATGGACAAAGAATAGCTTAATTACGTGATTAATTACTTCATTCTAATTACATCCCTAATTACATTCGTGTAATTGCAATTACTTATTGTAATTGTAATTCAATTACTAATTACCAGGGCTCGGATTTATATGTACTAAAAAATTCAAAATATGCACCTAAAAATGAAAAATATGCACTTAAAATATGCACATAAAACTATTAAATTTTATTTTGTAGCTATATTTTCCATTAAAAAACAAACTCTTTTTATCCAGTAAATTCTGTTTTTAATTATTGTTTTATTTAAACTAAGAAATAAATTAATTTTCGTATGCTTTATTTGCATATATTATGAATTTTTTTTAAGTTTTCGAAGGTAAGGCGATTCGGTCTTTGGAATGTATTACGCCCATATTATTCACTCACTTCAATCCGGACTAAGGTTTAGGCTTACACACGGGTTTATGTGAGTTAAACCCAAAAATTAAACCCAAGTCCACAATATTCAGTCGTTAAACCCGATAATAACCGTGTCGGCGTTTAACCCGATTGAATTTAAACTGCACTCCGTAGACCAGCTTAAGTAATTTAACCCGGGTTGAAACTCAATTTCATATTATTGATTATTTTTTTATGTCACATTTTTGACATTTCTTCGCTCGCAGAAAATAAATGAAAGTGAAAATAAAATATAAAGCAAGAAAATAAGAAAAATGGATTTTATTAGTTTTGGCAACGGTTATGGCACCACATGTAAATTTTGAAATTAACTTTATAGTATCTAACATTTCTCTTTTGTTCTCTTAAAAAATAAATGTATTAATATTATTGTACACGAGTCCACTCATTTCACATTGGACACAAAAACTGGTGCGAATCACCAAATGTTGATGTCACAACAAATCAAATCAATTTCCAATTAGTCACAAATAACAAAAAATAAATGTCATTTTATGTCAAATTTGACATAACATTAGTTTAAAACGGGTTAAAATCGGATTCAAAATCAGTTTAAACGGCTTTAAATCCGTTTTCAATCCAGCCGGTTTAATGCGTGTTTTTGAGTGAATATTATGAATATGAGTTTAAAAAATGCGGATTAATGATCAGATGTAAAATTAACTTAAACCTGATTTACACCCGGAGTGAATAATATGGCCGTTATACATAGAAAACGACCGTTCTACGAAAAAAAGTTAAAATTTTTCAATATTGTAGGTATTTATTATTTTGAAAATATGCACAAAAAAATGCATTTATTGTAAAAATATGCAAAAATATGCACTAACGATTGAATGCCAGTTTAAAGGAAATTTCATGATTCGTAAAGAAAATAAAGTCCCTTTCTTCTCAAGTGTCCAAAAAGAAACATGCATTTGCATGGAAATCCTAGCCCTGCTAATTACAATTATGTACTTGTAAAATAAAATTACTTGTAATTGTAATTAGAAATTGCAATTACAATTACTGAGTAATTGAAAAGTAATTAAATTACATGGCAATTACTTCTGCAAGTAATTGTAACTTAATTAAAATTTCAATTACCCATCACTGTACGCGGTTAACTAAATTTTGAAACGTATAGCAATAGGAAACGATGGTACTGATAATAAATTTAACTTTAGTCGTTTAGCAGATGAGGATGCAGTTTCAGCTTTGTTGTGTGTCAAATCGAATGCAGCATGTATTGACGAAATAAGTCCATAATTCATAGCCTTCTCTGTGAAAAGCTGCTACAAAAATATTGATCAAAATCAAATCAAAGATCAAAGGGCACGGTAGTGCCCCAGCCAAGTTCTCTAGTAAAGGCACTCACCCTTTTTACAGGAACAAACTCAGGCGGTTTTCGACCCCCCTCTAACTTTGGAACCAATTAAGTCAAAAACTTCAAACTTGAAACATTTACTGTGCTCATTGAAAAGGTTCACCTCACCAAATTTCATTTCTATAGCATTACTCAACATACAGGACTTCAAAAATCGCAAAAACTGTAACTGACTGACTCACTCACTCACTTAGATGATGATCATCAAAATTATGAAGCAGTTCCGGCCATCCTAGAATCGTGAAATTTGGCAGAATGCTAGATCCTGTAGTGAATACACTGGGAAAAGTCCAAAACTTGAGATTTTCCATTCAGGAGGCGTGGTATACGCCCACTTTTAAAAATTGATTATTATTTATTTGGGCCACTTCCCATTGCCGTAGAATGTTGAAATTTGGTACAGCAGTGAGACTTGCAGTGTGCAGAAAGAAAAAAATTAAAAATGTATTATTCTCCATTTAGGAGGCGTGGTATCCGCCCACTTTTGAAAATCGGTCATTATTTATTTGGGCCACTTACCAGTGCCGTAGAATGTTGAAATTTGGTGGAGCGGTAGGACTTGCAGTGTACAGAAAGCAAAAAATCTAAAATTTTATATTCTGTATTCAAGAGGCATGGTATCCGCCCACTTTTGGAAATCGTTCATTATTTATTTGGGTCAGTTCCCATTGCCGTAGAATGTTGAAATTTGGTAGAGCGACAGGACTTGCATTGTACGAAAGGAGAAATATCAAAAATTAAAAATTTTCCATTTAAGGGGCGTGGAATCTGCCCATATGAATAGATATTAATCTACCTGCTGATTGAAATTTTAATGAATAGTTTATTAGAAAGAAAAAGAACCAAAGTGACGGTAGTGGTAGCCAGTGTCTGTTGGCATATTAAAAAATAAAGACGTTCAACGTTGTTTGTGAAATCAAATAAGGAAAAACTTCGCAAAAAGTAGTGAAATCACACCAAAAACATACCTAAATGTAAAAGAAGAGCCAAGTTCTGTTATATAGAACAAAAAGTGTGTAATTCTTCAGCCACGAAAAGTAATGAGATCTAAATGTACGCCAAGTTCTTAGTTTAAGAAGGTTAAATGTTAAGCAATTGCAATCTAAAAGTCAATAAATGAAATGCAAATTGTGCACATTATTTCATCAAAATGGCTTCAGCCGGTTTTGAGTACCTATCAGATTGGAAATACTTAAATACGTCGATTGCGGTCCGAATTGCACCGGACAAGTCATTCTAATTAATAGCACTTCTGGTTTACTGTTTACTGGCTATGGCATATGAGGGAACACTACAAATTACTACCGTAATTAATATGCCAACACTCAGTATCTGCCAATTACATTCGATTTCAAAGTGGCTCCACAACCACAACGTCCACAGCAATATTTCAATCAATCGATTGTAATGCCTCACTCCCCTGACACTTGGTGTGCACTTTACGTACGAACCGTATACTCAAAATATTACTTTGCTTGAATGGCATCCTCACCACCATTTTGATGTCCTTTTGACAGTTCTAGTTATGGCACAATGCTTCGGTTTGATGCCCATTCGAGGTGTGAAATCCCGTAACGCCAAGGGTCTGTCGTTCTCCTGGCTCAGCTTTCGTGCCATCTACAGCCTTCTGTTCCTGCTCATAACTGTGATCGATACAGCTCTAACCGTGAACATGGTCCTTAAAGGTGATGTCGTAGATTTCCGGAGTATAGGTGCGTATACTGGGTCATACAACTCAATGTCAGGTATATTGGATTGCATTTCAACTGATTGAAGTCTTTTTCGTCCTCAGAACCAATCGTGTTCCATATTTCGATTTTCATTGCCGCAGTGGGGTTCCTGCGACTGGCACAGCACTGGCGGCTACTCATGCTGCACTGGGCGAAGGTGGAACAAGACCTTCCGCCATACGAGAGCCAGGAAGAGAAAGCACAGCTGGGCGTCCGGATAAAGATGATTACATTCGTTGCCATGATGCTGTCATTAAGTTCTCTCGCACATACCTTTGGGGATCTGTCTAATTAACAAAAATGTCCTTTCTTATCGTTCCAGTGGAACACTTGCTGAGCACCATATCGGCGATACACTTTGCGAATTTTTGCCCATCACGAGATGATCCCATTGAGTCGTATTTTGTTTCGGTGGTGACGCAGGTGTTTGTCGTTGCTGACTATACACCCTGGCTGGCGTGGACTGCCAAGTTGGAGAATGTCCTGCTGACTTTCGGTTGGAGTTACATGGACATATTTGTGATGATTATCGGTGTTGGATTGTCGTCACTATTCAAGCAGGTCCAACGAACACTGGTCGAAGTAGAGGGTGAGGTAAGTATGCTTAGTCTTCTTATGAGTCCGCACTGTGGCACGATGTTTTCAGCAAGTGCCAGCGCAGTTTTGGTCCGAACGTCGAAGGCAGTATCGCAGCATCTGCGAATTGATCGAAGAAGTAGACGATGCAATCTCCATGATTACCATGTTGTCGTTTGCCAACAATTTGTACTTTGTTTGCATTCAACTGCTGAAGAGTATGAAGTGAGGCGATGTCCTTAAAGGTGGACACGGACAGTAATTTTTTTTTATTCGTTTCCAGTAAAATGCCATCAATTGCTCATGCGGTTTACTTTTATTTCTCACTGATGTTTCTGCTGGGACGAACATTGGCAGTGTCCTTGTATTCGGCGGAAATAAACGATCGCTCAAAGGAACCACTTGTTGTGCTAAAATGTGTTCCCAAAGAGTCGTGGTGCCCGGAGATAGAGAGATTTGCTGACGAGATTTCAAAGGATGTGGTTGCATTGACTGGATTGAAGTTCTTCAATATTACCCGGAAGTTGGTGTTGACAGTGAGTTTGTTTTCGGTTTGTTTACTGGTTTGGATTTTCATATTGACTGTGTACTTTTAGGTTGCCGGCACCATAGTCACATACGAATTGGTGTTGATACAGTTCCACGAGGACGAAAAAATATGGAATTGTGGGGAATGACTTTTGGTATCGACTTTTATGGTAGATGTTTTATGTATAGTTGGGAATACGGTTGTCAAATTTGGAAATATAAACACGTATATTATTTATTGAAGGGTTTAACTGCACCACTGCAAGAACGGAGATGAATCCGCAGTATGTGCCGACAAGCAGTCTCTGTGGGTCATCATTCGACGGACTTGCTTTATAATTGTAGAGGGGTGCCACATGGCTCGATTCTTGGACCTCTCCTTTACTCGCTATATGTAAATGAGATTCACTCACTAATTTCATCATCATCATCGGTCCATATGTATGCTGACGATGCGATATCCAGATGTAGCAAAGTTGCTCTCTTGGTATGATAGAAGACTGTGCAAACTCAATCAATATTGACCCTGAGAAATAACCACCTGGTCAGAGAAAAAAGGGCTTTTTCTTTTATCCTTTTCATTCATATTCAATGGTCCGTATGTCCATTACCTAAATAGGTCACGGGTGTGGGTTGCTCAAGTCGACCTCGATTCACAGCCATCGACTCTAAATCATCAAGGGTAGAGGAGAGATTATGAACTTGATCTAATCATCTAATCCTTGGTCTACCTAGTGTACGCCTGCCTGATGGTACGGATTCCATAGCATGTCGTTGGATCCTGGTTGGGGACATGCGTTTAATCCTTATACATTGTTTAACATGACCAAACCATCGAAGCGTTGACCGCTCCGTCCAAATGTATTGTTATTAGTAAATAGATCTTTCCTGACGCAACGCTTAGTGGTTCCTGGCCAGAAAACTGGGAGTTATTTTTAATAGGAAATTGACATGGGATACTCATATCAATGCGCTTGTTGGCAAAATGTATCTATGGTGTTTTACGTCAGCTGTGGGTGTCACACTATTACATTCCCCTGAAAACACATATGTTGCTTGCTAGTAAAAACACTCGTTACTTCAATTCTTATCTTAGTTATGCGAACTGTTTTTTTGTAATTTTGTGATGCTAGTAGCAGGAGAAGGCTTTGGCGGGTGCGTGAACTTAGCAGTTTTACAGTTCTGGATAGCTGGACAAGAGTTCTAGAGTTCATGATAAAAATTTTGAAAAGTTCTGTTCATTTAGTTTTTTTTTTTAATACATCGTGAAGTTAGCACCCCAATTGCAAACATTTTAGATTTTTCTTTTTTTGTGTAGATATAGAATTAACATAGTTCTGGAGTTCCTGATAGTTAAAAAAAAACCCCAAATTATAGCAAAAAAAAAAAACATAAGCCAATACCCCATTTTTATAAAACTAAGTATTTTTTTTACAAAATGCATGCACTACATCAACAGTTCTGGAGTTCCCTAAATAAGAATTTTTTTCGGAACAAAAATAAAAAAATTATGGAACTGTGAAAATTGCCAAAAAAATACAATACTACAATACTGTCATAGGCACGAGTACGATAACTACGGCGCCAAAAATTGATAACGGTATTTTGTAGAGAGGTTAAATACAAGCATTTTTTACTAAGGGAAGGGGTCTATCTGGCTTCGTTTAGGCGGGAGGGGCATTTAAAAAAAAATAATACTTAAAATGAAAAAAAAATTTTTGAGAAACAATGGCAACACTTACAATAAAGGACTTTAGGATTTTTAGAAGCCAGGAATCTGTTCTTTGATATTATTTTTAAATCAAGTTATAGCTGTTAATAGTTTTTGAAAAAAATACTTTCAAACTTGAAATTTAAGGAAAAAATTTAAAAAAAAAAATGTTTAATGCTGATTTTGTTCAATATTGAGAAAATATATACTTAATTTTTTTGTAGTTTTTACTGCCTAAATCAATTCTTAATCGAACACTGAAAACCAGATTGATTTATGTCCTCTAATTTTTGAAAAAATTGATAATTACTGTTATATGTCGCTCCGCTTAGAGTACAAATTGCTACCCTTGCGCGTTGAAATTCGTATGGGGGGGCATGCTGCCCCCCTGCTTATGGTCACTGTTGGATTTTGGGATGGGTGCAAGGCTGAGTATATGCAAACTTGCTTTAAATTATATTAGTTTATCCAATGTCAACAACATTCTTCAGATACAGTCTCTGGCCTGAAATTTCACATTGGTAGACAAAATTTTGCTGATTTGCATTTTAGACAATTTATGACGGATTCCTGGATTTGAAAAATACTATAGTTCGTTGTTGTAAGTGTTGCCATTGTTTTTTAATATTTTATTTTAATTTTATTTATAATTTTTTTTTTAATTACCCCTCCCGCCTAACCGGAGCGAGATAGACCCCCCTTCCCTTAGTAAAAAATGTTTGTATTTAACTCCTCTACATAAATCCGTCATTAGTTTTCATCGCCAAAATTATTTTACTCACCCCAATTTTTGTCCTTAAATTTCAAGTTTAAAATTGTTTTTTTTTAAAAACTATTTAAAGGAATAACTTGATTTAAAAATAATATGAAAGAACAGATTCCGGGCTTTCTAAAATGGTATAGTTTTTTATCATAAGTGTTGCCATTGTTTTTCAATATATTTTTTTTCCATTTAAAGTATCATTTTCTTTAAATTACCCCTCCCGCCTAAACGGAGTAAGATAGACCCCCCCCCCCCCTCCCATAGTAAAAAGAGCTTGTATTTAACCCCTCTACAAAATACCGTTATCAATTTTTGGCGCCGTAGTTATCGTACTCTCCCCCTGTCATATACTCTCATTATAACAAAATCGTCTAAATCCAAATCCAAAAAGTTAGACGTAAAAGTTGCAAAATGTAACTAAAAAAAAATATATATTTTTTTTCGGAGTTCCGAAGAGTTTTGAGAGTTCTAGAAAGTGCTCAAGAAACTCAATTTTTAGAAGAAGATTATTTTATTTTTTGTTTAGTTTCAAAAGTACTTTCCAGAACTCTTCGGAACTCCGAAAAAATATTTTCGCTATACATATACAGGGTGTCCCAGTTAAGAAGGACAATCCTTTAAGCGAAAATTCCTGAAGTTATGCCGAACAAAAAATTGTATGGCAAAAGACGTTGACGAGAAACGGCTTTTACTACAACTTCTGTTGATCGTACGTAAAAAAGTTGCTTAACATAATTTTTAGGAAATTTCTCAAGGATAAAAATTTAATAAAAAAATGAAAATTTATTAAGTCAAAATTTTGAGAAAAAGGCATTTTAAGTAAAAAAATGTAACAACTAATTTTCAAAATTTTGAGTTTAAGGAGCCATAACTTTTTTATAGCCGCCTAGATGTAACCGAAGTGCTTTAGACTTGTATGCGCTACTTAATTGTCTTTTCAAAATCCCAAAATAATTTTTGTACCTATAATAGTTTAGAAGTTATAGCGTCTTAAGTGGTAACACCTCCAAATTAGAGGTCACCTACTTTGATGGGCTATAACGGGAAATACGATGAAAATAGACCCCCCCTAACATACAATTTTTTGTTCGGCATAACTTCAGGAATCTTCCCTTAAAGGATTGTCCTTCTTAACTGGGACACCCTGTATATTCACAGTTCCATAACTTTTTTGTTTTTGTTCCGAAGAAAAATTCTTGTTTAGGGAACTCCAATTATGGAAAAAAATTGTTATGCTATAATTTGGGTTTTTTTTAACTATCAGGAACTTCAGAACTATGTTCATTCTATAGGTACACAAAAAAAATGAAAAATCCAAAATTTTTGCAAATGGGGTGCATCGTGAACTTAGCACCCCACATTAAAAAAAAAAAATAAAAGAAAAAATACTAAATGAACAGAACTTTTCAAAATTTTTATCAGGAACTCTAGAACTCTTGCCCAGCTATCCAGAACTCTAAAAAATATATAGGTACTTTTTAAACTTTGGAGTGCTAAGTTCACGCACCCGGCCAGAGTATATCCATAAATTGTAATGGATCTACTCTGCACCCGGCTTAGGCCCCTATTGTGAGTGTCGTTGTTAACCCGCCAATGGTGACGCAAATTTGACTTTGATCAATGGTGACGCCGGTCTCATAGACCGGGTTTTTCAAGTGAAGATTTTTCGAAACGTGTTACTAATAGTTCATGTTTTTTTTTTATTTATGCTCTTTGACAATAAAACAAAGATATTTAATCAATTTAAGCTCTTTTATTTCAATATTACAATTCAAAAAACATTTTTAATTAGAGCATTAAAAATAACAATGTTTTTAGTAATACATTTTTTAAAATTGAGAAAACAATAAAAAATCACATGTTCATAAAGGAAAATAACGTTTTTTAGTCTTTCGACATATGGAACCTTTATAAAATGAACAAAATATGTATCGTATTGGAATACGAGTTTTTGTTAATATGAAACTTTGTATGTAGTTGTAAACGAATACAGAGAGAGAGTATCGTCGTACTACTGCGCGTACGACTGTACCTCTCTCTGACTATTCACTCGACGTCGGACAGCCAAGCAATAAAGATATAATATGGGTTTTTTCTGAGCATTGCTCTTTTTCCCATCCAAAAAAAATCCTCTGTTTAATTATTGACGGCATATTTACAGTCCACTATTATACATTTTGGTCCACGTCGAGCCAGATATTTCTGAGCCAGCGACCCATGGATAGCGTGGAAAAAACCACCGGAAAGTATTAGCGCCAGCGGGTCGGAAAGCGGAAAGCGGTAAAGCCTAATAAAAGTGCCAGCGTACGAAAGTGTAAAAACCCTATTCAGTGCCAGCGTACGAAAGTGTAAAAACCTAATAAAAGTGCCAGCATACGAAAGTGTAAAAACCCTGTTTAGTGCCAGCAATAAAACCCAAACCAGTGCCAGCAATAAATCTCGAATAGCGTAACCTAAAAAATCCATAGTGCCAGCAAAAAAGGGTAATAAAATATACCCAAAATAAGTGCAAGCAAAAGTATACGAAAATACACAGGAAAGTGCAAAGACGCAATAAAATTGCGCACAGCAAAAAACTGCATACATAAAAAATAGCAGCCGTTTCAGGCGGCTTCTATCAGTGCCAGCAACAGGCGAGCCAACGCCCAACAATACAGCAGCCAGCATACCCACACACAAGCGTACAGCGAGAGAGCGGAATAGCAAACAGGTATTCAGCCAGCTAACGAAAGCATACATACAGCGGTAAGCGATTTTTTCTTTATCCCTCAAACAGCAATAAGTAGACACACGATGACGCACACGACTCATTACCAGTTGACGAGTTGTAGCGAATAAACCAAAAAATTCCGTGTGCGCGAAAACTTATTTGATTAATTCCAAACAGCGAAACAAAACAATTACTATTCAATATGAATAGAAATAATAAAAAGTAAGTGCCAGCTACAAATAATAATTTATAATTTCCAGCCAGCGGACAGCTAAAGAAAAGTGTAAAGTGACAATAAGAGCAGTGGCAAGCGAGTGTTTTTCCTTTTTGTTATTGTTTTGTGTTTTTCCTTTTTTGTTATTGTTTGTGATTCCCTAGTTCGTGTTTCTCCGTCGCGAGAACAGATTTTTTCTGGGTTGATTATTCAACAGCACGGACCTAGGGGTAATGCGTTTGCATTTTTGGTGATAGGCAGGAAGTGTTTGTTCTCTGAAAGGTAGGAATTGTTTATTGTTTATTTATGCCGGCATAGGTAGGTGGAAAGGGTGGATAGGGTGTGATAGCGGGCAGGATTCTTTTTAGAACATGCCAAGGAAAGTGGAAGGAAAGTGAAAGGAAAGTGGAAGGAAAGTGAAAGGAAAGTGTAAGGAAAGCGAGGAATAGTGATGTGGAAAGTGAGACAGCAATCTTTCTGTGATCTGTGTATAATCCAGACACAAGGGCAAGCGAATTTTCTGTGATCTGTGTATCATCCAGACACAAGGGCCAGCTTTAGTTTTTTCTGACATGCGCATGTCAAGTTAGGTAGCATACAGCTCAGACAGCATACCGAATTATAATTCGAGGGCAAGCGAAAATTAAAATAGGAAAGCTAGCCTGCAGGCGGACAGTGATAGCGACAGCTGACAGCTTGGACAGCAATATGAATTTAGAAAATAAATTCAGGAAAGTATCATGCTCTTTGTCACGGACAGCCAATAGGACAGCAAAGGAATAGCGAATAGGACAGCAAGAGATAGCGAGGAAAGGGTATAGGTTTTTCACGCTCGTTTGCCACGGACAGCAATATTCATACAGCTCCGCCAGCTATCGACAGCTATGCCAGCTGGCAGACATTGCCAATCAATCCTAACCATCTCATTATATTTATTTGTTTGCATTATATTATCTTTGCAGAACAACAGCCAGCGAGCCAGCTCACACAGCGGCAATAAATGCCATTCAAAGAATTGCCAGCTATATGGAGGATGTTGAATTCTCCATAGACGACAGGGCAGGGATAGTGGTTCGCCTCGAACTACTAGAGGAAGCCTGGACAGCTTTTGGACAGCTTCATACCCGTATCTTAGAGGGTACAGCCAGCGAAAGGACAGCCAGACTCGAAATTGAGAGGGTAAAAGCAGAATCGCTTTACTGCAATACCAAAACAATACTACGGCGCCGACTAGACACTCTGCGGAGGCAGGAGGCAGCCGAACAGCGAGCCAGCGAAGCCAGCGAGACGACAGCTACTCAGCCAGCACCAATAGCCGTCCAGTTGGAGATGCCAGTCCAGCTGCAGGACGTGAGGAACTCGTGGGGGGAGTTCGATGGCTCTCTCACGAAATGGCAGGGATTCCGTGACCGTTTCGTGGCCGCCATCCACAACAATGAGCGGGTATCGCCTGCCTATAAATTCTCCTTCCTGCGCAAGTCGCTCACAGGAAGGGCAGCCAGCGCAATGGGTGAGTGGCAGCTCACAGATGAGAACTATATCGAGGCTTGGAACCGGCTGAACCAGCTTTACGACAAAAAGTATTCCATCTGTCGCGAGCTCTTGCGACACTTCACCAGCCTGCCAGCACTGCCAGCGAACCCGAAAGCGGACGATTTACAGGAGATGTCCAACGTCACACACGAGACGTTACGCCAGCTGAAAGCGCAAGGGATCCCAGTTGAGCATTGGGATATGTTCGTTGTACACATGTTACACGAACGCTTGGACAGCGAGACAGCTAAGCAGTGGGAGCTACAGCGTCAGTCCGAGACTCCGACTGTCAAGGAGATTTTGGACTTTTTGGAAAAGCAAGCGGCGGCAAGCAGCCACCAGCCGCGCAGCCAGCGTACAAGGACAGCAGAAGCAGCCAGCAGCTCCCGGACAGCTCGGCCAGAGGTGCGGTTCAGCAAGTTTCAAAGCGAGCGAGCCGGTCACCGCCAAGGGACAGCAATCCAGCGACCACCACAGCCAGCACGAATAGCCAGTGTAGTAGTACGGCCAGCAACCAGAGCCAGCACAGGTGCAGTACCTCGCCGCCATCGATGCGAGGTGTGCAATGAGGAGCACCAATTGTACAGCTGCCCACAATTCCTCGAATTGAATTTGAGGACAAGGAAAGAATTCGTTCGGTCAAGGGGCATTTGCGAGAACTGCCTGAAGGTGGGGCATGGAGTGCGCCAATGCTACCAGAGTGGTTGTCCACGCTGCCCTGGTGAGCAGATGCACAACAGCAGCTTGTGCCCAGCCCGAGACCAGCCAGCTAGCGCCATGATGGCTGAAACAATCAGGGTCAAGCGAAGACCACACCAAGATTGACTGGAAGAGCCTGCCAACAAGAAACAAAAAATAGCCAGCCAGCCAGCCGACAGAAAAGCCAGCCAGCCAGCCAACAGAAAAGCCAGCCAGCCAGCAAATAGAAGAGCCAGCCAGCCAGCCAACAGAAAAGCCAGCCAGCCAGCAAATAGAAGAGCCAGCCAGCCAGCTAACAATCGAGCCAGCCAGCCAGCTACAAATGACGACAGCAAATTATCAGCTGTAATTAAAAATGAATTCAGAAAGAATAAAAACAATACAAATTTGTTCACTACTTACTTGAACGTCTTTAATTCCTCTCGTCAGTCTATAGCTAAACCGACAGCAGCATTGATGCCAACCGTGACCGTAAGAATACGCTCAGGTGGTATCCTTTCCAATCCAGTGCGAGCACTTCTGGATTCGGGGGCACAGCCAAATCTTATGTTAGACAGCGTTGTACAAGCAATTCACATTCCGACAGCTTCGACAGCGAAAAGGGTGATAGGGATAGATGGAAATCCCATCACATTACGAAAGCAAGCGACAGTATGCGTCATGCCTTGGTTCGATTCCAACGCATACGTAGAAGATGAGTTTTGGATTTTACCAAAAGAAGCCAGCTGGACAGTATACACTCCGCAAGCAAACGTACAGCCGATAGCGGGAACATTTAAAGTTCCATTAGCGGATCCAGATTACTGGAAGAGAGCTCCATTTGAAATACTCTTAGGTGTCAAATTCTTCGCAAGAATATTAGCCAGCTCAATACCAAGACGAATAGGGGATACAGCATTGATAGATACTGCCTTTGGGACAGTAATTTTTGGTTCACACCCAATGAACCTGGATAGTGAAACTGGGAAAGTGTTGTCAGTTGCGAGATGCAGTGACATGGACAGCCTGGACAGCATGGTGAGACGACTCTGGGAAATGGACCAGGTCGGTTCTCATCCTACCAGAACAAGAGAGGAGCAAGAAGTTGAAGACAATTTCATGCGTACAGCTAAACGTGATAGAGAGGGACGGTTTGTGGTTACGATCCCACTGAAACCAACTGCCAGCGAAATTGGAAGCTCAAGAGAGATAGCATTAAGGAGATTTATGTATCTCGAGCGAAAGCTGGAAAAGGATCCTGAATTAAAGGAGAAGTACGTAGATTTCATGCGAGAGTATGAGTCCTACGGACATATGACGAAAGTGAATCGACAGCTGAGAGCCAGCGAGCCAGCATACTATGTTCCGCATCATTGCGTTACTAAAAAGTTTCGAGTGGTTTTTGATTTCAGTTGTCAAACGGACAATGGAATCTCACTCAACGAAGTGCAACAGCTAGGGGAAAAGCTACAGCGAGATCTGCCAGAGATCGTGATGCGCTTTAGAAGGCATCGGATAGCGTTCAGCGCCGACATCAAGATGATGTTTCGGCAAGTGCGAGTGGCAGCCCATCAATGGGATCTGCAAAGAATATTCTGGCGGGAGTCGCCAAAGGAAAAGCTACAGGAATACTGGTTGACAGTAGTTACCTATGGTATGACATCGTCAGCGCATAATGCTGTACGAGCCGTCATACAGTGTGCCAGGGATGCCAGCGAAGCATTTCCGAATGCAGCGAAAGTGATAGCTAATGACCTATACATGGATGACTGTGTATCAGGTAGCGACAGCGAACAGCAAGCATTTAAAACAGCCAGCGAAGTGGACAGTGTTCTAAGGACAGCGGGTTTTGAATTACGAAAGTGGAAATCGAACAGCGTATGGCTAGCGAACAAGTTCAGCTCGGACAGCGAAAAAACAATGATTTTCGAAGAGGAAGAGCGAGCAACTGTCTTAGGACTGCAGTGGTTGATTGACACCGATCAATTCACATTTGTAGTCAAGACACCAGAGATAGCTGGAGAGATCTGCAAGCGAAAGATACTGAGTTGTGTGGCTCAGTTATACGACCCAAATGGGTATGTAGCACCAGTAACGGTGTTAGGGAAAATCCTAATACAGGAAATGTGGAGGTTGAGTCTTGACTGGGATCAAGAAGTACCAGCCGAGATAAAGGACAGGTGGATAGCATTTTGGAAAGGGATTCGACAGCTAGAGCGATTTCGAATCGACAGATGGTTAGGTGCCAGCGGAAAGGGGAAGATCCAAATACATGGGTTTTCAGATGCCAGCACGACAGCGTATGGTGCAGCCATATATGTAAGGGTAGAGCAAGCGAACGGACAGTTTACATGCCAGCTAGTGACAGCTAAGACACGAGTGGCACCACTCAAAACCATGACAATACCACGTCTGGAACTGGCGGCAGCCGAGTTACTAAGCAGACTGTTGGTAGAGTTATTGACAGCTATGGAATGGACAGAAGCGGATTATGTATTATGGACTGATTCCATGATCACAATGTATTGGATGCAGAAGCTTCCACGTACTCTAAAGACGTACGTAGCGAATCGAGTGTCATCAATACAAACAAATACCGATGTGACCAAATGGCGGCACGTCGGCACGAAAGACAATCCAGCGGACTTGTTAAGTCGTGGAGTAATGCCAGCAGAATTGTGTGACAATCAGTTATGGTTACACGGGCCAGCTTGGTTAGCTAAAAGGGAAAGCGAGTGGCCAGCCTGCCCAGTAGTGCAGAAAGAGCCAGCAGCTGCATCTGAAGAGATGCACGTATGTACAGTGACAAAATTCATGGAAAGCATTGGCATATGGATGCCAGGACAGCAAGCGACAGTTCCGATAGCAGAATATGCCAGCAAATTGGAAAAGGCATTAAGCATCCTTGGATATGTATTCCGATTTGTGAATGCCTTGAAAGCCAAACGGACAGCAAGGGTACAGCGGAAAGTGAAAAGACAGCGAAGAGGCGAGTATGCCTCGGTGGCACTGCAAGCAGAGGAAAGGGTATCTGCTATGCAGTATTTAATTCGAACAGCGCAAGAGGAAAGCTATGGGAAAGAAATTTCTTCTCTTCGAGAGAATGGACAGCTGCCAGCGGACAGCAAAATCGAGTCTTTAAGACCCGTGTTCGATAGCGAAGGTATCCTACGTGTTGGTGGGAGACTACACAGAGCCAGCGGAGAGTACAACATGCGTCATCCTGCGATAATTCCTAATGGATCGCGTTTGGCATGGTTATTAATTGAGCAAGCGCATCGAATGACAAAGCACGGTGGAGTGCAGTTAATGATGCAATTCATACGACAGCTATATTGGATTCCGAAGCTGCGAAGCAAGCTAAGGAATTATTTGCATAAATGTGTAATTTGTGCACGGTATAACTACCGACTCGAACAGCAGCTAATGTCTGATCTGCCAGCGGACAGGGTGCAAGCAGGAAAAACTTTTCTAAATACTGGTGTCGATTATGCGGGACCATTTACACTCAAAGTATTGGACAGAGAGGGTCGACAGCTTGCCACAAGAAAATCTTGGGTGGCAATCTTCGTCTGCCTCAAGACGAAAGCGGTTCACATTGATGTCGTCAGAGACTTAACATCAATATCTTTCCTTGCCTGCTATGAACGATTCATCAGCAGGCGTGGTCGGTGCCAGCGAATGTACAGCGATAACGGCACATCCTTTGTGGGTGCTGCCAAAGAGCTCAAGCGAGCGTTCATTGAATGGAAAGCAGATGATGTATTTAATCGTCTAAGTCTAAAGGGAACTGAATGGAAGTTCATGGTGCCAGCTGCCCCACACCAAGGGGGTATATACGAAGCAGCTGTCAAATCGATGAAATATCATTTGAAACGGATAGTTGGACAGCAAGTGCTAGAGTGTGAGCAATTTTCAACATTGCTCATCAGCATAGAGGGCATATTAAATTCACGCCCACTGCATCCATTAAGTGATGACCCAGCGGACATGCAAGCGTTAACGCCAGCTCATTTCTTGGTAGGCGAGCCAATAGTGCTGCCACCACCGATAGCTACAATGGAGCCAGCTAATACGAAAGCGATTAAAATGTGGAAAGAACGGCAAGCGATGTTACAGCATTTTTGGACAAGATGGCGTGAAGAATATCTTGTAACGCTGCAAGAACGAAAGAAATGGAGAAGGGAGAAGGAAAGCTTGAAATTAGGACAGCTAGTGCTGATTAAAAGCGAAAATTTTCCGCCAGCTCAATGGTCTATGGGACGAGTGTGCCAGCTAATTCCCAGCAAAGACGGTTTAGTCCGATCCGTCATAATACAAACTGAAACCGGACAGCTAGCGAGACCGGTACAGAAGGTCTGTATCCTGCCAATAGACAGCTCCGAAAGCAACGAACAGCATAGACAGCCTCGACAGCAACGCACAGCATAGATAGCTTCGACAGCAACGCACAGCATAGACAGCTTCGAAAGCAACGCACAGCATAGACAGCTTCAACAGCAACGCACAGCATAGACAGCTTCGACAGCAACGCACAGCATAGACAGCTTCAACAGCAACGCACAGCATAGACAGCTTCGACAGCAACGCACAGCATAGACAGCTTCGACAGCAACGCACAGCATAGACAGCTCCGAAAGCAACACACAGCATAGACAGCTTCGACCGCAACGTACAGCATAGACAGCTCCGCTAACAGCAAATAGCTCTGCCAGCTAATCACAACTAGACAGCTTAGCCAGCTTCAGCCAGCGAATGACAGCTTAGCCAGCTTCAGCCAGCGAATGACAGCTTAGCCAGCTGCAGCCAGCGAATGACAGCTCAGCCAGCATCCGCCAGCGAAGGGAAAGGGTAGCCATCGAATAGGTAAGGTAACTAGCGAATGGGTAGGTAGGTAGGTAGGTAGGTAACATGGACAGCTAGTGCCAGCAAACCGCCAGCATTGCCAGCTAGTGCCAGCAAACGAACAGCATTGCCAGCTAGTGCCAGCAAACCGCCAGCATTGCCAGCTAGTGCCAGCAAACGAACAGCATTGCCAGCTAGAGCCAGCAAACGAACAGAATTGCCAGCAAGCGCCAGCAAACCGATAGCATTGCCAGCAAGCGCCAGCAAACCGACAGCATTGCCAGCAAGCGCCAGCAAACTGATAGCATTGCCAGCCAGAGCCAGCAAGCCGATAGCGTTGCCAGCAGCCAGCAGCAAGCGGTCGAATGTGACCAGCCACCCGAGATCAAATTAATCTAAATCTGTTTCTCTATTTAAAGGCATTTTAATTTTTCTATCTAGCTCTAACACAAGAGACGACAGCCACTGGACAGCACAGCCAGCAGCGAAAGACGACAGCTACCGAACAGCGCAGCCAGCAACCTGAAGCGAAAGACGACAGCAACCGAACAGCACGGAAAGCAGACAAGAGCGGCCCTAAAGGAAAACATTCCGTTTTCGGTGGCACTGTATCGTATTGGAATACGAGTTTTTGTTAATATGAAACTTTGTATGTAGTTGTAAACGAATACAGAGAGAGAGTATCGTCGTACTACTGCGCGTACGACTGTACCTCTCTCTGACTATTCACTCGACGTCGGACAGCCAAGCAATAAAGATATAATATGGGTTTTTTCTGAGCATTGCTCTTTTTCCCATCCAAAAAAAATCCTCTGTTTAATTATTGACGGCATATTTACAGTCCACTATTATACAAAATACTCAATAAAACAATAAAAAAAAATAATCAAGGTAAAATAATACGACTAATAAAAAATTATTTTACTTACATAAACGGTGACGCACGGTCTGACGCACCGGGTTAGTAAAAAAAATACACAACGTGTGCTCACTACGCAATTTCGACGTCAACTCATGGTGGGGGACGTACAATACGGCAGCTACTCGAAATTGCAACAAAAAACAATGACGGAGAATAAAGTTATTCCCATGTTTTAACACACCCGGTCTCACAGACCAGTACGTCACCATTGGCGGGTTAATAATAGATCGTTGAGCGACAACTGCCGATCGTCGATTATAAAATTTAGGGCCAGTTTCAAAGGTTCCGGAATCCGGATAAAGTTTCGGATAGTTAGCCGCCACATAACGCTTTCCACCAGATAAAAGTTGCTGATATTTTTTTTCTGTTTCATCGTCAAAGTCTCTGATAAACTAACTTGTGGACAAATTTATCAGCCGCTACGTTTGTTTCGATACACATGTCTTTTGTTTTGTATTTTTTTTGTTTCGTGTTTTCTAAATTTTTTTGTTGTTTTAGGTAAACCAAAAGAAAAAAGACCTTTGAAAAGTTAACAGAAAAAATAATTGAAGCACCAAAAATCCAAAAACCTCTAACGGAGGAGCTGGAGCAGGTATCCGGATACTCCGTTTGTGGCTGCGCTATTCTTTAAACTGGGCCCCCAACCAGGCTGATTATCAGCACGGGTCGTATGACACCTTCGTCCAGCCCAGGGGAAAGGGGTATAGGTTAGGATAAGAAATAGAGAGAATGGTGATTTGTGAATAGAAGTAGGAGAAGAGGGGGAAGTAGATAAGCTCTCCAGTCTTATCGAGCACTCTAACTAAGAGTTCTGTGTAGTTATTAGTTCGTTGTTCATCAAAACAACGACAGGCTTGTCATGGGTGACCCTACTGGCGACTAAATCCGTCGACAGCCACCTCCACAACACCAACGTCCAGAAAAGGACGCAACGGCAAAGTGAGCGCCCCTTCGTGGTATGAAGGTTTAGGAGAAAAGTGAATAAAATTTTCCTTTTAAATTCGCTTTGGGCCTTGGGCAAAATAGTCTGTTCCTACGGGGCAATCTACACTCGTCAACGAAAAAATGCTCTGAAACTATATTTTTTCCAGCCACTTCAAATAAATATTTTGTTTATCTTCCCGCGGATATAGGATTTAACAGTCAATTGAACCGGCTGATAGGCTATCCGAGACTATATTTGTCAGATATCACTATCCGAAACCTTTGAAACTAAAAGTTGAAATTAAGCTGACAGATAAGTTCCGGATAGTCTATCCGAGACTTTATCAGCTATAGTTTTGAAACTGGCCCCTTAGTATTGTGATTGTCTATTGCGATTGATATTTGGATTCGATTACAAATGTCTGGTCGATGCTTTCTCTTGAAAGAAATGAGTGAAAGTAAATAAGTAAAAAAATATAATTTTTGCCCGACGTTCTTCACTTTCTGAATGGTTTAATTTGATCAATTTAGGACAAATGTAAGTTGTAAAATTATATCTTTAAGCACTAAATTAATTAATTTTTTAAAATTGCTTTCAACACAAATAAATTGCGAAAACGTAAACGATAGCCAGCGCTGTCAATAAACAGCCGCCAAAGTATGATGTACCTATTCACAATATTTACATTTTTATTCACAATAATCTATTCCCCCATATCGATTGAGTTACACAATGCCAATAGCTAAAATTCATCGACGCAATCGAAATTATTATTGCCGTGACGATCGCTGATCGACAATCACAATAAGGGCATTTAATAATACCGCGCGTTATGTTTTTAATCTAAAACAATTTGATCATATCTCCAGCTATAAGCTTTATTGTAAAATATTTTTTTTTATTTGTTCACCCTTTCCTTTTTTTATTTCATTTTTTCTTCTCATAAATACGTTTACTCGTTAGCTTGTTCGAAATTGTAATTTGAATAATTGTAATCTTCAATATCTTATAAGAGTCTTTTGTATTAAAGTGTAAGTTTTCTATGAAATAAATCTAATCTAATCCGTGTACAAGAAAAAAGCGACAAAATGGTAGCGAGGGAAGAGTATCGAGCCAGAAAAAAAGAAGGAAGAGTATCGAGCCAGAAGAAGAAGTCTAACAATATCCGGAGGTTTTATAAAAAAAGCTGGCTTCAAAAGCGGGAAGGAAACCTAGTCACTGAAGCGTAGGGAATAGAGTAGATGGTGTTTAAGCAGCATTTCCAGCAGCTGCTTAATGGACATCATGTACAGAGAGAGAGAAGGAGTGATAGGGCAAGAAGAGAACCCACGTCTAGTCAATGAAGAACCAGTTCCACCACCCAGTGGAAGTTGGCTTAGATACAAAAAAGTTTAAGAGTAACATGGCCGCCGCCTCTGATGGTTTACCAGCGGCGCTCTTTATAAATACAGTTGTGAAGTTTTGGTAGGGATCATGCACCAAATCATAAACCAAGTATGGGTAGAAGAAGACATTCCCTATGACTGGACTATCAGCTCCATATGCCCCGTCTACAAACAAGGCAATCCTGTATCTTGCAAGAACTATCGGGGCATATCCCTGCTTAATGTCGCATACCTATAAGATCCTATCCACAGTATGTATGTTGGATCTTAAGCCGTTCTGCTCTGCAATACACTAATCGGCACGTACCAGTGTGGTTTCTGGCCCGGCAGATAGACTATAGTTAGACCAAATTTTCGTACTGTGGCAAATCCTGGAAATCCGTGCAGTTTGGAACTAGTTCATTTTTCAATAATTGCGAGGTAGTTCATCTACCAAAATACGTCGACTACATTGTCTCGGCAATATCGAGCGAATGGATAGTAATGCTCCATCTAAGAGAATCACAGCCCCCAGGTTCGAGAAGACAAGGAAGGATCCAGGAATTCGGATCCAGGAATTCTGTTTGGGTATGGTCACGTTGGCCGAGGCCAGCCAATACATAACATTTGCATAGGCCAATTTGCAAATACCTTCCAAACCGGATGTGTGAATTTTGGAGCAGAAAGGTGGCTCAAAACACAATTGAACAATTTTTTTAAATCTAAAATACTCCAATTAACTAAAATTTAAGTAATATTTGTGTTAAAAAGAAGCAGTATTCTCTAAAATGTTTTTTTTCGTTTAAGTGTTCTATTCGAGTGGCGCAAAATTAGGACCCCATATTTTTTGTTAATACCTACTTAAAGATTTAGTTTTAAATCTTCCTTCTGGTCAAATCACAAGTCTCTAAGCAAGCTTGGGACCGGACCAGTGGGCTATAGAAAACCGACGTTAGGGGGTGTGCTATTTAAGTGGGCGGAGTGTATTTGAATGAGAAATCCACTAGATACAGTTGTATTTTTTTTGTTGTTTACATGGAAATGAATAGCCACGTAGGGTTCGGACTTTACTGCAATTGCAGTAGATCTGCTGCTTTTTCATAAAACAAAATTGATCTACTGCGCTACTGCGCCCGCACCTCAATCTAGTGCACTTTTTCAGAAAAGTAATTTCATTTTTTTAGTTTGAAAATTAAAATATATTTTCGGTTTAATTTCCGATGCGTATCTATTTACTTACCTAAGTAAAAAGTGGATTGTATTCAGATGACACTAGATAAATGGGATCATTGAATGAGATTATTCAAAAGTATAGTCTTATTAAGTTGACTAAATTTGTCTGGACTAGATTACCAGGAGTTTGACTGACATGATTGTTATGTGTATGCAGTTATCATTCTGGATATTCACTTATTCCACAAATTATTTTGAATTTGAATGAAAATTCCGAAAGTCGATTCTCCATAATGTATTCCTCTTTCGGAAGGCTTTTAATTATTTTGCCAGAATGTGGAACTGAGAGGTTGACAACTATAATGCGTTTTGTTGTTGCTTACAAAGTTTGCCGATCTCTCACTCTTTCTTTCAACTTTGTCACTTCTTTCGATTTTACATAATCTGAAAATGTCTGGAATTTTATTCTGTTAGTCGTTCAATGAGAAACTGTCATCTGCGAATCTAGGCTCTTCATTCTTGACTAGATTTGTCAGTTACTTCCTTCAGTCAGTCAACAACTAATGCCGTATTCAGTAAAGAACACTTTTATTTTTCTCTAGGTCACTTTTTTGGAATCGAAAGCATTTTTCCGATTATTAATTTACAAATTTAAATAAATCAATTTTAGGGCACATTTCGAATATGTAATTAAATTTAAAATTTAACGACTGAATAGAATTCGATTGCATAGGCAAAATCTGAAATCTGAGAGAAGAATCTGAAGAGCCCAATTGAAAACGTTATAAAAAAGACTGCTCTCGTTATCAACAAAGATCAATAAAGATTCAATCAGATCGATTTATGAAAAACTAATAATTTTAAATATGTACTCGTACATTAAATGCCGTTACGTGGATCGAATTTTAGAGAGGTTCAGAATGTCTGATGCCAACCCGGTTTCAACGCCAGCAGATTTTTCTACCTCCAAGAGTTCATGCAGTGGAGATCAAGAGGTAGTGGGAGAAGGTGGATTCCCATATCGAGAGGCAGTGGGGTCTCTTATGTAGGTACCTTGCTACCGGAACCAGACCCGATATTTCCTACGCTCTTGGTGTCGTCAGTCGTCATTTGGAACGCCCAACTTCACAAGATGTGACTGCGATCAAGCGTATCATCCGATACGTGAAGGGAACACAAAATAATGGTATTCTCTTTGACTCAAATTTTAAATTTAAATTAAGTTGTTTCAGCGATGCTGACTATGCGGGGGATCTAGAAACAAGGCGATCCACAAGCGGCTACGTGTTTTTGTTTGGCAAATCTCCAATATCCTGGATGTCACAACGCCAAACATGTGTCTCGCTCTCTACCATGGAAGCTGAGTACGTAGCAGCAGCGCATGCAGCTAAAGAAATCGTGTGGCTAAATCGGTTACTTGGAGAGTTACTACCTGGGGGATGTGGCAAGCCAACCCTTCTGCTTGACAACCAAAGTGCCATTAGGCTTGTACGAAATCCGGAGTTTCATAAGAGGAGCAAACACATTGAAATAAAATTTCATTTCATCCGAGAAAAATTTGCTGAGGGCATTTTTGAACTCTCGTATGTCCCAACTGAAGACCAGATTGCAGATATATTCACTAAGCCTCTTGCAAAAGGTAGATTTGAGTTATTAAGAGATAAAATGGGAATTCTAAGTAAACAAATAGAATAATAATTAAATCTAGCTTGAGTTTATATAAATTTTGATAATTTAGTAAATGCAGATGAAAGTGGGAGTGTTGAAATTTATTCATCAGCATTCACTACTAGCAATATTGTTAGTCATTGTACAATCTTCTTCAACTATAGTTCTTTTGAGTCACTGTATTTTTATATTCTTTTTCTTTGACATTTATGTTGAAATTAACTGCAACTGCAAGTGTAATGTTATAACTGAATTGAATTACATATTTACATAATTACATTATATACTTGAATTGTTAATAACCGATCTTTTGTTACTGAATAAAATATTCACTCGCTAAGTACTTTTCAAACCGATCGTTTCTTTTCATAGACCCCGTTAAGTAAGTAAGTAACTTTCCACTTTTGTTACAATATCAAATTAACAAATCCTATTGGGTCACTTCTAAGAGCATGATTTTTCTATAATTAAACCAGCGATTAAAAAAGTTCGAATGGCACTGAAGCGTTTGAATTTGTCGATAAAAACTGAACCTAAATGTCAGCATGACGGAAGTATTATGAATATACCCATGAATAATGTTAATAAGCAAAACATCTAAGCCATCAAAAACCACCATATTAGTATTCACATTAAGACTCTCGGCTTTAACAACTTCAACTGAAAATATTTCACACCATACTGACTAACACAGATTTATATTTTTGAAATTTCAGCACAGCCAACGTCAAATTGTTTACTGCTCCCCATAACAAATCAAATTAACTTCCTTGATTATACCAGCAGCGACCATAATAATAAACAAAAATCCTTTACAGCATCCACACCAACCCAACAGCAGCGCACGTTCAAATTCCAGGAACACAAATTACCCATATTCGAGCAATTCCAGTCACGTTAATCTGTCCAAATAAAATTCACCCAACATTTTTCATTTCTGGTCACCGCAAACAGTGACAACCATTCGTGGTTGGGATTCCATTCATCGGTCTACGATGATTGTTGGCAGAGCCTTTCTTCTCCTCCGCTTCTGGTTGGTCACAATCATAACTGAAAATCGCAGACGTGAAATATTTTCAACTGAAAACGCTCAAACAGATGTGTGGATGGAGTGCTACTTATTCCTCCTATCGGAGTCCGAGTCGTCCAGCGACCGAGATTTCTGCGAATTCCCAGCCTTTTGTCAACTCTGGTGGGCGAAACCGCATTGGTTCCGTTTTTCGCTGACTTTGTGGGTGCAGCGTGAGGGCTCCATGTCATTAAAATTTAATTAATGCAAAAGGTATCAAAATATTCAACAGAAAAAAAAAAACAACCGCTAACAGGAAGCTAAGCTCATTATATTTATTTTTGTTTACCTCTAAAAATAATGACTGAATAAATAAATGGACCTGGCTGCGTTTAGATCTCAGATACGCCATTGTGGAGTTTCCTCCTGCTCTAGTACATATTTCCTTCCGGATTTTTATTTTTTTTTTCTTGCAAAAGTTGATGGTCAGCCATTTAATGTGCCTCATTATGATGTTAGGTGCGTATCAATCCTCCTAACGGTATGTACATTGTACAGCATTAAGAGACACATTTCATGAACATGTTTCCATAATATCGATGTAAGCGAGTTGACCACACTTTGCGTGGAAGTGACATTTTTATTGGGAGGAACTGGTTAGGCGCTCTATATTTGGATTTCGATATCGATTCAGAGTCAAACACAGACTTGATTTCATTTATAAAGTGTTACGCGCACGCTCTCGTGATGAGGCATTGTCACAGGTATTTCCTTCTTGCGTTATGTGAGGTGCTGCGAGAAAAATGTGTATCAACGATATAGCGAAGGAGGCTTTTATGGACTTCAGTTGAATAAGCTAATATGCTGTCTCAAGGGATTTGACCAATTAAGTTGAATTTGTTGTCGAAGCGTGACGTGATTGGCAACGGAAACCGCAATGAATTTTAAAGATGTTAAACTGATAAGGCTTGTATCTATTAGCGGAATATGCGCGCCCAAAGTAATGGGGAAGCTCGTTGCTGAAGGTGGTGCGAACATGCTATGCGGAATGCGGATGTGAGACGCAAAAAATATAAAAAAAAAATTTAGAGTTATTTTCCTGGGCTGGCAAAAGCAAATCAGTTTAAAGAATGCGCTGTTAACATTGTACTAGATGATTTTTCTACAATTGGTTGCCAATAATTTTTCAGAATGGAGAAAGTTAATGCAAAAACTATACATCTAACCAAATATTGTCAGAGTAATAAAGTTGCACTGACTTAGTGTTGGCTTGGGCAAAAATCCTCAACTTGCTGTCCTTCCCGCGGGCGCCCTCCTGAAAATGGCTAACCAGCTTGTCTGGTGAGAAAAGAGGATTTGAAATCCCAAAAAAACAAGCAGGAAACCGACTCTACCCAGCCGGTGATGGAAATAGGTGATGATTCTAACGAATCCGAACCTCAGTCTTCCATCTCCGGCTTGGAAAGAGATCTTGAAGAGGTGCTGTTAGCTAGTGACAGTGAGGATACGGATTGTACACTCGCACTGACAATAGCATAGCCTTAAGTGAGGGAGCTGGTACTATCACTTCTGTAGACAAGGGCAGCGGTGGGCAGACAGGTACTAGGTACTTCCACCAATATAGAGCAGGGCAAAAGTGACCTGGCTAGTACACTCACTTTAGAAGCTAGAGGTAGTAGCGAGGCGGCTGGTACTCTCGCTATCACCGCTAAGGGCAGGAAACCGACCAAGGAAACCGGAGGCACAGCTGGAAGATACTATGTAGCTTCCGGGCACGGGATCATGACGTTAACTAGAACGACTAAAATCTAGAATGGTCAAAATCTCGAAAATGAATTTGATAAAACCCGAATGCAAAAATCTCGTATGCGTCAAAATATAGAAAGTACAAAAATCTCGAAAGGCTCTATCTCGAAAAAAATCTCGAAAACAAAAAGTAAATTCGAGATTTTTTCTTTGCACCCATCCCATAGCCAGACAGTAAACCCAAGCAGGGGGGTTGCAGGGGGGCAGCATGCCCCCCCTTACGCATCGAAATTTTTTTTTTTTCGAGATTTTTGTCATTCGAGATTATGCTTTCTAGATTTTTTTTTTCGAGATTTTTAAAATTCGAGATTTTTTTTTCGAGATTTTTACATTCGAGATTTTTGCTTTCGAGATTTTTTTTTTCGACATATCGGGGTAGACACTCCGGGCACTCCAAAGTCGGACAGTCAGGGAAAGCGTTGAGCGCACATCAGCTGAACAGGATAACGGCACGCAACGTACGACGTTAAGTCGAAACTGCGAAGCGGGAAGTTGATCAGTTTAGCGGATGTGATGTCAAGGCTTTAAGTGCCTGGGACAGGTCTCAACTAGAGCGAGCCAAGGAAACTTTGACCGCGGAGGCTGACAGAAAATTGGTAGCCAAAGCGGGCAATATGGCTAGGGCAACTACTATTCAGGCATCCACAAGTGGAAGTAAACCCAGATAGTAATCAGGGAGCATGTGTGGAGAAGGCCATTAATGCGAGAGTCAGGGAGAAGTTCCACAGCAAAAGGAGCAGATCTGATGACGTCGTCGAACCACGCGCAGCAAAGAAGGTGAAAACTGGTACTTCGTTTGCGGTCGCCTGACCATGGAATAGTGGATAACCATTGAAGAGAAGTGTGATGCTCTTTGGAAGGAGATGTCTTGCACAAGGAGTTGTGACCTTCAATCCGATGGCGGAAAAACTACCTCGGCGCATCTACAGATGCCTTGTGTTAGGTAATTTAAGAAATAATCTGCTCCATCCAAATGCTGAGCTCAAAAAATTTTGAATTTCGTCTTTTTTAACGTCACGTTTTTCAGCCAAATCAATTATTGAGGGTCTACAGATGGATGTCAAAATCTACAGATAGTCACGGGCCCTGGCGGAAATTTGTGTTGAAGGGTTTTATGATTTGTTGTGTATAGTTAGTAGTTACATGAATGCCATCGAGCTGTTGTTGGTTTTTCTGTGCATTTGGATGTCCAATGAATGTATGTACACATTAGAGCAGTGCTTCTCAAACTTTGTTGTTGTTGTTGATGGCGCACAACTGCAGATGGAATTTGATGCTTCCAAAAATACCAGAAATTTATACAAGGTGTTACAAGGTGTAGTGATTTTCTGCAGGTGGATGACAATATTGTTACTTCGGAGTTTACCACAGACGAAAATAAATGTCGAGATATTCAGAAGTGAGTTCGAATCCGAATCCTCCGATTTGGAGGAAGATTTCATTCAATCACCTTCAAATAGTTGGTTGCAAATTACTTAAGCATTTTGCTTTTAGGTATATTTAAAGACTAATGAAAAAACAACCGAGTCTGTGTATAATGGATTAAATTCCGTTGAAGATTTTTTTGAAAACCAAAATAAAAAATCTTCAGTCCTGTAAAAAGGACTAAGTATTTTAAATAATAATTATGTTCCTGTACGTTTTTTGTGTTATACATATTCCGCGGTACTGATAATCATTTTTAGTGTCCAGGCTAACTTTTACGAAGTCACAATGGCGAAATTTCCATATAAAATTATCCATTGTGAACTCCCAAATATTTAAGTTGAATATTAAAAATGATTATTGGTAAGGGCCATTATGTACGCAAATAAATACTACATATTTATCTACTACCTAACCCGTGCTCACCTTGGTGCCTTTTCTACCATTTCTACCTATTCCAAAAAAATCCATTCAAATCGGGTTAGTAGTTCTTACGTGATAGTGGAACAAACATTTTAAAATTTACAATTTTATTATATGTAAAGATATGAATTTTGTATTTTACTTTACTTTACTCGAAGTCTTGATAATTCGATTTTTTTTTTGTGGCAAGTGCGATGGTTCGAGTTTTCGAAGATCGACTGTATTTTCAAAATTTATTCAGTGAGAGGACTGAGAATATTTTCTTAAACAAAATTAGGTTCTAAGGTCGAAAGAGAAGTTCGCATTTCGACTTTTAAAATTCTTTCTCAATTTTTTGACTTGATTTTGGTGAATGCTGTGAATCAAAATTCATCGAACCATGAAGATGCATAGAAATGATTTTTATAGCTTTCAAGCTGATTGATGGGTAGGTACACATTTTTGACAGAAAGCCAAAACGCATCCAAATCGTTTTCGACGATTGTTGAATGGTAAAACATATCATTCTCAAATCAATGAGCTGATTTTTTCTGTTGTTGCCAAATTTGATACAGTAAATGACGCTTATAAGAAACTCCAAAATGCCACAATTTTTGTTTCTTATAAGCGTGTGTTTCTTATATCCTAAACACGGATATAAGAAAAAAGTTTCTTATAAGAAATACACGGATATAAGAAACAGAAGTTTCTTATAAAAAATGTTCTTTCAGAAAGAAAACTTTCATCTATTTTTTTTTTATTTTTGAACGTTATTTTTGAAAAACTCTTCTTCTTTTTCTGTGACAAATTACAAGTTCTGGAAAAGAGCCGTTATATGTTTTATCTTTTTACACTTTATTTTATCATTCGCTGAAAAAAATAGGCAACATTTTTGTGCCACTTGAATATAACATGCATTTAGTTTGACGTTATTTTTTTTTTTTCTTTAATAGAATTTTCATGTTAATTTCGACTATTTAATTTAAAAAATAAAATGGGTGGAGAAAAAGCCTTAACAGAGGCGGAAAGAGGACAAATCAAAGCTTAAAGGACGATCGCCCATTTATTGCCAAATTAGCTAAGAAACTCGAGAGGAGCCGACACGTTATATCCATATTTTTAAGTAATGAGTCTAACTACTACAAATTTTTTTATTAATTAAATAAAAAAATTAAACGCCATATATATACCTACATAATGCGGAAAGGCGACTTATATTAAAAAAGGCGTCAATTTCTCATGACTCTTTTCCAAAAATCAAGAAAAAATGTATTATCGAAACAAGTCTCACAAATATTCGTCGTATTATTTCGAATGCTAAGCATATAAAAAGACTAGAAATCAAGAAGAAGCCACATCTTAACCCAGTTCGAAAAGTGCAAAGCCTCCGTTTTGTAACGCACATGTGACCTGGACTTAGTAGAAAGCATTGTGTGGTCTTCTCAGACGAAAAGAATTTAATTTGGAAGCCCTGGATGGCCACAGCTATTATTTTCATAACCTCCACAAAGAGACTAATCATTTGGACCGGCTTCATAGCAGAGTTGAAGGTGTGATGGTGTGAGGGGCCGTTTCGTATTATGGCACCTGCAAATTAAAATGTTTGTCAACCACAATGAATGCGTTGTCTTATACTGATAAGGCTTTAACATTTTTTCATAACCTTTTTGGACATCTGCCTTGAATCTAAGAACATGATAAAGCGCCAATACATACAGCCCGGGTTGTTAAAACCTATTTATAGAGCCAAATTGTGGAGCTATTAAGCTGATCGGCCTACTCACCGGATTTGAAAATGTTTGGCAATAGTTGACACGTAAAGTTTATGGATCGGGACAACAATATTCGACTGTATCTAAACTAGTCCAAGCCATCGAATTAGCATGGAGCTCGATTTCACTAAATTATTTGGCCAATTTGTATATGGATCCCTTCCAAACCGGATGTGTGAATTTTGGAGCAGAAAGGTGGCTCAAAACACAATTGAACAATTGTTTTTAAATCTAAGATACTCCAATTACCTTAAATTTAAGTAATGTTTGTGTTAAAAATAAGCAGAATTCTCTAAAATGTTTTTTTTTTAATTTTTTAAGTGTTTTATTCAAGTGGCGCTTGAATAGAACACTTAATAATTTTTTGTTAATATGAAGGTTTATTTTTAAATCTTAATTCTGGTCAAATTACAACAATTAATTAAACTTTAATTTAAAAAAAAAAATCTCTAGCATGCTTGGTTTGAGACCAGTGGGCGATAGAAAACCGACCTTAGGGGGTGTGCTATTCAAGTGGCGCGGAGTGTATACATTTTGTTTTAATTGAAATATTATTTTGTGAAATTTTTTTTAATTCTTTATTTCAATTTCACAAATGAACAGAAGCACAACTGAACTGACATTTATGGCTTTTCTTAGAGTTCAGAAATGCATCTATTTCCTAAAGGCATTTACATTTCGCATTTAAGGAACATTTAAATGGGGCTTTTTTTGTGTCATACAAAAGTTTCTTATACACATCATATTTCAGAGGAAAACTGAGATTCGGTATTGTAAAAACAATTCATTATATAAGTGTTTTTCTTGTAAGCGTGTTTCTTATAAGGTATGTTTTTTACATTGGTGTAAATGTGCTCGTACACGGTGCTTTTGTTCAGGTTTCTTATAAACGTGCTTTTCTTATAAGCGTGTTTCTTATAAGCGTCATTTACTGTATCTTGCAAATTAGCCTCTGTCACTTGAGGAACAGGACACTTGGAAGTCATTACTTCCATGACCTACAAGGACTTTCTGATGTTTCACTTTCTGATCTTTACAGGTTTTTGAGGATATCAGGATAGCTGGACGGCGTCGAGTAATCGCTAGAAGAAGGGGCATGCGGCTAACCATCCCAACATCACCGGTTAACCCCCATCTAAAAGGGTATCACAATGGGTCCACAAGAATCTAAGTGTGGCACAGCAGGATATACCCTGCTCTGTCAACCTGTTAACCTAACCTAACCTAAATTACAAATGGGTTGATTCATATTCGTCAACTGAAAGCGAATGAAAGTAGATTTAGAGTGAGGTGCGAAGTTAATCAATGGCGCTTATAATTTCGTTTGGAATTTTTCTTCCGACTGGGATTCATTGTCAATCGGAAAGCGACAAACATTCCCTTTAGTTATTTCAGATTTCCACATAATTTCTTCAATTGACATCAGTTTTATGATGTGCCGATATTCTCAGATGTTGGTATCTAAACCACTAAATTCAGAGAATTCAGGTTTTCAAACAAATCTGGGAGAAATTGTAATTTAGGCCACCAAATCTTGTCATGAATTGAAAATACTAAAGATGTTTTTTCGACCTCTAAGAACAAAATCACCTTTGCTTTCAGGTATATGAGTCTTCTTAAAACTGCTTTTGGCAACCAAATTTGACCAATTGGATGACTTGGTTCAATACAATAAACATATTTAGAGTTAAAGATTTGGAAAGTAAGATTCTCTGTTCTTTTTTTATTGATGGACATTCGAACGTCGAAGTCGAACTAGGTATTTGTTGTTCACTCGTGAAGTGAGATCCATGAAAACTGAAGAGTCGTAACGTCCGATGATAACATTAACTCAATTTTGTCATAAGTCGACTATATGCTGATTTACCTTGTTGCCGCACAAATATCTATGCGATTAGGAAAGAAAATAAGAGATGATGCCAAAATGTCTTACTGCCTGAAGTATCTACTTGGATGGTTGGATTTTGACAACGCAACTGTGCTGCAGACGGAGAGACATACCTCAAAACGGTATACGCTCGAGACGCTACACATAATTAACAACAGGAATAACATGAACAGAAAACAGGACATCCAAAATATATCTGCTATATATAGCTCGCTTGTTGGTCCCAAAAATAAGTAATAGACTAAACTTCAATTGAAGTGTTTCATCTTAAATTAATAAGTTTTGTTTCATTTTCTATAATGTCATAGTCAAAGTATCTACAGTTATTATTTTTCAAAAACTTTCGCAGCAGATTTGGCAATGTCACGGAATACACAGGTTGAGAAACACTGCACTAGAAGTATTGCCATTATTTTGAACTGTTTTTTCCAATATAATAAGTAAATTTTCTTCTTTTTTTTATTTATTTTTTTAATTTATTTTTTTTTATTTAGAAAAGCAAGAAAATATGTTGACGCTATCCTTCGAATTATCCTACATTAATTCTTGTATAATACTGTTTACTATAACAACCTATAGAGTTGCTCTAAATAAAACATACCGACAGACAGCTGAATATTTAGCATTTTGGAGGGCGTTTTTTACCGCCCTGCCCTAGTATGACTGCTACGAAATCAGATTAGGACTTGCATCTGTGGTGATTCTTATTGGAACTCAAAGTATCTAATATTTGCTCTGAAATTAAGACTTATCTGATTTTCATTAGATGTGTCTTATATTTGGCTAACATTTGTTGTGCTCTCAATTAAATAAGAAAATACATACAAATATGTTCTTGGATATAACGTTTTTTTTTATTTTCTTAAGTTTTTCAGAAACTATTTACATTAAAAGTAACTTAAAGAAAAAACAAACGACTAATACTAACTTGTTTGTCTTAGAAATAGATATATTGGCCCAGTTGTGTAGAATTGACTCGCTAACACGTTCTTAAATACTAAAACAGTAAACAAAAATAAAAAAAATTCTTTGGAACGCATCTAACCAATGTAGCTCCTCAGAAGACTGTGTGGGTCCGAGAAGGTCTTTTGGGAGAAGCTAAGTGAATGTGGTGGCAGTGAGTTGAGGAACGGTGGATGGTCTGCATATGATCTGAAAATAAAGAGAATATAAGAACAACAAAGATGATTATGACGTGTATAGATACTTACTTGAAATATGGAACTGGGTATGGTTTGGGAATGGGAACAGGACGATCAATTGCCACAGGGAATGGCTTGGGAACTGGCACCGGAATTCGGATTGCATATGGTCTTGGCACTGGAACGGGGATGGGTTGTCTAAAGGTGGTAAAGATGTTCTTAGTTATTACGGGCGGATAGAGGCCATAGAATGATTTCTTGGGAGGCTTTGGTGCTGGTGGAGGTGCTGGTTCGGGTTCTGGTTCTGGCTCAGGCTCTGGCTCTGGTTCTGGCTCTGGCTCTGGTTCTGGCTCGGGTTCTGGCTCTGGTTCTGGAGCTGGTGGGGGTGGTGGTGGAGGTGCAGGAGGTGCTGGGGCGGTATACATAGCTGATAGTTGGATTGGGACGAATGCTGGCAGGGAAACTGTGAGTGGTACTCCGGGTGGTGGAGTAGCTGGTGGTGGCGGTGGTGGTGGTGGTGGTGGTGGTGGAGCTGGTTCTGGTTCAGGTTCTGGTTCGGGCTCTGGTTCAGGCTCGGGCTCAGGTTCAGGTTCAGGTTCAGGTTCTGGTTCCGGTTCAGGCTCGGGCTCTGGCTCAGCACCCTTCAGAGATTCAAGTAGAGCTTGTAAGTCTGCCTTTGTAATTTCGCTAATACCAATTCCTCCATGGCCACCGTATCCGCCAAGACCTAGGCCACCCAGGCCCAGGCCGCCATATCCCAGTCCACCTAAGCCGCCATATCCAAGGCCTTCCAATCCGTAAATGCCGCGATTAATCCGCAATAAACGCATCCCAAGCGCTTGTCCTGCGATACCCAACAATAACACGAACCATCGCTGGTGGAGAACAGAGTTATTTTAGAATGCTTTTACTAGTATTGGCCCTCTACGAATACTTACGATAGATAACTGCATCTTTGAAGTTCTTGTAGTCCGAGTAGTCCTTAAGCTGAACGACTTCTTTACTATTAATCGAATGAATTGGCTTTGATGTCAGTTTGTAAATCTCACTCAGTTTATATAGTAGATACGAATCAAGTCTGGCTCTCAATTGAAATTCAATAAAATGCTCACAATAGTTGTTGTCTTGTCTACAACTGTCTGCACAGTTTCCTCATCCCAGCTGTATGGTGCTGCTGACAAGGAAACACCAAAACCAATCAGTAGACAAATGTTGGTCCAAATGTTACAGTTTCATTCATCCGCACTGTGGTGGCAGTGTGCGGTGGTGGTGGCTTCTCTGCGGCTGTGCGTGCGAAAGTGTGGCAGCTATATCGTGGAAACCGCTTTGCCTCGCCTAATATAGCGGTGACAAGTGCTCAACTGATTTGGGTTAACTGTCCAACTCGGAAGTGTTATCATATCAATATGGTTACTCTTCATTTCGATGCTAGGTACAAATGGACATGATGTGAAGCCAGTTGGTTGCGTTATGTAATTCAATGTAAAGTTGAATGATACCTATGCCGTTATGCGATACGTACCTACCGGTATGGACACACGCAGGTTGTGATAGATATAGTTGTGGTTTATTGCCAATTAAGTTGATGGACGAAGCTTATTTCCAAAAAGTACCTACACATGATTCAAGAGATTTTCACTCTGAACGACATAGCATAATGTAGATGGGTAATAATCCTTTTTCAAAAAAGGAATTTGGTTTCTACAAGACGCATAAATAGATCATCGATTGTTGTCTCAAAGTCAAAAAGGTGTCGGATTTTGGCGATCGGATTTTGATACATAGGTATTTAAGAATCTACTCAAGGTCAATGTCTGCTGAAATATTGTCCGATTTAGTACCTGTCGTGCCAGTTTCGAAAGCCGTTTTCATGCATCTTTTATACATATTATTAAGGTCGACTGTGAATATAAGAGGCCTTCCAAGTCCCTGATGTTGTTATTTAGTGTGTAACCAGCTTCACATTTTTTGTCGACATTGCGACAAGGACATTACCGCAGAACACAATTAACGTGATAGGACTCTTCAACTTTAGATCTAGACCGAGGCAGCTAAAGAAGTTCGGTCATATGTTTCCTGTTGGATGATTTTGCTATCGAACTGAAGTACTCAGAGGCAGTTAGCAGTTCATTTTATTAGCAGAAAGACCCCTTTTACTCTAGTTTCTTTATTTTTCAAGGAAACTGTGAAGTTTACCTCAGTGATGAAGAACTTGTAAAATCAGCATACACCATTATCAGTACAAAAGATGTCCAACTTGGCAAAAGGCCAGATAATGTTGTTAAGCTGTATAGTGGTTTCCTTCGCGGGATTCGACGTTTCTAAATTTACTCGCATCCATGATACTTTGTTACAGCCGAGGATAGTAGTCAGTCGGGTAAATTCCTTCTTCTAGGAATTATTGCCAGAGTCCCATCAATAGCGACAACAATGATGGCTGTATTTATTTTCCTGGCAAAATCAATGTAGGTCCCGGGCTACTGAAAACATTTTCTGTAGTATTCCATGAAACTTCGTGGAGTCGCAAGATCAGCGTCCTCAAAGTTAAGCTACATTCTCTACATCATTGGGCCTTGTCAATAATCATTTTTAGTCTTAAATTTAAATATTTTGACGGTCACAATGGATAATTTTATATGAAAATTTTCGCCATTGTGACTTCGTAAAAGTTAGCCCGAACACTAAAATGATTATTAGTACAGCGGATTGTCTATAATACACTAGGCCTAGAATATTTGTCTAATATATAGAGCTCGACCTCAAAACATTCACCTCACCTAGTTGACAGTAGTTGCAGTAGAGGCGAGCAGTTCGAGTAATAGGAGATCCTTATACTACCATTAAATCTATATCCGGTGACGTGTCAGAATTCTATAGCTATAGCTACTACCACGGCTGCGGATATTCGGAGAAACTTAACGAAATTATTCCCTGAAATGTTACATAATATGAGCGTCCAATGTAGATATAGATACTCTGACTCTAGGTGTATTTTTCTGAAACCTCGCCAGCCAGCAGTTCATTTGGACAATATTACTAGCAAGCTGTAGTCAGCCGAAATTTTGTATAGCGAAGTTGGTAAACATGATTTCGGATTGGGGACACGATCCCGAAAATCCAAAATCCCGAAAACCTAATATCCCGAAAACCCACAATCCCGAAAAGCCAAAATCCTTAAAAAATAATCCCGAAAACGAGATTTGCGCAAATTCAATTCATTTTATTTAATTTTTCGGGATCTCGTTTTCGTGATTCTTTATTTTGTTTTGAATGTAAAATAGACAATTGTTTGTCCATTCCATTTACCGCAATAATGTTTTGTAATGTAGCGCTGCAATTCGCAATGTGCATTCAGTTGTGCTGATCTCATATAGTGTAATAGCTGACCGACTAGATTTTTGTTAGCCAGGGAACATCGTAATACAAAGTGAGTAGAAAAAGAAAACGTTACGGACTTGTAGGTAGTCCTGCATACTCCCCTAATTTTTGGTCGGTTTGTAACCTTTTGAAACAAAATCTGCCGCGGACACAGAACAACGTAGAGGCGTGGCACTGCAGCCGGCTGAAAGTTCTCGCAGGGCATTCACACACTGGTGTATATTCTTTTTTATGTGAAGAGCAAATCCGTGTGAAACATGTTTGGCTAAAATAATTGCGGGTGAGACGCAACAACTAAGAAAACGTTATGTGACGAAGGAAAAAAAATTTACGCGGAACGAACGAGCGTTCTGAAATAAGTTTAGGAAGTTAAGTAAGGAATTGCGTACAATATGAACTTGTATTAGATATTGTTTTGTCATGGATCGTTTTTTATATGTTTTTGTTAATAAGACTTTTCGGAATTTTGGATTTTCCGGATTGTGGATTTTCGGGATTGTGGCTTTTCGGGATTGTGGGTTTTTCGGGATTTCGGGTTTTTCGGGATTTTGGATTTTCGGGATTTTGGGCTTTCGGGATTATATTTTTCGGGATTCTGTCCGACTCCCCATGATTTCCTTTGTGCATGGACACACGATCATGGGCATGACTATCATTTCCATAAATAATTTGGCTACACACAACAACAAGTCGTCATTCCAATGAAATAAAATTTGGCAGGTACAGGAATAGTAAACTTTGCACTGTGCACTTGTGCCTTCCCATGACCATCGGCTAAAGATGCAAACCTCGTAAATCCACTTTTTGCCAAAAATTAGATTTTTGGAAATATATCAAGTAGGAACTGAAATCTACGTCAGGATTAAAAAAAACAGGATTTTATTGTTATAATCAAATGGTATAAAAACAATTTAAGAAATGTAAAATGTATACAATGGGTAGTTAATTGAACATTAGAAATCACTGTCCTGCACAATTTACAAAAATGGATTTACGAGGTTTGCATCCTTAGCCGACGAATATGAACGTCGTGTCCAGCGAGACAGGTAGTTTTCAAAAACTGTATACAAGCTGTGTTCTGGTAAACGGCGTTAAATTAATACCTTTCACCGTGAGCATTGGACTTCCCCTAGGTTGCGTTTTGTTTCCTCATCTATTCTTTACTTATGGACATGGACTGGATGTTACAGCGCAGTCTTGGCGAAGAACGTTTCCAATTGGGAGATCTGTGGATAAATCAGTTGCTCTTCGCTGATGAATTCCTTTGAATTTGAACATGTTATTCGAAGGACAAAGTCCGATAACGTAGCCCTAAAGAACGAAATCGCTTCGACAGTTTTATACTACAGAACTATCTGGGAGCAAGCAACCAGGTATTGAGAAGAATACCCTAACGGGCTTCTTCATTTTTGGGTACTATGATATGACTTCTGGGTCTTTCGAACAGTGTATCATATTTATTTTCAAAACACTACGAACCTCTGTCAAAATCACAGATAGCTTGGGTTTTGTATTTAACACCGGAAATTCATTTGAATAGAGATGTTGTCAAAGACCAGTTTATCTAAGGTTTAGTTTCTGGGGTTATGCTATTTCCCAATCGATGGTATTCAACCACTTTCGCGGTTCGGTTAGCTTCCAATCACTGCCGCCCGGCATTGAGCTGGGCAGCTCTAAATTTTATGTTTATACCCGGTACCACACTGTGGTGAGGGTATATTCACTTTGTCATTCCATTTGTAACGCCCATAAGGAGGCGTTGTAGGTATGACAAACTATATATATTATTGATCGGCATCACTTTCTTAGTCGATCTAGCGATGTCCGTCTGTCTGTCCGTCTGTCCGTCTGTCTGTCTGTCTGTCCGCACGATTACGGCCGTAATTTAAAAGCTATCGACTTGAAATTGGGTACGTAAGCTTTTATCCACCAAACTGAGGCTAAGTTCGAAGATGAGCAAGATCGGATGAAAACTACTACTAGCTCCCATACAAAAATATCAGATTTATATAGCTTTTTATGTTAAAAATTAAATTTAAATAGCTACAGTAAAGATAGCAAGTTTAAACTTTGCACATATTGTTTTAATAATATTTAAAAAATGTTGACAAAAAATGAGCTTGGTCGAATAAAAAGTACCCATACCTCCCATACAAATATATAATTTTTGTATACTAAAATATTTTTTTTATTTTACAATAATATAGTACCGGGTATTTGAGCTTCGGCATAGTCGAAGATAATTGTCTTACTGGTTTTCATTCAGTTTGTTTGTCGGGTACCAACCGCATCAGGCAATATCCAGTTCACCCTTTTAAATTTTAATAACGATTCCAAAAAAAAAGCTTAAATCTGGAAATTAAATTTAATATGGAATGATCATCTTTTATAGGGCCAAGGCCAAGGCCAACTCAAATACATTCAATCTGCAGGTGTATCCCTTCCAGAAAGTCCAATAATGGACAAATATTTTCCCCACTGAAAATTTGCTCAAATTTTAACCACACCAGTCGGCAGTTATATTAAATCCACGACCATTACTGTTCCGACCAAAAAGGATAATGTTCTCTATCATTTCTCATTAGCATACGGAAGGGTCAACAATAAGTCTTTGTTCCCCAGCAGTACAGATTAGGTCATTGAACAGATGTTGAATTCTTTGAGGTTGCCGTACAGTATTTCTCTGGATAAATTTAGACGAAATCTGGTGGAAACTTTATCAAAATATTTAAAAATTATCCCACTCTCGACGCTGCTGCCCATAAAACAAACAATTGACTCAAATTAGGGCCCTAACCCTTAATTATCCGACAGGGTTAATGGTACTCATAATCGAGTACATGCTATGAACTTGGTGCAAAGTTTAAGTGGCTAAGACGTTTATACCAACGCAACGGTTGGTTTTACGAGCACTTGTGGGCGTCCTCCATGTGTAAGCTAAATTCACGCAAACAAATTGAATAAAAAATGGAAGAATATATCCACTACGCTCCCTAAAATCAATGTTCATCTGAGAATTCCCGCGCGTACTATTAATATCTCGCATGCATTCGTGATAACATAATTTTACATCTGATTTAGGAAATCATGTCACATCTGTCTGTAATTCTTAGGCAGGCAACGAGACAGAAAAATATAGACGCGTGAACATTTCTGACATTGCGGCGCAGCCGAATAAATTACTCCCCCAGCTGAAGGATAAGTGATGGCATATACTCGTACCAAAACATCCTTCTTGATATTTCGCTGATGGCTCTTGACTGGTATTCTGGTGATATTCATTACAGACTCGAGTCGATGTGTATGAGCGTCTGGGGGAAGATTTCATGAAATCTTATGAGATGTCAATTTTGTCCTTGAACAACGACGACAACTGAGGGTAATGACGATAACGGCGGCCTATACAGGGCTAAATGACACGTTAAGAGGGAGTTTTCTTTTTTTTTTTTAGATTGTGTTCAATTGCGATGGAAAAATCGTGCCGTTAAATTTTCAATGGAAATGCGACTATTTTTCATAGTCAGTGAATTTGTACATGGTAGGTCATTGCCATAGCAAGTTGTAGTTGAAGACGGAATAAAAAACAATTTGCTATGCTAATAATGTCTCGGGAGCTTTTAAATGGTATTTTTTTCTTTCCGCTACTTCCTTAAATGGAGGCATCATAGAAATCATCTTATTTAATCTGGTAAAACCTGCTATCTGTCAAATTAAGAACTTTTGGCCAGATATCTTCTATGAAATGATGTTCTTTGGTCATCGCATCAATTGAGAAGGGCTAGCCCGATTTTTTTTTTAAATCTTCGAGATAGTTTGATTGAGGTTTAAACGGGAAAATATCAGAAAAGTTGCCCGGGTAATCGGTCACCTCCCATAAAAAAAAAGCATTCCTAATCTTATATCTCGAACCAATTGATCTCAAATATTCAAAACAACCTTCAGTATTGACGACCTGGAACGTTCCCGTGAATATTCGCCAAAATTTGACAAAGATTCATGGCGCCTACCATAAAAAAAGACATTTGAAATGCTATTCTTCGATAGTCATGGGAGCCAAAGTTTGTAAAATATGAAATATTGACAAGAATATTATCTAAGAAATGTAATTCCTGTGCACGAGCTAAGCCAGGCGGATACAACTAGAAACTGGTTTAAGTTAGGTTAGGTTAGGTTTGATGGGTTGGCGGGGATTTCCCCGTGCCACACTCAGGTCAATATTGAACCATTGCGATGCCCGTAGGGGAAAGAGTTTGTCCCTTACCCATTATAACCCCGTATTCAAATTAGTGTGCTGCTACATACAAACCATCTTGTTGATTTGACGAAGTTCATTATCTTGTCTATTGATGTGCTGGAAAGTTCGTCTAGGTCTTTGAAGAAGTGACTCCCTAGGAATTTATTCCTGTGGCCTATTTCACCAAATTACAATTATAATTACAAATTTGTATTTGTTGATTACATTTTCAAATTTGTTAACTGATTTTCTGTTTCACAAACTACAAACTTAATTACAACATATTTGTTAAAAAGAGAAAAAAATGAAGGGAAATTGTATTTGTTATTTACAAATAGAAGAAAAAACTGTTTCACCGTTTATTTTTCAGAGTTGTAAAGAACAACTGTTTTTCATAATATTGTAATTCTGAAACTGATAACATCAAAGAACAAAATTAACAGAACAGTATACAAATTTTACCGGTTTTATTCGCGATAAAAAAAAACGTTTTATTAAATTTTCTTACCTGTTAGAAATTGGTGTACTCGGTGTCAGTCAAAAGTTTTTTTTCAGACTGATTTGCAATCCGCGGTCCAATTTGTCTGAAGGACTGTTCACATGAGTGCGACCAACTACCTACGAACGAACGAATATTCGCGAGTTTTGTCAGTTTCGAGTTACGGCAGTTCGCGAATTTCAGCCATCAGTTTCGAAATTTCTCTAGCGGTTTAATAATGTGAATGACGAATAAACTTTGACAATTCGCGCCGATGTTTTCATTGGAATTGGAATTCGAAATTTCGTTGTTTAATCTATTTTTAAACTTGTTTTCCTAATCCATTTTGATGGGATAATTAATTATCCTTCTTTTGGAATGGTATCTAAAAATGTTAAATTTTCTGCTGATTAATGCATCAAAAGTGGTTTGTTCGCATTCATCAATTCGTTCATTCCCATGTGAATGGTCATTTATTTCCTCTGCCTTAGCACATTTTAACGGAAACTTTTCATTGAAAACAAAAGAGAAATTTCGTAGTTAATTCGTAGTCATAAGTTTGTCTTCGGCTATTTAGCACAAACCTATGGCGATTTCAAAGAAAGCGCTGCAGCGCAAAACAAGGGCAGCGAGAGAAGAGTATCGAGCCAGGAGAAGAGAGGAAAAGAAGATCCTGCGTAGGAAGAAGAGGGCTTACGCAGCTTCCCAGCTCAAGGAGATCGAAGAGTCGCGCGATCGTAATAACATCCGGAGGTTTTATAAAAAAGCCAAGCAACTGGCTGCTGGCTACAAAACCGGAACGCAGGCTCTTCGAGACAGCGAAGGAAACCTAGTCACCGAAGCGCAGTCACCGAAGCGCAGCGCAATAGTAGATGTGTTTAAGCAGCATTTCCAGCAAATGCTAAATGGGCATCATGTAGAGAGAGTGATAGGGCAAGAAGAGAACCCGCGTCCAGTCAATGAAGAACTAGTTCCACCACCTAGTATAGAAGAAGTTGGCCTAGCTATAAAAAAGCTTAAGAACAACAAAGCCGCAGGCTCTGATGGTTTACCAGCGGAGCTCTTTAAATACGGTGGTGATGTTTTGGTAGGGAGCATGCACCGAATCATCAACCAAGTATGGCTGGAAGAAAACATGCCCGATGACTGGACTATCAGCTCCATATGCCCCATCTACAAAAAAGGCGATCCTATGTCTTGCAAGAGCTATCGAGGCATAACCGTTCTGCAACACATCGACAGCAGATCGACTATAGACCAAATTTTCACACTGAGGCAAATCCTGGAAAAGACCAACGAATTTCAAGTCGAAACTCACCACCTATTCATCGACTTCAAAGCCGCGTATGATAGCATACATCGTCAGGAGCTCTATGTGGCGATGGCCGAATTCGGAATCCCGGCAAAACTGATTCAGCTGTGTCGCGTGACGCTGGAAAACACGCGCTGCAATGTGCAGTTTGGAAGCAGCTCCTCCGATCTATTTCAAACTTGCACCGGATTTCGGCAAGGAGACGCGCTGTCATGCGACTTCTTCAATCTCGTACTGGAGCAGATAGTGCGCAGGGCAGGTATCAACACGGAAGGCACTATCTTCAACAGATCCGTACAGCTACTGGGCTATGCGGACGATATTGACATCATCGGTCACTCCCAGCGTGCCGTGGTAGAAGCGTTCACGGCGATTGAAGAACAGGCGAAGTCCGTTGGCCTTCAAGTAAATGAGGACAAGACTAAGTACATGCTATCAACAAACAAACAAGCATCTGTCCACCGCCTAGGACAAAACGTCACTATTGATAGCAACAACTTCGAGGTAGTTAAGGAGTTCACCTACCTCGGAGTAAACATGAACTCCACGAATGACACCCTAGTGGAGATCCGGCGAAGAATTACCCTAGGAAACCGTTGCTACTTCGGTTTGGCAAAACAACTGGGTTCAAAACTCCTAACTCGAAGGACGAAATGTGTGCTCTACAAAACCCTCATCCTGCCAGTTCTGCTTTATGGCGCCGAGTGCTGGACGATAAGCAAGAAGGGAGAGCTGATACTGGGCTCTTTCGAAAGAAAAATACTTCGGCGGATTTTTGGTCCTGTGTGCGAGGAGGGCGAATGGAGGAGAAGATACAACCGCGAACTCTATGAGCTGTACCAAGATGTGGATGTAGTCCAAAAAGCCAAAACACGTCGACTACATTGGCTCGGCCACATCGAGCGAATGGACAATAATGCTCCAGCTAAGAGGATCTTCGAATCCCAGCCCCCAGGTTCGAGAAGACAAGGAAGACCGAACCTCCGTTTCAAAGACCAAGCCATCGCGGATGCCAGAGCGCTTGGTCTCGACAACTGGAAGCAGCGTGCCCGGGATCGTAGAGGATGGAAGGCTGCAGTGTCTCAGGCAGAGACTCTTCACGGGTCGGGAGCCCGATAAGTAAGTAAGTATGGCGATTTCAAATAATAAATATGTAATAATAATAAATATAATATATTCCGGTCTTCCAAAAAATTGCAAACTTTGATGCTTTTTCTCTCTTACAAATAATAAATATTGCAACTGGAAATTTTTCTTGTATGAAGAAGACGAAGCAGTATTATCAGTATCACAAGAAGAAGCCGACAAGGACGATGAATATGTGGCACATCATGAATATGAAAATAGCATAATCTATTATTTGTTCCATAAAAAAAATAAATAGGTGGCGCAACAGGCGGTAGACACCCTAGGCCTAGCTTCTCGCAACCATTCGTTTGTGTGAGTTTCTATTTTTGGGACGAATGGAAGGGACCTACAATTTTATGCCGATTCCGAACGGCTGAATTGAGAAGCTTTTTCAGGACAGTTATACTCTCGGATGTTTGTCAGACGTTCGCGAGAGGTGGCGCAGTAGAAAAAACACTAAGATGTAATTTGTGTTTTTCCGGGGATCGAACCTGGGATCCCTCGCACAGCAGTCCAGCACACTAACCACTGCGCTACTGCGCCCACAATTTATTTGTTCCATATTTATCCAAATTTTGGTTTATATTATTTATTTTAATATGGTTTTTCACTAGTTCTAACTTTTTCGGCCAGACTTTCCCAGTCAACGCCAAACGTCAAATCATATATTGTAAGAATAAGAAGTGTGTTTTCTCGAGCAACTTGGGAAAAAATCTAAATTCGCAAAAGTGCTCTCGAATCTAAAAAAGATTGCTTATTTTGTACCAAACGAAAACGGCTTTATAATATCACTATCGGTGCTACTATGCCATCGACATAAAGACATTTTTAGGTTTGAAAAGCGATTCCTTTGGAAAATTACAAATTGTTACTAAATCGACACACGATCTTTATATTGTAAGAAATTTTCAGTAATTGAACAAATTTGTAAAATGCCTTGATTTGGTGAAACCCATATTTGAAAAAAAAATATGAATTTTAACATATTTGTACTTGTAAGCAACAAAGAAAATTAACTTTTGGTGAAACGGAAATAATGAAATTTCTACAAATTTCCCTTTGTAAACAACAAATACAATTATGTAATACAAAATTTTCGTGAAACAGAAAAAATCGATTTTTGCACAAATTTGTTAAAAAAATGCCTGTGAACAACAATTTGTAAGTTGGTGAAATAGGCCACTGGTGTGTTCGAGACCTAAGCAGTGACATAGGAAGTGGGTTGTATCCTCTACAGAGTTCTTCTTCCGTTAAGCCCATTTTCTTCATATGGTCTTCATATAGTTTTTTATAATGGTACCTCAAAGTATTTTGCCCCGTTATGATACCTACGAGGGTGGACAGGGATTCCCTATCCTTCCGTATTATATTCTCGGTTTTAGTTTTGTTGTAGGACGGCCATAGCATTTCTGTGGTTTTACAAGTATTGTGTTCTTTGGACTTTCCTTCACAAACCAGTAAGAACTAGACCGCCGACTTCCCGTGCACCTACCCGATTCTCCCCGGAAAAATGACGTTACAAATGCCCTGTCTGTGAATACGTGTGAAATGTCAAAATTAATGGCGGCGTGGTGGAATTAAATTTATCAAAATGCTGTCATGGCGATATGGTGAAATATAAAAAAAATATTTTTGTCATATATTTTGTATTATCGTGTGCACTTCGTGTGTTTTTATTCCAATCTTTTTGCCACGAACGAAAACACCCTTGCAAGAAGTTTGGAATTGTAAATTTCGTTATTTAAACTCTTTTAAAACTTGTTTTCTTAATACAATTTGATGGATTAATTAATAGATACATGATAACCAAGAAAATTCTGTACTGATATCAAAGCAAATTAGTAAATATTAGTGAACAAACTTCGAATTTGAAATTATCCTAAGCCATTAATGAAAACATAAGTCCATTTCATTGGATTCTCTGATTTGATTTCCGATTTCGAGTGTCCAATAGAAAGTAATAAGCAGTAGGTGTTCTATTTGTTTTTTTTTTTTGTATTCATTGTGGGCATTAATTAATATTATTACATATTTTGAAATGTGCACTGAATTTTATTTGCAAGACTTTCTAAATTATTGCAGCCTTATTCATTAGATTCATTTAATCTGTTAATTATCAATGTCTCAGCTAATTCACGTCAATTGCTAAAATGTCATTTTAATTAAGACTTAAAAAATGCATATGCATAAAGAATTTTTGCTCGTATACCAGCTAATCAACGAAACAAGGCAATAAGCCTAAAAGTATACCAGCATTTCATATAAAAGTATGCAATTGGTAGAAATATTTGATAAATTCTGACATTTTTCTCTGGAATGTTGTGTGCATGAGATAAGAACGTCATGACGATTTAAGCAAATTGTATTACGCAGTTGGCATACGATTTTTTTTTACGGAAATTTGTTATTTAAATTTGGAAAACACTAATTTTTGTTGTGCTAATGTACAAATCAATTACAAATACGATATTTGGTAATGAAATAATAGCATAATAATTATTATATGCCATGATTTGAGTCAATGAAAAATTTAATTCAGAGTTAATTTGCTCCAGAATGCCGATGTCGGCATTTAATTTTTTGACACTTGATTAAATGGAAATTAACGTCAAAAAAAGTTTATGAATAACGTTTTCTACAATTAAACCAACATTAACCCTAATAGGTATTTACTACGTTCTCTCAATTTTGTTGAAATAAATTGTCAAAAAATTACTTCGAAGCTTTTTAATTAGGGTAGGGTCGCCTAACTCCGAACACCTCCAGTAGTCGAACACTTTTTGAAAAAAGCCTTTGGAACTGTGTAAATTCTCTTATTTTATACTTCTACAAATGCAATGCTGTACACGTACATTCGACGTTTTCTCTTCGATAAATATCTACTCATACAAGTAAAGGTTAACCCAAAAAAAATGAGAGTTCGTAATGAGGTTTCCGTGAGTGCATTCGCTTTAGTTTCCGCTAAGAAAAAAAACTGTTGAAGGGTTGTAGGAAACTATGTTTTTTTGGTGTAAAAACTCATGTGAGTACATTTCTTCGAATATTTTATATCAAATTATATATGTTTTATCATATTTTCCTAAAAAAAATATGGAAAAACTTACAAATAAGTTTACTTTCTGCCTGTTCGCACATAGGACACCAAATTTGTAACAGTTGCCATCTCGAACACTACTGTTCGGATTTAGGCAACTGCATCAAAATTGTTTTCTCTCTTTCAGGTATGGAATAACTTAGGGAACTGGATGACTTTACTTTGTACTTGTACTTATCAATTATGCAAAGAAAAACGTTGGGTCCAGTATTCGAACATTATTTTATTCAGTGTTCAGATAAGGGAAACTGTACATTTTTGGGTTCCTTTGTCCGAACGGTTTTTAATTTCCCTGTATCTTACTTACCTTTTCCTTAATTTGAATTGCTTATAACTTGTTTTAGACAGAATGTAGCGAAGGTATCAAAAATACAATGAAGCCTCATTAGCGGATCCTTTACAGGGGATCCGTAGCGGTGGTATAAGCTTTCGTAAAGCGAGTATGGAATTCGGAGCTATCCTTCACGACAGAATTCAAGGCAAGGTTGGAGATGAGCTCAAAAGAATTGTTCCTACCCCTGTGCTCACAGAAAGTGAGGAATTAAAGCTTGTGGAGTGGCTCATTAACATCGCCAAAACCCCAAAAGCCTAACAAACTCGTGGATGTTGTGCAAAAAATAGTACAAGAAGAAACACGTAAAACTCCTTTTAAGGACGATAGACCCGGCAAATAGTGGTATTATAGTTTTTTGAATCGCCATAGGGAGTTAACCTTACGCACTTCTGGGCCTTTAAGTAAGGTCCCAGCTGTTACAGAAGAGAGTATTCGAAAATGATTCGGCGACTTAGAAAACTACTTAACAGATATGAACGCCAAAGATGGTTTAGATGACCCCAATCGGATTTTTAATGGTGGTGAAACTAACTGCATGTTAGTGGAATCCCATTGAAACAGGTGGAGAAGTTTAAGTATCTCGGGGTCTTATTCATGAGTGATGAAAGGAACAATGCTGAGTTTTCCTGTAGGATTGGTCAGGCTGGATCAATTTTAAGACAGCTTGGTCATTCTGTTATTAGGAGGACTGAAGTTGGTGTTAAAGCGAAGTTGTCAGTCTTAAATTTTGGTTTGGGAAATGACCGAAAGAATAAGATCGCGAATACAAGCTGCGGAAATGAGATTCCTCCGTTGTATTGCTGGTGTGACCCGTAGAGATCGCATTAGAAATACCAGAATACGTGAGGAACTCAATATCGGTGCTTTGTTCATGTTAAACGCATGTCCCCAACTAGGATCCCACGGCGTGCTATGGAATCCTTACCATCAGGCAGGCGTCCTTTAGGTAGACCCAACATGAAATGGTTAGATCAAGTCCATAATCTCTGCTATAGCCGTATGGGGATTGCCCTTGATGATTTAGAGTCGATAGCGGAGATTCGAGATCTATGGAGGGTCCACTTGAGCAACCTGCGCCCGCGACCAACTTAATGGACAAGCGGACCATTGAAAATTAATGATTGAATGAATGATTGAAACTTCACTTAGTAGGTATGTCCCCCAAAAATTGGAAAGGTTATCGGTCCCAGAGGCTTCAGACTGCACAGTAGAGGAAGACCGCGACTCAGGTGGTGCACGCAAAGGGACCATAATTAACTTAGCGGGGGAAACTCGAGACAGCTAGCCAAAGATCGACGATTGTTGGTTGAGGCCGTAAGTAATAAAAAAACCCACCTATGTCAAAAGTTAAAAAAAAATTAATTAAAATATAAAATGCGTGTTTGAAAACACTTTTTTTGTTTTTTTAAAGTGAACTAACAATTTATATTAAATACGAAACTCAAATAGTACATTTTAAATAACTGTTTTTAATTTTTATTATAATGAAACTATATACATAATGGGTGTTCGAAACAAGGAAACTTAATGTTCGGCTGGTGGAGACTAGTGTTCGACTACTGGGAAATTCGCCTTTTTTGCAGTTGTTATTTTTTTACAAATAATTGGTTATATTTAGTAAATTAATTTAAAAGGTAATAAAATATTTTTGAGATAGCAATTTAAGCTGTTTTTACATCGCATTTCTACGTCCAATGCATCGATTACAGTAATCGCTTCATTTCGCCAACCCATCTAAGTGTTCGACTACTGGAGACATGACCCTACAAACATCTTCTACGAAATGTATATTTTCTTTTAATTATTTCCTGAAATTCCGCAAAACATTATTATTAATCAAGATGTTTGACGTCGTACCTAATTTATATTTTGTTTTATTTGATACAATTTTAAAATTCTATAAATCCTCAAATTACACTGTTATGTGAACTCCGTCTAACTAGAAGGACGAAATCTGCTGAACACAGCCGCCCATAATTGATATCTCACCACAAATCACTGGCCAGGTGCAACTACCATAGGATTTTACTATGTATGGGTGAGCCAAATTTCATCCCTTTGATTTATACATGCCCAACACATAAATAAATCCTATGGTAGCCAACAGCTTGTAGGCAAAGTCCGTTATGTGGGAGGAGTCGACGGTCTATTTCTTACTGGTTTGTGCTTTCCTTAGACGATTCCATGCTGGGATGATGGGGTATAATTATACGAGTAGCGTGTTCTTAGCATTTTTTCGCAAAGACTTTACTACTAAATAAGGGGCAACATGCCGCTCCCAGACATATCCAACGGTACAATGGTAACAATTCGCGGTCGCTGGATATCTGGCTTTCAAATCTTGTATAGTACCTTATTGTAAGTGTTGCCGTTGTTTTTAAATAACTTTTTGTTTCATTTTAAATAATTAAAAAAATGCCCCTCTCGCCTAAACCAGGTTAAGATAGACCCATCTTCAATAGTAAACAATACTTGCGTTTATGTCCTTCTGTATAAGAGTTCGTTATTATTTTGGGGCTTCAAAATTATCCTATTCGTGTGTATCGATCTGAACTTCTATAGGGTCGTCTATAGGGTCTTCTCAAGGATCACTCGTCATGTGAATATTTGTGGACTTACCGGACCACTGGTAGTTACCAATTAGGGTATTTGATAAGTTGACACAGAATGGCAGACGATATTGAGGGCCCTGATGGCTCAATAGTTGACGCAGTTTAGAAAGTCTCCTTTTTTTTATGAACTACTGATGTTCCACTTATCATACATTCTTCTACCCAAATTTTGGAGCTGAATGAGTGTAAACCCTTTACCACGTCTATTCCAACAGCCTCATTAGACTTGAGTTTATATTATATCGCTAGACTCACTTCATATTGAATCTTTACTTCCATCGTCCAGATTGAATAGCTGCCTGTTAGAGGATTTTTGGCCATCTTTGTCACTTAAAAGTCAGCAGAATTGGCCTTTTCATATCCTCAACACCCACTGTGACTACTGAAAGGTTTCTTTGCTACAGGTCTCTGTTCAAGTTTTGCTGCCTTGATTCATTAATTTTACTTTTTCGTAAACCTTGCTAGCATTGATCCTGGAATAGAACCTCTGTATTTCCGAATAGTGTGCTGAGATTCAAAAATTTTGATTTTCGAGTTACCGTACCGAACGGTTTTGAATGATTTATCTTCGAAGCTAATGGGCCCATGTACTTTACCGAACGGCACTGTGCGTATTTACTTTGGTCGTCAACAGTGAAATTAATCTAGCCCGAGGCTAGTTGTGACTTGTGGGGCCTAAAACAACATTGACTTTGCAGGACCACGACAAAAACTATTAAATGTGATTAGGGAGTTTTCTTTGGCACGAGGGTCAGACAGTGTTTGTTGAAATTGTCATTCAGGTAAGTGTATCTAAATACATGACCAGTGCCTATTACCGGGAATGAATAACTTAAAAAGTAACCCCGATTAAAGTCCGTTAAAGAAAAAAATTAACCGGCATCTCTGTCAGTGCTTATGCTGAGTTCGCATTGAACGAAAAAGTTGCTTGTGACTTTGTGTACTTGTACCATCATCCGAAAGCTGACCGGTTCTCTTGGTTAGCTTATGCTTTATGCACCTACCGTGGCTATATAAGCCTTATTTCAATTCCCCTATCCAGAATAAATTGCTGCTTCACTGTATGAATACAATTCGACATAATAATAACCTCAAGGCTGAAGCAGAGATTTCGGAATTTTACTCCAGTTCGACAAATTTCATGAATAAATATTCCCTTCCAACGAAACAATATAGGCAATTGTCCTTTTTAGATAGACCAAGTCAAAGGATTTATCTTGAATATATATCTGTTTTAAGGGATATCCCCCCACCCAATTCGTCTAGCATGCCTTTAATCTTATCAAATTTATTCTCTTTGAACATCTGTCAATCGAAACACGATCCACTTAGCTTAGAACGGATTTCTTATCAATGGCCATAATACTTCTTGTAGATGTCACCACACCCAACATCAAAACACGCAACAATGAATCAACATCTGAGAGGATTAGGAGGATACTGCACGTGCCGAGGATAATCGGTCAACCAGCAAACCTTCGTTTATATACGACAAACGGAAATTGAGAATAAATTCATTGCCTTGGTTTTGATTTATGTATAGACCATCTCGTATCGAAAGCCCTCGTTGTCCTGAAGCGGCAACTTTTGGCTATTTAAATGATTGTCTTTGTTTCTTTTTTTTCTTCCAGATTTGAAGAATTGTGAGCGATTTTCTCAGAAGACACTAACCTAAGACGGCTTTTGGCCTTCGGTATACCGCTGTGGTAAGCATCTTTGGTGGATTTATTGCCGACTGAGATATATTATTCATAAAATACACACATCGCATCGGTCCGACTGCTGATATGTGATGGTGTAGTAGATTCTCACTTTATGACAAATTAATGTGGGTGTTGATGTGTGTATCCTTGCCGCACTGAAGGCGTTCCGAGGCGGAAACTAACGATACAGCGATTTCAATGTTAAATGTTATATCACTGTGTCTTCATTTTTAGACTACCTATCGAGAGTACGAGTATAATAAGTAGTCAGATAGGAGATGCAAGGAAACAAGGATTATTGATGAGGAATCGAAGGGGGAGAACATACACGGGAAGTCCATTTGGAATTCATGAGAATTTCATGCAACCCATAGAAGGGGTGAATCGAAATTAGGCAGCACGGTTATTAATTTGATTTCACATTGAGATTGAGGCAAAAGGAATGTACGATGTACCTATATTCTGGGAAAAAACAATGTACCGAAAAGCCTACAGTATATTTCTGAAGCGTGCTTATGTGCAGCTCTGGCATTTAATAGAAAAATAGTAAAACTTATTGAAGATCATGTGGACTTATATCGAAATGGCATAGTCAAATTTTCACTGCGCCAACTATAGAGACATCAGTCTCCTCAACATTGCATATAAGAATAAGATCCTATCTGCTGTACTGTGTGAATGGCAGAAACCATTATTGTCAACGAACTCATGCAGAACGTTCGATGCTCCCTAAAGGTTGGAAACAATCTCACCAAGACTTTTGCTGTCAAAAAAGTATTTAGACAAGGTAATGCGCTGCCATGTGACTTTTTCAACATCATACTTGAGGAAATTGTGCGAAACTCGCAAGCCAACACCAGGGGCACAATTTTGCATAAGTGTGTGCAACTACTATTTGCATACGCTGACGACATTGCCATCATTGGCAAAACGTAACGAGCTGTCAATGGTACGCTTGCAAGTATCAGTACAGATGCGGCAAAAATGAGTTTAGTTGTGAATGAGGCAAAATAAAATACATTCCCATGCACTTGAAACAAGATTTCTTGTTTCTCTTTTGCAATTTTTCAATAAAACAGCATAATATTTTTATAGACATATATTTTTTAATGTTTTGATTTCAATTTTGTATTAAACGGAAAGAAAATTAAGCACTAAAATCGTCCCGTTATTTTTAATCAAATGGTTTTGAAATGTAGTTTAAAAAATGCGTTTTCTCTTGCCGCACTTAAATAGGGACACTAACTGGAAACAAGGATCAATTCAATAAAAAAAATAAAACGTTGCAAAATTCAGTATAAATTCATTTCTTTGTACCTATCTTGTTAAGCTTAGTTAATAATGGGTGTAGCCGATTTAGTTGGAAATAACTTCATATATACATACAGTGGTGGAAAATTAATTAGAAACAAATAATTTTTCCTGAGGATTTAATTACCGCTGGTTTATTTATCAACAATTTCGATACGACCTTAGTAAACATAAATAATAGAGTATTAATAGTAATAAAAATGTGAATCAAATAAAGAAATAAAGAAGAAATAAAAACAAATTAAAAAAACCAGTAAGACATTATTAAAAGCTTACATACCAAATTTTAAGTCGATACCTCTTAAATTACGGCCGTAATCGTGCGGACAGACAGACAGACAGACAGACAGACGGACATCGCTAGATCGACTAAGAAAGTGATGCTGATCAATAATATATATAGTTTGTCATACCTACAACGCCTCCTTATGGGCGTTACAAATGGAATGACAAAGTGAATATACCCTCACCACAGTGTGGTACCGGGTATAAAAAATTAAGTTTTTGATTCCAACTCTTAATAAATATAAAATTTGATTAATATTTTGTGGGATATCCACTATTTGCAATGACAGCAGCACATGGTTTGGTAAAATGGCTACCAACTTTTGACATCTCTTAACGGGGATATTTCTCCTAGATTGTTCAATGTTTCTGAACAATTCACTGGCGTTTTTCGATGTTTTCGTTCCCAAACTTCTTTCCAGATCAGCCCACAAATTCTCAATTGGATTGAAGTCGGGACTTTGCGCGTGCCATCTCAAAACATCCATTTTTTCTTCCGGAAACCAACTCTTCACTAGCCGTGAAGTGAGTTTAGGATCATTGTCTTGTTGGAAAATTTAAGATCCTTATACACATGTTGATCCATTCGTCCAGCAACACGCACAATAGGACCAACACCGTGCCAGGAAAAGGCTCCTCAAACCATCACATTTTCACCACCACGCTTGAACATTTTTATGGTGTACTTGGGGTTGAGTTCCTGATTTTTTGGCGCCTTACACATTTTTTTTCTATAGGATCCAAACATATTTAGTGGTATCGTGAATAAATTCCGGTGGAATTTTTTCCGTTGTCAGCAATGTAAATCAAATTGCTGAATGGGAAAAATTCCGGGGGGAATATTATTTGCGATAGGGCTGATTAAATTTGGATTCATCACTTCAAAGCACTTTTTTTCAGAAAGTGAAGGGTTTAAGTGCATATTCCTTCGAAAATTCGAACCGACATTTTACATTTTGTTTTGAAACGTGTGGCTTTTTACGTGTGATGCACCCCCGCAGACCTGCTTCTAATAGTCGGTTCCTGACGGTTTTGCATGTGATTTCCGGACTTAGTTGTCTCGATACATTTGACAGAATTTCTTTACTGTTAAGAAAAGGATGTGTCCTACTCAAACGGAAAATGAGTTTGTCTTCTTTAGCGGTTGTTTTTCCTGCCCTGTTTTTTCTTTTGGGGTTTTCTATACTACCTGTATCATTGAAAACTTTTATTGCGCCATAGACAATCTTTTTGGAGCACTCCAGGTCCTGGCGATGGAATCCATAGATGCTCCTGCCGTACAGTATTTTCGGATGATCAATTGTCTTAGTTCCGGTGTGAAGCTCTTGTTTTTTTTTCCATTTCACTAAACTAAATAATATTACTAAGACGTATTAACAGGAAAAATATGCAGAGTCAAACTTTTACCGTAATAAAAACAAAGTATTCAAAGTTTGTATGCGATGTTTCTAATTAAATTTCCACAGAATTTCTTATATCGATCTTAACACTTAGTAAACTTTGTCCACCAAATACTTCGCCAGAAATTTTAACGGATCTACTTAATGTACAAAAAATACGCAAGGCTGCTGCAAAACAACGGCACTTAACAAGTCCATATATATTGTATGAAACTTGTGTAAACAAAGACACAATGACAACTCCATGTCTATTTTTTCATTGTTTCTAATTAGGCTTCCACCACTGTATATATGTACATATTCATATTTGGAAGTGAATTATACGGGTCTACCATACGATATGTAGAAAAATATAATCCAGAAAACAATAATTTAGAAAAAATAAATAATTAGCGTATTATTATTATTAAAAAAATTAATATAAAAAAAAAAAATGTAGAATGAAAAAATTTCGAAACCAAAATCTGGAAAAAATAAATCTCGAATAACAAAAATCTAGAAAAAAAAAAAAAATCAGCGAAAAAGCAAAAATCTAGAATTAATATTAATTTTTGAGATAATAGTAACAATCCGGCCGCGCGAATTATATAAATGCAATTGTCTAAAATGCAAATCAGCAAAATTTTGTCTACCAATGTGAAATTTCAGGCCAGAGACTGTATCTGAAGAATGTTGTTGACATTGGGTAAACTAATATAATTTAAAGAAAGTTTGCATATACTCAGCCTTGCACCCATCCCAAAATCCAACAGTGACCCCAAACAGGGGGGCAGCATGCCCCCCCATACGAATTTCAACGCGCAAGGGTAGCAATTTGTACTCTAAGCGGAGCGACATATAAAAGTAATTATCAATTTTCTCAAAAATTAGAGGACATAAATCAATCTGGTTTTCAGTGTTCGATTAAGATTTGATTTAGGCAGTAAAAACTACAAACAAAATAAGTATCTCAATATTGAAAAAAATCAGCATACAACTTTTTTTTATTTTTTCCTTAAATTTCAAGTTTGAAATTATTTGTTTTAAAAACTATTAACAGCTATAACTTGATAATTAATATCAAAGAACAGATTCCTGGTTTCCAAAAATCCTAAAGTCCTTTATTGTAAGTGTTGTCATTGTTTCTCAATTTTTTTTTTTTTTAATTTTAAATATTATTTTTAAATTTCCCCTCCCGCCTTAACGATGCCAGATGCTACTATTTAACCCATCTATAAAATACCGTTATCAATTTTTTGCTCTGTATTTATCGTACTCGTGCCGTCGAACTGCTCGTAAATCGAAAGAATAGATCCTTGGGGCACTCCTGCATTTATAGCAAACGAATTAGATGATACACTATCTACAACAACTTGGATCGATCTTCCCAGTAGAAAATGTCCATCCATCCGCAGAGTTGATGTGGTAATCCCTAAGACGCAAATTTGCCTAATAGGGCTCTATGCCAGACTCGGTCAAATGCCTTTGACATGTCCAAGACTACAGCTCTGGATTCGTCTTCTGGGAGTACGACATGCTAAACAGCTTACGTAGTACAGGTGCAAGTTCTGGTGCACAGCTCTTGAGTACCTACTATAGCCGGGATTCCGTCGGGTCCAGTTGCCTTATTGCAATCTAGTTCTTTAAGGATGCGTTGAATTATTCGAGGCCGAAATTTCACTTCTGCCATCGATGATTGCACCCTCGGGATATTTGGTGGCTCTAGTTGTGCTGAATCTAGGGTGGAATTCTCTGAAAACATGCTAGCGAAAAGATCTGCCTTTTCTTTAGGTGTTGTTGCTAGCGTGCCGTCTTCTTTTACTAGAGGTGGAAAAGAAGAGCAACAAAAGTTATTACTGATTGCCTTTGCCATGGACCAGAATGCGCGTGAGCCGCTAGGACATCCAATCACTTTGTTAGTGACTCTTTCGCTGTAAGTTGTCTTCGCCGATTCAATAATTAGGTTGCATGTTGCATCTATTTCGAAGAATTATAAATTCAGATCTTTTTTGCCCCGAAGGGTTTGATCGCCATTCCCGGAAAGTCTTGTTTTTCGCTGCGGTAACTCACTTGCATTCTTTGTTTAACCAGGGTTTATCTGAAGATAATTTTTTGATGCAATGTGGAATATAAAGTTCCATACCGAGTAAAATCATTTCGGTTACGGCTTCTGCGCACATATTGACATCAGTATCTCTAAAGCACATATCAGCCCATGGCAACGAAGCGAAGAAGTTACACAGCTCCTCCCAGTTAGATTTACTATAATTCCAAATCGATCGATGGCGATCCTGGTTCGCTCCTATTGGTATCGGTATAGAGAGGATAGCAGATATTAGAGCATGATCCGAATTCCCTAAGGGAGCTGACACTTCTATTTCATAATTATCTGGCTCTGTTGTGAGAAACAGATCGAGAGTGTTCCCATAATTTGTTTGGTTGTCTGGAATTCGTGTGGGCTCATCAAAGAGCTGAGTGAGATTGCAGCAAATGGCGAAGTCTTCAGCTTGTTTCCCTGCCTCGTCCGTTCGATTAGAATATCGTAGCCAATTCATGGTATGGGCATTGAAGTCACTAAGTATAATAACTTCAGCGGTTGGGTGATGAATTTATATCCAGTCTACCTTACAGGCAGCAAAAGAATTTGGTACAACTTTGTAGGACGACCTTTAGCCATATTATGTCGAAATCCGCAGGTTCCATCTCTTCTTTTCTTTCGCACGCTGCTCGGGTAAACACATATAGTCCCCCCTTATATCGAAAACGAGGAAGTAGTTCGTATCCTGGACAGCGAAGATATGTGCAGTCAGTGTTTGAGTTTATTTGAGTCACTGTTAAAACTAGGACGCCCGGCTTTTTTTCTTGCAGATGCTGGTGCACGCAGCTGACGTTGACATTGCTGAATCCTTGAGCTCGAATGTTGCAAAAATCTGTTACTAACTTTCTTCTGTTAGTATCGTCTTTTGTCTCTTTTGTCTTTGTGTTCGTTGTTGTCATCTGCCAAGCTCCGAAACGTAGTCAAGACTACTTCACGGAGCCTATATATAGGATGTAGTGGTATCTACCACCTTTGCTCGCAGCACACCACGAATTGATGAAATTGCTGCCGATATTCTATCTAATTAGCCAAATTAGGAAAGGGCAAGAAATGTTGATTATTATGTAGGTATCTACCCATTTGAAAGCTCAACGAGTTTAATTATTCACCGCGGCAACATTTTTTTTCTAAGTTCCAAGAAATTAAAATCGGGTTCAATAAAATTCATCGGATAGATATTAAATATCTCTATTTTTATTAATTTTCTTTTGAAATTCAGAACATGCAGTGCCCACTCTTTTAAGTATTCCATGTATAAATATCTCATGTGGTCTATAATTCTATAAATTTTAAAGTTCTCAATAATTTTGCCCTTAAACAAAAGCCATAACTATCCGTTGTGGTGATGGGAATACCCTCATCATCCATGACCCTATGGGGGATATGAAAGGATGTAGTTCATTGAATGAATTCTCCTTAAATTGATTTGGTTGCTGTGCAACCATAAGCAAAATTAATTATAAATAATTTCAATATCTAACCCTTAACATGTATATGAAGGCATAACTTTAGTTATAATTGGGATAACCCAACACAGAAACCAGTAGTACCTACTGACAGGTACATTCTCATAGTGCATGCCTAATTACCAAGTTCGGTCAATAGGTGCAACAGTCCTTGATCATCTGTGACACAATTTCTGTCAAATTACTGACTTTAATCTTAAGATTCGCAGAATTCTCTGTACACCTTAATAAGTTCAATCAGCTATATACATACCTACGTATAGTAAAGTCCTTGCATTCGATCACATAAATAATCACTTTTAAAGGACTTGGAGTTTACTTCCAATTAAAATGTGATAAATATACTATACCCACATAATACTTAATCGGAATTCCCCATCAAAGATTAACGTCCTTTCATTAGGAAACAATTCTGTAGCGACGTGTTCGTATTATTATTCATGTGGTTGAAAGCCAGTTCTGGAAAGCATTCATTAAATTTATTTTGTATGCATATGAATAATAAAGGGAATTGTAAATACTATAAATAAAATCCAACGTAATGCCGGAGATTAATTCAAAAAGTTTGATAAGAAACAAAAAAATTCTTTCAATGGATGCTTTAAGGATTCTGACGGTGCCATCCTCATTATTATGAAAAGTTCCCCAAGGAAGTTGAATTGACAAATAGAATGACTTGATGTGCAGAAAGTTGGGTGCTGCTTTTTGAAACCTCATCGATTTTTAAAGACAAATTTATGTTTATATGGAAACAGATTTTCCAAGGGCCTCCGCACACGAGATGAATTCTGCCGGCATAAAACCGATTTTGTAGGCGAGGGGACTGAGGTGAGTGGAAGAAACGGCAGAAAATGTTCTGCCTAGTTTGAGCGGTTGAACAAGGCAGAAAACTAATACATATACAATTTTCAAAATATTGGGTATGAAAAAATTAAAACTTTTTAAAGTCAAATGTCAATTTTGAAAAAAAAAAAAAACACTATCACAATCGTGGACAATGAACAATGACATTACCCTATTTAATTGTCCACGATCACTATAATAAAATCTAGTCGGAAAAATGACACTTGAATGTCTACCAGTTAAAAAGGTTCACCAAATAATTTGCTGATGGCCAATCACTAATCCAACTTATAATCACAACAATGGACGGGATGCGTTCTGCTAGAGACTAGAGATGGATGTATCACGAACGTAGTAACATTTTATTAGAAATTTGAAACTAGTTTTCGAAATGCGATACCAAGTAGCACGTTAAGTACATAGAAGAAGCGATCCCATTCTAAGGCGAGTAAACAAAAAAATATAAAAAAGTCCGTTTCAATATTAAACATTTTACCGCCAAAATTTAGAGCTGTGATGTCTCATATGCTTCTTTACAAACAGAACTATTCACTTACATTTGAATATATTCGCATAAATGACCTGTAAAATCGACATTCGCCGTGGCCTCGCATGGGATTCTCCGATGAACTTGCTGGCGAACGAACATTTTTCTCAGAGGAACTCGAAACGAAAGAAATTTAATTGGCCTGGTTTGATTACTCGGCAACAATAAAGTCATAATAATAATGAATACTTCCTAAATAATGTGCTATACATAGATCCACTGGTGATTCGGTAGCTTATTTTATCGAAGAGTGGAACAAATCTCTCCATCATTCCAGTGAAACGAAGATTGTTGCGCTTGATATTTCAAAGTCATTTTTACAGAGTTTGGCATCAAGATATTTTGTCGAAATTGCGAGCTTAATGCACCGATGCGTCTTTTATTCAATGGATTAGAAACTACTCAAATTGTTTTGGATGGTTTTAAGTCAGAAATTCCCCATATAAATGCTGGTGTACCCCAAGGCTCCGTTTTATCTCCTACTCTCTTTCTCATTTTTATAAATGATCTTTTATCTGCATCCATTCATTCACAGACGAATGGAAAGGAAAGGACCTATAATTTTATGTCGAGTTCGAACGGCTGCATTTAGGACCTTTTTCAGGACAGATATACTCTCGGGTATTTGACAGACGTTTGTGTTAGGTCGCGCAGTGGAAAAAACCTTATTACATATGTAATTTGTGTTTTTTATGGGATCGAACTTGGAACCCTCGGAAAATATTTAGTTTTGTACCTAGTTAAAACGACTATTATTTTATTTCAAAAAAAAAAAAAAATTACAATATATAATTTTTTTTCTTAGCCTATATGATTTGTCCATCTGCAAACATCTCTGGGCGCTGTTGAAGCGTTATAGGTTCGCCTTTCCCGAGAGAAGTATTTAAAAAAAAATACATAAATTAAAAAAAAGATAGCGTTTGTAATATAGGGTACTAAATACACTTAAAAATTGCCTTCGATTATGCAGTTCCTGTAGCGCAATGCGTTAACTGCATAGTTGCAGAGTAGAGAGCCCAAGTGTTTGAGTATACCGAACCAGTTACTGCGGAATTTCTTAAGTATATTGCAATGAAGTGCAACACATCCTCTAGTTCTCTCGCATAAAATTGGAAGCTCAGAGCGGTGCGGTATAAAATTAAGTTTTAAAAGTTCGCCTCTTATTTTGAAGATGGTACTTTTTTTATCCACCGGGCAGAGGTGCCGTTTCAGATTTTTGTTGGGGAGTATAATTCGTTTCCTTTGCGCAGTACCGGGCAGTAGCTACTCCTTAAAAATGAAAGAGTTTTTTTTTATAATTTGCTATCAGTTTTTCGGACTCTTTATCGTCTATTAATTCTTTTGACATAAGAATTGAATTTACGGTAGCCGTTCCAAGAAACGTGGTTCCAAAATTGCTGTAGCTTTAAGTCATTTGAAATATTTTCTAAATTAAGCAGATTTCGCCATTCTTCATCTAATGACTACTCATCGATGCCTACTAGAAAATTAGGAAATTGAGTCATTAGTGGGACAAGACTTGAAGCTAATTGCTTTGGCTTTAATTTGCCTTGCAATGCAACTAAAACTTTGTCATTGAAGTTGATGCCAGACAAAATTTCTTTGCAGAGTTCGTTGTAATTCTCAGCAATTATCCTTAATATTTTAAACATAAATATAGAAACCAACAGACACAAATAAATAAACAACTATCAAAATATTGGTCACTGACAGCACAGTGTCATAGCTAAGATCGAATGACAACTGGAAAGTGGGCGAGCTCAGTTCATAAATGCATTTCACTGAAATTAAGACCGAGACAGATTTTGTATAAAATAAAACTATTACATATTTTAATTTTGCAAAAAATTCGCATTCTTAGTTTAATTTTTTGCTTTGGGTTAAGCAGTATAATTTGCTTTTGGGAAGTACACAATATTGGATGAAAAATCGCAGTATAATACTGCTATTGCAGTACTTTCGGCAGCCCCGCCACCTGGTAGCTATTTAAAAAAATACGTACTTTCCTGTAGACAATGATTCCTCTTGCTGTAGCTCTGTATAAAGATGACTGCGCTTCATTTACAAGTTTGTCTTAAATTAATAAACTCATTTTCTGAAATATCATGTCTTCATTTTATTTTAGTGATTCCTGTTGCTCGCTTGGAGTAAAACTAAAGTTATAACCACATTTGGCTCCTAGTATTTCCCACTCATGAACACATTTCACCTTATATGATATTATTTGCGCAAGCACCAACCTCGGAATTCTTTCCTGACTCATCGCATTAACATTAAGAACATAATCCAAGTGGATTTTAAGAGTATTCTATTCAGGTATAGAGCAGTGTTGCCGTAAACTTAAAAAAAAAGTCACTAACTCGAACCTAAAAATTCACCAGATATGCTAAAATTTAAAAAAAAAGTCACTAGAAACAAATTTTCACTACAAATGAAAAAAAAAAATATTCAATTTTAATAATAAATTTAAAATAATAACACTATATTTTCCTGCATTATTTTTCTCAAGCACGTAGTTACTTCTAAAATGAGAAGCCAAAACTTCATTGATTAGGTGTGTTTGTACATTTAGTTCGATGTAGTCTTAAAGACGCTGCTTTTGAATCATGAACGGCTTTTTTACATAACTCACTTAGGTGATCAATTTGTAAAATTGATGTTGATGATGATGCTATAAAAAGTGCCAGCATACCTTCTGCTCCCAGAGTTGAAAGGTCTTCGTTTTTCTTTGGAAATCGGATAAGCTGGTTTGTCGAAATAAGTTCTTCGTGCCTTTTATGTTTTTTAGTGGAGCGGTGCTTCTTCAAATCTGCAAGTCTTGCATAAATCTTGATTTTACATAAAGAACAAAAGGCTTTTGATTGATCGTTAGCAACAGGTTTTATCCATGAATTAAACCCTAACTCATTTTCCCATATTTGCCTTTATTTTTGCACGTACAATTTCTTTTTTAAAGGTAGATCCATCTGGACTGGAAAAGGATGTAACATCACCAGGGGCGTAATATTTAGAAAAACATGTTTTGCAAAAAGCCACTAGAAAAGTGACTACAATTTTTTAGTGACAAAAAATAAATTTTTGTCACTAAACTTTTGAAAATTCCACTAGATATAGCGACAAAGTCACTAAAACGGCAACCGTGGTATAGAGGTGCCACTCCAGTCTCCAAGTGCAGCATGTACCTAGTTGGGAGAACCACTCGGAGTCGGGAGTCCGCCTTAGAAAATAGTTGAGACACTTTTCCACAGCTTCGAAAGCGCAGTAACCCCAGACCCCCCGTTGCATACAGTAGTATTGAAGAAGCTGTAGCGTGAAATATTTTCACTTTTGAGGTATGAGAAATACGAGTATTCTTGATGCAAAGTACTCCAGCACACTAACCTCTGAAACACTACGCCCAGTCGCCCATAGCAGACTTAGATCATTGAATAACTACAAATAGAAACGGCACCGAAGCAAACATCCGCTACGCGGTCCATACGTCGCTGTGATCGCTTGTGCGGGTTTGTGAAATGGATCTGGGCATAATCTGGGATTGAACATTGGATAAAAACGAAAACAAGAAAATGTATAATATCCCAACAAAAATATCCCTCTAAGGAATGCTGGATGGGTAATTTTTTGTTGTAAACCAGTTTGAGGTAGTGCCGTCAGTATAAAATTCTTTCTGAAATGACGTAACAGGGTAGGGAACTGGTTTGGTTCGGAAGACAATAGCAATGTGTAGGATTTATGAGTTTAAGAGAGGGAGGGCGATGCAAGGGGTGATCAGTTGGGTGGGAAGGATAAATTGAATAATAATGAGTTTGGCTTTCTTGCTGACATTACACAAGATTTTAAGATATATGCATAAATGTATGTTAGAGTCTCACTATTTTGCCTATATTTTTGTCAAATATACATCGACTTAAGTGATTCTTTTTGTAATTAACTCAAAAATATTATATCTATCAATCCACCAAATCGATTGAGTTCAAATTTCCAGGCAATCTTAGGTATTGGCCCGAGAATGCTCCTGTGAAGATTGGTTAAAATTGTCCCAAAGGTTAAAAAAAGCGCTATTCTGATAACGTTATATGCTGATAGACCAAAATATAGGTATCTGGGCAATAAAATTCCTAGGCACGAGCAATGCCTGCCGGGTACAGTAATTGTTAATCTTTCCAATAACCACTAATAATCATTTCGATAAAACTACTAGCGAATAGGTATACAATCCTGCGATTTATGGACCCCGCCTGTTTTTTAGACCCGAAAATATCGTTATTTATAACTACATATTAGATAGATACATTCCTTAAAGTGCTAGGTTTGATTTCATATATGTAGTAGCCCCGTGATGGTCTTGCTTGCTTTATTTGGGGTTAAACACCAGACTACTTAATTTCGTATAGCAAGAATCTAATCTGAACTTCAATGTTTCTAAATATTCCTAAACAAATCAACTCGAACTGTCAGCGTACAAACCGCATAGGTACCTAGTTATGCACAGTTTGAAACAAACTACTACATATAGGTACAAACAAATCCGTCCAGTCGTCTAGAATGCACCTACCTACCAACCCACACCTTGTCACCTAAATCCAAAAGCCACCACAATGACACCACTGCTGCACATATATCGAAGAAATACAAAATATGTATTGTAAAGAATCCGATCTGTGATTTCATATTTCCCCTTTCCACATTGTTATTTTCTTAAATATCAATTCAAATCATCATCACACTTGTCATGCTAAAAGGACCACACCCCACACACCACCCCTATATGCGAAAAGTATCTAACCGATCTTTTATTTCATATACATACCTTCTTTCCACATTGTTATTCTCATAAAATCCCAATCAGTCTCCTCATGCTAAAAATACCCTTTGCCTGCAATACAAACCACCACTAACTACCTATATGCGAAAAATACATACCCGATCATTGATTTCATTATCCTTTGCATATTCCACTTCCACTCCACAACCAATTATGCAATCGGTGGAGAATAAAATACAACAACAATAATTGTTGTTTCTCTTTCATTTGCATGTTGTCAATGAGACGAATAAAAACAGAAGAAGGTGAATAGTCTGTCATAAAGTAAGCATGGGAATATTTTGGGAAATAAATTTTACTTAATGCACGAACCTAGAAAAAGGTGGTATATGCATATACTAACTTAATACAAATTTGCTCCGCAATGAAGGTCCGTATGTCGCTTCAAAATGAGCTGTGACCACTTCTATTTGTAGTTATTCAATGCTTAGATTCTCATATTTATTTATGAAGATTTTTTTAATTATGAAGAAACACGAATATCTGTAATAGAAATATAAGAAACATTTTTAAAGTGACACTTCTTATAGTTCATTCGTTCATTCGGAATTACTACCGATACCGAACCACAATGAAATGGAAACGATGAAAGCGGGCAGTAGATACGGCGTCGCGTCGGTCATAGCCATCAGAAAATTCCATCCGTAAAAACACGAAACAGAACAAAACGGACACATTTAACCATAGCATATCGTAGGAATTCAGTGGAATACTTCGTGAAACTGAATGATAAGTTGAACAGAAAAAGTTTTTCGTACGGAAAAATTAATAAATTGGTTTTCTAAAAAAGTTGTAGATCAATAGCTTATTTTTTTTAGATGAACTGACTTCATAATTCAAAAGCAACATTTTAAGACCAAGATTGAGTTCAACGATTAAGTTCAAGTGCTTCAAAAAAGTAAAAACAATTTTTTTCGGTTGTATTTTACTGATAGCTATAAACGGGGCCTAATCTAGAAATCCAATAAATCGTTGAAGTGAAACTGGATATGTCTCGTTGGGCAGTAATTCCGAACAATGAAGAAACGAAATCCAATGAAACGACAGATTAAAGTGAAATTTCTTAAAGCTTGTTGCAGAGTAATTCCAAACTACTATGAAACGGAAACGATGAAATGGAAAAGGCGATTGGTTGCTTGGCCTGAACTCAGGTGAAATGAAAGTGACAGGTATAAGGTTTGTGGTTGTTTAGGCAGAACAGTTAACTAGAATGAAACGACAAGTTAATGTGAAACCAGCAACCATAAAATAGCTATTTACACCGATGGATCCAAAATGAAGACCAAAACGGCATGTTTTTTTGAAACCTCGCCAACGCAACTAATAGAAACCCTCTAAGCTGCGTTAGTCCAAAGTTGTCTGCCTCTTAAAATTGCAAAGAAGATACTGAGGGGAACCCTCCCTAATAGGTACCTAATTTAAAAATACCTTTTGGACAAAATAACTTCTTTTGATGGGCTGGACATGGGTTTGGACATAATTTTTTTGGTGAAAATACCTATGGGACAAAATACGTTTTTTCTAAATCTCTTTTGTCAGAATGCTTTCGTGTCGGGAAAAGGGTATTGTAAAGGTATTTTCAGATTTCCAAAACCACGACGACATCGTTGTAGTTTTGGCAGCTAAATTAAACAAATAACATAATATAATCTTTGCATATACCCAACCTTGCACCTACTCCAAATCCTACAGTGACCCCAAGCAGGGGGGTTCCCATACGTTGACAAATCCACATTTCCAAAAAGGTATTGTCCGAAAGGTATTTTGGACCACCAACCCGATACTGAGCGTAAACGCCTCGAATCAACGCATTGTTTAACCAGCGGATAGCTGATGAAATATTTCAAATATGGCAGATCCAGAATACACATGTCTGTTTTTCTTTTGTGACATCAAGGCGACTAGTTGGGAAAATGACAAAATAAACTTTAAGAAACTTTAAAATTGTAATTCGTCAGCCTAAAATAAGTCAAATAAAAGTATTGAATTTATTTAATTTATTTTAACGTGCACATAAGTGGAAAGAGAACTTTTCTAACTTTGAACAAGCAAAAGAAGGCAAGAAGCCAAATTTACTACGAAATTTAACGTCACCTAAGTGACAGCATTCATTGTGGTCATTCTTAATTGTGAAATCTGGAATCAATAAATAAAACTCAAATTTTAATGGGAGATGTAATTTCTTTTGAACTGAAATGAAAATTGTAAAATATGCACAACTGAGTCGCACCGCACGTAACTTGCTGCTTTATATTCTAAAATCACATCATTCTCATCAGTGTAGAGTTAAATTAAAAGCCAATGCACACGCCGGAGCAACTGGAAAAAAACTAAACCGGCTGGCAACTCGGGCTACTGACCAGTTACGGACTCAGCGGTCACTTGACTCCACACACGAGGAAACTCATCACCGATCAAAATCTCTAGTTCGTTCAGTGCCGTCATGTTTTCCAACCTCCCCCGCACCAGCAACAAATTGGTCTGTTGTTCGCTCATTTTCGACAAACTAGAAACTCAAATCAATAGGCAACCCGACATGCAAATCAACAGAGGATGGTTACAAACTGGTTTTTGTGGACCGCAAAGGAGTTTTCAACCAGTAGCGTCATGTGCGTCGTCCCATTTGATTACATACATACGGTATGAGTATGACTCAAAGCAAACTAGGTGCCAATTCGCATCGCTGATCAGTTTTTTTCCAGTTGCTCCGTGTGCCTTAGACTGTCAGAAACGAAGTTATCTTCAAATCCACTTAGCCATTTAGGCTGTAGTTAAGTAAGTAAGTTAAGTACGGACTTAGGCTGCCTCTATAAGTCTATGGTCTATCATCCTAAAATCAGTTCTAATTAAATTAAATCCCACAGATCGTCAATATTTCCACAAGTTTGACATTCCTCGTCCTTATTATGAAAATCATTTTTAAAATAAATCTACAGTAATAAAAGTGTCACTGCATAAACTATTTGGATAGTAGATTTACAAAAAGTTTACACGTTTCACTCGCAAAACAATTTATTTCCCTGGTTAAAAATTCTGTCCTCTGAATTATGTATCTCATGTGGCATTCAGCAAAATTATTCGCTCGTCTGGGCATGTAACTTTTCATGTCTCTATACCGCATGACGGTTGGCCACACATTGGCCCCAAGGCCACCCACAAGCTGGGTGAACTATTTTATGGCAAATTTGAGCTCACTCTCTCTTTGGTTGACCCCAATCCTTCGGTTTCGGATACATCTGTTGCTGTTAATGTAATTTGTTTTTAAAGGGAAAGCTTTTTTCCGCTCACCTTTTAAATTCTCGTAATAAAATTTTAAGCAGGTACACACTTCACAAATAGCATAGCATTCCACATGTGCTTCAACGATGACACGTATTGTCACGTATCCATCAAATGCATACCCATAGGTTTAGGTATCTATCTATAACAAAATAATATCATAAATTGCCATCCTTGCGCTAACATCATTACGGGGTTGCACAGTGCAACTACAACTACAGCTACAACATTTGAGCAACACTAATCATATTTACAACATTTCCTGCTCCAGTGAATCGCGCAATTTAAAACTTATTTTACTCGCTGGAAGTGCACTTGTGTTCACAGATTTCAAACTGACGTGCGACCATTAAACTATTTCCTAATATATTAAATTTTCGCCGAGGGAAATGTGGTTGCGCTCCTTCCAAAGAGAAAAAAGGACCACACATGTAGAACTAACCTTGTTAGTGCAACCACATGGCATTTATCTGACAAAAAAAAATAACTTTGAGTTGTTGGTGCGGTATACATACATGTGAATGCATTATTACTTAAAAGTTGAACTGAAAAGTAAAATTTTAGTTTGTAGGTATAGGTACTCGTATATCGCATTAATTAACACGAAGTCGGTGTACTATCCACAGGACCAGGACCAAGTCAAGTATCTTCAGAGTATTTTTTGTTTGTCATTTTATTTATTTTTATTTTTTTCGTTTTTACAAAATTCATAATTCAACATAAACATGACGGCAGTGACAGAGGAAGTGAGGTGTGTCCCCATGGACCTCTTCGTACCCGCAGCGCGGGTATATCGTAATCTTTGAGATTTAGTTTCATTGCATGGTTAGTAAGTTATAACCCGCTAGAGCCCCCGCTTAAACAGCGACGACCTGTGCTTCTGCATAAGCATGGCACCGAATCCTTCTTTGATCGCATCGGTGTGTAGGTAACTGTGTAGGCAATGTAGGAAATGTAGGATTCAACAATCTGATTTCAGGCTCCTCACACAATCTATCCTTCAGATTCTGAAAAGCGCATCCTTGGCTTTTTTCCCACACAAACTAATGCGCTTAGCCAAGTCCGACAGTAGCTTTGCGAATATTGCTTAACTCTTCACGAATTTTCTGAAAAACCCCATAAGACCGAAGGAACTTATGACATGTTGAATATTCCTCTGAAGGCCTTACAGATCTTTAGTTCTTTCCACCTGTTGTTGGTTTTCATACGAATCTTGTTCTCCACTCGTTCTCTAAGATTATAGAGATTGTATATGGTGGCTTGATCGACTGTAGTGCTCGATAATGATCCATTTCTAGCCAGTTCGTTAGCCCTCTCATTGCTCGCTTTGTCACTGTGTCCAGGGACCCAGAAAAGATTCGTAGTGTACTGCGGCATTGGTGAACTAGCTTGGATTTTATTTCAATAGCAGATACTGCTTTTATAGCCGCCTGGCCGTCAATAAAAATGAAAATGAAAAATATAGTTTCGTGGTATTGCCAGCAATGGCACCTTACGGCCCATAACCTCTGCTTGGACGACACTTCTGCTATCAGGAAGCCCGACTGAGTGCCGACCGGCACCGGTTCCACAGTCCATCTTTGATCCAACTGTGGATATCAATTTTCTCTTCGTGAGTTAATTTGTGTTCCATTCATCCCTATTCGGAAAAGCAAATGGTCTATCAAAGTTCAGATGATGAGACATACAGTCAGAAGTGACAACGTTTTCAACGTATTTGCCTAATCTATGCTTTGCCACCATTTCATGGGTTCCACCTCCAAATGCTAGACCTTATGTTAGCAGATTCCTCCATGTATAGGTATCAGATTGAGAAATGCCTCTAGTCCAGCTGTAGGTGTGGTTTTCATCGAGGTGGCTGTCCCTACATATTCACTTTGTCATTAAATTTGTAACGCCAAGAAGGATTCACCAGAGACCCTATAAAGTATATATATTCTGAATCAGGATCACATTCTGAATCGATTTAGCCATGTCCGTCTGTCTGTTGAAAACACGATAGCGTCCAAACGAATCTACCTAAGCGAATGAAATTTTGTGAGATGTCTTCTTTTCTACTTTCTTCAATCTTTCATTGTCATTCTGCTTCCAATTAAAATTACTAGCGAGGTTCATTCCCAGATATTCCGCCTTATTTGACACTCTTACGGGTGTTCTTGAATTGTTGTATTACTCTTTTGTTTGTGAACAGCTTAGTTTTCTAAGGAATAACCCCAAGAGCCCAAGGACGCATTGTCTTGTTTACGTACTGAGTACACTTAATGAGCTTCCTAACTGGAATTGAAGACACTAACAAAAACATAAGCAATTCCCAGAACATCTGGAAAGGATTTAACTTTTCTCATACATGTTTGACCGAATAAAGAATTAAAGTATGTAGTTTAAAAAAAGATAGGGCCGAAGATTTATCCCTGGGATACGCCTACGGGCTTCAAGCCATCCCGAGGCCTTTTTAAAATTTAAGTAGGTTGATTGCGGGCATGTCGGAAAGTTCTCACAAGTGCTGGGCAATGACAAAGAAAGTGTGGATTGTCCTCATGCAGCTCCTTCTCACCGCATCCCTCTCATTTTCTTGGTGTCCGGTAATAACGCCTACATAGAAGTACAGCAGCACCAGACAATACTGTAAAAACTTTCGACGTTAAAAGGCTGGTATCGCTGGAGTCTGGAGAAGAGGGTACACTAAAAAACATTACGGACTGTACAGATGCAAGAAGTTTCGAAATTAATCGACTAACTTTGGGGCATACAGACCGTATGGAAATCAGCCCGAAGAATCGTTCAACTTTACTCCATTGGAAAACACTCTTGACTTAAGGTGGCCCTTATATTCTGTGAGGAAATTTCGTTTTACCTTTTGGACCCACTTTTGTTCCCAGTTTAGTATAAGCAAACCCCCTACACTTTCCAATCTAACCTTATAGTTTAAATCGTTAGTCTGCAGTCCAATGTGTCTACCTCTGACCGACGATTTCACCGTACAACACTAACACTTATTCATCAAATTGCTTTTCAATACATAAATTCTTATATTGACAGCTATTCGACACAATTTACATTATTCATCCATATCCTGTTGAACATCGTTAATTTCTTATTTAATAGAACCAACAACTCATTCTGAAATCCTCAGGAGTGATAAATTAAACCCATGAAATATAAATGGACAGGCTCGACGAAATTATGAATTAGACAATCAGTCAAATGAGAACAGCTTTCTAGCTCTTTCTTTTGTCACAACAAAATTAAAGTGTTGACAAACTTCAAACCTTCATGTAACCCTGAACTGGGTACAATCTCAAGAGAGAAGGGATGACATAAAAAACCTATTGCATAAATCATAAGGACACCATTAAAGGCGACATGATTCCATTATGATTCGGTTCAAATCCTTGCAGTAAACAGGTCGAATATCCAAGTCGTAAAGGCATTTATCACTGAACAATCTAAAAAGGCCTAATTGTTTTATTTCCACCCTAGGGGACATTAATGCCCAACGAATTATGATTTTAAAATGATGACATCGTTAAAAAGCTGTTAAGTATTTCTAAAGCAAATGATTTCAAAGTTGGCGTCTGTTGTTTCACTTTCACATATATAAGTTAAGTTATGCATTTGATTAGGACCAATGATATTGGTCCACATCTGCTGGAACAATTTGGAAATTCAGTTTACATCCTTAAAGACGTTAAAGTCATATACACACTTCCTAGTAAAATCAATAATGATTTCTAAAGAAATACACGAGATTCAAAGTTTGTAGACTACCATCGGATGCCATAGATTCCTCCAAGGAGCGATCATAGAATTCCTCGGAAACTTAATAAAAATTTATGACGCCTTTGCAAGGAAAACGTCTATCCTAAAATGCTACTCGTAGCTGATTCCATCACCTTTCACATTTTCGCGAATATTACAGGTGAATGGTGGCAGGCTTCATGTGGGATAATATTCGTTGATGTCATAAATGGATAATTAATGAACACAAGAGGATTTACCTTAAAAATATTTACATGAAACATTTTGCCTTTACGGAAGGCTGATTAACGTTGCTGTGCCTTATGGCTCGATTTATTTATGCTAATGGAATTTATTTCAGGCAATTGAAAACAATTTAAATAAATAAATGATGTTTATGGAATTTATGCAAAACAGATTTACTCTACAATTATGTGGTGAATAATGAGGAACAGGTTCCACAAATTTGCAGGTAATTGCCTGGATTGTTTTGGTTTTATTGTATGTCCTGTCAAGTTGCAGTGAAACCTGCTTATCGGTGGAGCGGAGTCTGTAATAGGACCATCATCTAATTGAATCGCACTTTATGGGTCTGATGTTTTTGCAGACAATGAGCTACCAAAATTTCAATTAATTGGTCAGGTCTGGCGCTTTACAAGGTAGTATAGGCATATCCAATTATTATTAAGGTACTTTATTTTTGTTTTTCTTTAGTATTTAAGTGAGCATAAAAAGCATCAAAAGGGACACCTTATCAGAACTGTTGTAAAATTACTCCCCACCAAGGAATTTATAATGATAGACTTTCTATATACGGACGGACCTTTTGACAATATTAAGCTGATATCTACAACCTCCGCACTTGAAAAGCCGACAATTATAGTCAGAGTTAGAATTTGCTACTGCAAGCGAAGAAGGTCACATATTCTTTAACCGTGCCAAGAAGGACCTTATTCCCAGGCGGCCGGCGCTGCAGTTCGTGGTGAACAAGGACCTGTACGAAAAATTGACAGAAAATTCAACTGTTCAAGAAAATCAATTAAAATGAATCTAATCATGAACCTACAGTTTGAAGTAGGTACCTAAAGTAGAGTTTGGTAACAAAGTTGTTGTTGCTGTTGTTTTCTCAAACAAGGATCTAATATCAACACGATGTTGGAGCGTGTATCGATCTATAATCCTCCTAGTTTTTACTCTTCAAATGTCATCGCAATAATTGCTAAATTTTGACAGTTTCAAAATGGCGCAAGATTTGAAATCAAATTTAATCTTGTATGAGGTATGATGCCGTATGCCTATGACCAGACCATTCCCCTCAGAACGCTTAAAACCTGCTGATGAAATTGCACAGCGAAATGTCTGCGTAAAGGCAGCGGAAAATAATTTGTGGAGAGTTTCATCAGCTGCTACACAAATGACATTTGACATTTTACGACAGCCAGAATTTGTATTATGTAATTGAAAGCAATTTTCTATAATTAAAATTATAGAATTTTATAAAAATGTATAACGATATAGACATATATAGGGTGACATAGTAGGGTGTAATACTACATTGATGCCAACAAAAAAAAAAAGATAACAATGTGACAGCTGACAGTTCGGGGTTAGTAAAAATGCAGCGCTATACGAAAGAATAACGCATTTTCATTGTTGAACTATGTTTTAAAATAAATGAAGGTTTGTAAGCTACAGTCCGCAATTTTCGAACAAACTCCTCTTAAGTGATGAAGCTCATTTTCATCTTAATTCGGTAATCGTCAAAATTATCGCATTTGGGATTCAGTAAACCCACGAGTAATTGTTGAGAAACAAATGCATCCACGGTGCAGGGAAAGAAGTCCCCGGGAACTAAGTCCACTGAGGGACCAAGTTCCTACCTAGTGAGAAATAAAACCCACTAGCTAGGTAGGAACTAGTTGCATTGGAGTTTTTGGGGTCACAAGTCACCCCTTAACCCGGTTCGAAAAGCGCAACGCCTTCGATTTTGTCGCGCACATGTGACCTGAACTTAGTAGAAGCGTTGTGTGGTCTTCTCAGACGAAACATATTTAATTTGGAGGCCCCGGATGGCCATAGCTACTATTTCCATAACATCCGCAAAAAGACTAATCATTTGGACCGGCTGTATAGCAGAGTTGAACGTGTGGGGGTCCGTTTCGTACACCTGCAAATTACTATTTTTGTCAACCACAATGAATGCGTTGTCTTACAATGGCATATTGAAAGAGACCTTTCCATACTTTTATAACTTTTTTGGAACTCTGCCTTGAATTTATCAACATGATAATGCGCCAATATACATTCAGCCCGGATTGGATTGTTAAAACGTATATATAGAGCCAAAAGGTGGAGCTATTAAACTGACCTACTCACCGGATTTGAATACCTATCATAGAAAAAGTTTCGGGATGGTTGATACGTCAAATCTATGGATCGGGATGACAATATTCGACTATATCTAAACTAACCCAAGCCATCGAATTAACTTGGAGTTTGATTTCGCTAAATTATTTGGCCAATTTGAATGCATCCCTTCCAAACCGGGGAGGTGTGCAGTTTAGAGCATAAAGGTGGCTCAAACGCACAATTGAATAATTTTTTAATTTATAATTTTTAATGTATAATTTTTTTTTCCAATTACCTTAAATTTAAGTAATGTTTGTGTTAAAAAGAAGCAGATTTGTTAAAATGTTTTTTTGCGTTTAAGTGTTCTATTCAAGCGCAAATTTATGACCCCACATTTTACCGGTTTTTAGTTAACAATTTTTTATTAATACAAAGTTTTAGTTTTAAATTTTCCTTCTAGTAAAATCACAACAATTAAATGAACTTTAATTTAAAAAAAAAAAATTAAGTCTCTATGATGCTTGTTTTGCGACCAGTGGGTGATTGAAAACCGACCTTAGGGGGTGTGCTATTCAAGTGACCCAGAGTGTATCTGCCTGTATAGCGGGTGTTGCTTTATGGTTTTGTTTTTTATTACCCGATGAGTTTCAGTCAGATTTTTAATTAATTAAAAGTTCCCTTAAATGTTATGAACAATTAAGAATTAATCTACATATCTACTAATGCGGGCGCCCTTTCGGGCCGGTAATGTGCTAGAGTTGACTTTTGAAGTTAAAGTGCTCGAACTGTAAAGCTTACATAATACTTTCTAACACGAAACGTAGATCTGATTTATGCCCACCTTGCACGCGAAACATCATGACTCCAAAATAAGAGAGACCCTAGTGGATGATTTGCAGATTTTTGGCCACCATGTTTACCTTTTCTCATATAAACTATGCTTATACGTATACCGGAAAGTCACAGCAACAAGTCATGCAATTTCTGAATAAAAACAAATTCAACCATCTTGCTAAGCAAAACATTTTAATTAAAATAATTGTTTAATAGTCATAATAATAATTATAAATATCATTTCTTTTCGTGATTCTCCATAGTAGAATAGATCACATCATAATCACAACTTTTAGAAACTTATATAACTAAGCTTAAGCTTATATATCTTTCATTTTGTTTAACAATTATAAAATTGTTTACATATTATATAGAACACGTAACAAAAGCAGTCCAAAAAGTACAAATACATTTTGACATTATATATTATAATATAGATATTTATATATATTAGAAAAGTATGTACAGAAAAATAAAAATAAGTTCTAGGTATGTCCTCGTACTCAAACTATGGACGAGTATCCTGTGAGTAGTGAACATGTAACACCTTTTTGCTACCTCGCCCGCTTCTGGTCACATTGCATGAGGAGGACGATTGCAGAGCATGTTAAATACATGTTTCGTTGTTCTTTATCAGATTCTCTTGGACATCGTTTTCGGTGTAGATTTTCGGACGTCCATTAATGTTTTTATCCACGACAACAACTAGGTTAGTGCTGTGGTTGTTTTGGTCCTCTTTTTCATTCTGAAAATAAAAAAAGAAAATTAAAACATTTTTAAAAGATTCATTCTGTTAAATAGTAAAATAAAGGACCGTTATAAAATTATAGTCAAAAGGGGATGGTATTGATTCACATTTATGGTATTTTTGAATCAACCAGTAAAAAGGCAATTCGTAGTTAAATATAAAAATGGAGCTTACTGCAGTTTCTTTTCAGAAAAATATAATCGTGAATGGTCCTGAAAAAATAATCACTCCCATTAATTTAGCGCATTTTATCTGCCAAACAAATTGAATGCCAAACTCGGCAAAATGAAAGAACTCCGATTTGATTAATTTGCTCATTGAGGTAAGAAAGCGAATTTAGGAATTGTTATGTTTATTATGTTACTTATAATGAGTGTTAACCGACTTTTTTTTTTACTGAAATTGAAGTACTTGGACGACTTCTGATTCATGCAGGATGGCGCGCGTCCATGCCACTATCGATCTTTTGCGCACCAAATTCCCAAATCGGGTTATCAGCCGTCTTGGTGATGTCAATTGGCCGCCTCGGAGCTGCGATTTAACCCCTTTGGACTTTTTTTTGTGGGGAACCGTGAAGGACCGATGTTTGCCAACAATTCGAAAACGATTCAAGCACTTGAGGCCAATATCATCCAAGCAATCCGTGAACTAAGCCCGAAACCATCAAGAAGTTCTTGGGAAATTGGAATGACAGAATGCGCTACTGCGAAGCCAAAAGGGGCAGTCACTTGAACGACGTTGTGTTCCATAATTAATGGGAATGTTTGCTCTTCCTAATAAAGCCATAATGCATGGAAAAAATTTAATTTTGTTCATTTTATTGAATATATAAAAAAAAACTTGTATTTGGCCCACCCTTTATATGAACGGAACAGGCGCTGTTTGTCATCAATTTGGCGGTGCCTGGTTCTTGAAACTGTGCAAACACATCAATTATTGTTCTTTATTCACCTCCCCGTGGTAGCCACTAACCACTGAGTACCTACTGTCTTTTGTGCATCCGCACTCGGCTTGCTAAACTTATAACCGCACGTGTGTTGAACACGAAGAAAATATCAACACTATAAGGCTCTGCCCGAATGAGTCTTAGAAGTCTAACATGAGCCCCTTATAGGGAGGAAATACGGTGGATAACTTACTAGATTGAATCAACGGTGTCATCAATATACATACAGTGGCCGGCATAAGTATTTTGACAAAACTGAAGTTAATTCTGCTCATAAGTTGAACTTACTTCATGTAAATTTTGGCATCAATGGAAAGGTCATTTAAATTCCGTTGGAATGATACACAACTTTCCTTAACCCATTAAGTACCCATGGAAAATTTAGAACTTTTGTGAAAGTCTACTTTTTTTACTTTTATCCTCGGTCAAAAAAAAAAATGTTTTGATGCAAAAAAATTCTTCAAACAATTCTAATAGTGACTGCAAAAAAAATTTCAAAAATCTCTTCGCTAATATTGTTTATGATTTTTTGAATGGGATGATCTCAGAAAAATGTTGTATGAAAAGGAGGAAAAAGTGGTAAAATAGTCATTTTTAGCAATTTTCAAAAAATCATAAAAAATGAGTTTTCTGAGTGCTGTTGGATAGACTAGTAGGCTTTGCAAAATAAATTAGTTTATAAAATCAAAAACAAAAAAAAAAAAAAAAAAAAAAAAAAATAAGAAAAAAAATTAAACAAAAAGAAAATCATAAATTCAAATCAATTTAATAAATACTAAATAGTTAATAATATTTGCCAGCCCCTTTAGTATACTGAAAATAGTCATAAAATTGGACGAATTAGAGAAGAGCCAAGTTGGCAGAACAGTGCAAAGTTCGAACTGTTGGTGAACGATCAAGATGTAAGATGTAACCATTATAAAATTACAGATACAAGAAGAGTGTATTTTTATCAAATATCTGTACGAAACTACTGAAAAGGTAATTTAGTTAGACATGTTTATTTTAAGTTTAGAAACTTAACCGAAAATGTGTAACATCGTCACATCGGTTCGCGAACGCCTCGGCTTCAAGAGTATTTCGCCAACACAATGGGAATCAGATCCACGACAATTGGGTTACACCTGGGTGCCACCAGGTATAATAACATCGTCAAAGGTCCAGCGTTACTTTGATGAGATTGATGAGAAAATTCCAAAACTCAGTTCAAACGGTAATATGTAAGAACCTTGAATATTTACGCCTCTGTAATTATTCAATCAGCTTATTTACGGGTTTAGTTTGTCCATTTGTATTGGCGCTATTCTACCATACCCGGAGGCCCAGAGTTTAGCTTCAATGAGGGCCGAGGCCTGTGCTAATGTCTCTAATACATACATACATACATTTTCAAAAAATCATAAAAAATATTAGCGAAGAAATATTGTTCTGAGCACACAGTTCCACAGTTACCACAGTTCCTATAAACTCTAAAAATGACATAACAATGACAGCAGAAAGCGAAGTTACAATTGCCAATCGCTGTTCTCTAGTCTTACAAAGCAATTAAGGCCCTTCAAGAACTGCTAACTCTATGTAAAGGGTCCGCCATCTAACGTTTTTTTTTTTTAACTAGTGCTTATTTCGCGAATGGTAACACTTAGATCATAATTGGGCCATTTTTCTTCGAAAATGAGCAAGGAGTGGCCGTTACAGTAAATGGCGATCGTTATCGGGCCATGTTGAACGAATTTTTGTTCACAAAAATTGAAGAGGAGGATATTGGCAACATTTGGTTTCAACAGGACGGCGCTACGTGCCACACAGCCGAAGCTACACACGATGTTTTGCGCCCTGTTTTTGAAGATCGCATTATCATCCGCAGAGCTGATGTCGTTTGGCCACCGCGGAGCTGCGATTTGACACCGTTGGACTATTATTTGTGGGGTGCCGTAAAAGATAAGTGTTACGCCGACATGCCAGAGACAATTGACGCTTTAAAGGACAATATTCGTGAAGCCATTGGTGAAATACAGCTGCACACAATCGATAATGTGCTTAAAAATTGGACCGATCGTGTAGGCTACTGCATGGCCAGCCGAGCCAGCCATTTGAATGAAATTATTTTCCATTATTAACCGGAAGGATTGTACTTTCAAATAAAAAAAGAAATTTGAGAAAATATTCAGTAGTTTTTTTTTATATCATTTTCAAAAAAAACCAGTAAGACAATTATCTTCGACTATGCCGAAGCTCAAATACCCGGTACTATATTATTCTAAAATAAAAAAAATATTTTAGTATTAAAAAATTATATATTTGTATGGGAGGTATGGGTGCTTTTTATTCGACCAAGCTCATTTTTTGTCAAAAATTTTAAAATATTATTAAAACAATATGTGCAAAGTTTAAACTTGCTATCTTTACTGTAGCTATTTAAATTTAATTTTTAACATAAAAAGCTATATAAATCTGATATTTTTGTATGGGAGGTAGTAGTAGTTTTCATCCGATCTTGCTCATCTTCGAACTTAGCCTCAGTTTGGTGGATAAAAGCTTACGTACCAAATTTCAAGTCGATAGCTCTTAAATTACGGCCGTAATCGTGCGGACAGACGGACAGACAGACGGACATCACTAGATCGACTAAGAAAGTGATGCTGATCAATAATATATATAGTTTGTCACACCTACAACGCCTCCTTATGGGCGTTACAAATGGAATGACAAAGTGAATATACCCTCACCACAGTGTGGTACCGGGTATAAAAAGTTATTTGGCGGACCCTTTATTAAAACCATCACTATCCTAGTCCAGCTATATGGCGCATAAGCATTGATATTAGCCAAATATGCGTCCCTGGTCGTTTTTAACGCAAAATTCGTTGAGTGGTTTTCGGACCTATTTGCGTTTATGAAATTTGTAAAAGTAGATTTAACAGCGAACTCTACAAGTTATACAGCGACATTGACCTGACTACATTGGGCATGGAGTCTTTGACTCCAATCCAGCACGACAACACAGTAAAGCAAAACGATAACGAAGCCTTAGGTGTCACGCACAAGTGTAAGGTGATCTTAACCAACTTTGCAAATGGAGGAAGTTATCTAAGGATTTGGCTAACTTAAGAGTCTTATTGGTTGAATCTTAGGCCCGCCCCGGACCAATATTCATCAGTCGTCTACCTTTGTTTTAATTTGTATTCTCCCCAAACAGGGACTCTGATTCCATGCACCTGATTGCCGAGAAGATATGGATATATTTTGGCAGAAATCAGGTTTTCTTTCAGTTAAGATAGGGTTTCTTTTATCGCCATTATTTCTGACTTAAAAACGCTGCAGTGATCTGGGAGACGGAAGGAGAGACTGAGTTTTAGTCTATCGGAGAAAACACCGCCACTACCAATCCCGTCCACAGTTTTTGATCCAATGCTCCCTCCTCCCAGAATGATCTAATAGGAATGGAGACTTGGAAGTTGTTACCAAACTGTGCCTGTGAAAGTGTTCAGGATTTCGGCATTGTTTTGCGAACGGCTGTAGAGGCTGCCCTCTTTTCCTACTGAAAATATTGATCGGTGTTTCAATTGAGCCCAAATGAAATCGTTAGCTGCGTTTCGCCATTTGCGAATAGGTATGCTCTACATTCCACCAATGACCAGTAATTTATCCTTTTTAAACATATTTTCATACCCATACCTACTCTGAAATATAGGTAGCAACTTCCATTATTCTAATTTTATCGAAAATCTTCGTACCTACTCCCAAAATCTAATCATTATACGTCCTGGCGTGACGACATTATGTAGTCTAATGCATTTAGTCAAATCAATTGTTTTTAGGTCCTTTTTCGAATATACATAAACCTACTTATGAGTAGAATTAGACGCTGCTATTTTACATAAACCTAAGTCCACAGAGTTCAAATGAACTCCCAAAAGAGCAGCAACTCCCTATTGTCGTCGTTGAATGACAATTTTTAATAAATTCCTTAATTCAGGTTCAGACACTCGTTGTCATTACAAATTACAACAGATTTACAGTCCTAAAACAACTGGAATTTCCATCGAATTAATTCCAGTCCATAGTCCATCCAATGAAAGCAATATGCATGCCAATGCCAAATAATCCATCCATGATTTTACGACTGTCTTCCAAAGTGTTGTGCGAGAATAACATCACCCTTACCTAATTGCTTTATTAACATTTTCCATAATTTAATTTGTATCCTAATTTTTAGTCTGAAAATTCGGCAACACCAAAATAAATTATGTCCTTCTACCGCTCTGTATAAGGAAAAGTGTATAAAGACATTCCTCGAGTTGAGCTCCTCTATTCTCATCATAATTTACGATGACTTAAAAAGGATAACTCAAATATTTTAAGGTATGAACTTCCCAACAGGATAATATCTCCAGGAATCTTAAAAAAAGGAGAATTTTTCTTTTCTGCTCTGCTTTGCATAAAATCCTTTGGAATTTTTAATTAATTTGACGTTGACTCTATAGACAAAAGGATACACTCCCTGTGTGTCATCAGAGAAAATCCTTTTTTTATACTTACATTTTGTGGTGACTTAGTATAGTCTGACTTCTTCATCCATATACTGTTGGTCGACTTTATTGAATCTCTGCCCTTAATATGATGAACATTGCGAAGGGATCGAACCCGGACCTGAAACGAGACCAAGACGATTTTAAAGGAATTTATACACTCGAAATGGAAATTATTTAAATTTGTATGAAATATTATTTCTGCCACAATTTCCACTCGTTTCATGTAACTGAAACTGTCATTTCAATTACGGGTGAATAACTAAAAGTCTACTTAAAAGTTTGCTCAAGTTGTTACATGTAACCACCTGGGATGTATAAAATGTTGCACGACAAAGTTCAACTGAGTGAATCAATTTATATGATTGGGCCAGTGACTTCTGAACTCAACACTAAAACTCAAATTATGTCACAAGAGCAACTGTGAAATAAGTAATGGCATGTGTGGCTATAGTTGCATTTTAATAGCAACGAAAGATGCGAAATCTTTTACTAAGTTCGACAGACAGTATGATGGAAACGTATGCTGAAAGTGTGAACGAATACCTAATGCCCAAAACACATGTGCAGAAATTCTGAATGCTTCACTGCATGCAGTACTGCAGATGAAACACATGTGCAGAATTCAATTTGCAGCGGTTGCTGTCAATGATGGGAAAAATATGTGAGTGAAACAAAGACGACAAACATTTGCCGTCTCTCTTTTCCTCGTATGCATCAGTAGCTGAATTTAAAAATTCGATGCTGCCAAGTCTACGTAATTTAATTCACTGCGTTGCTATGCAGTGGATTTAGAAATAGAGACATGTTGCAGTGCTGCGGTGGCTGCAGAATTTACATTTGTTTCACCACATAAGAACATGTGTATTCTAATCCTGCTGCGCAGTGAATTGGGCATAAGACTGTCTTCGGAGAACTTTTAAATTTGGCAAAAACAAATAATTTAGTTTCCTCTTTGTTTGGCCAGGTTTATGGTCAGGACCAGCGTTACCGATGGCCGACTTTTTTAATCTCTGGACCCCTGCGACAACTTTTTAAAAAGTCTCTATTTGGGACCCTTTTTACAACATTGGCGACTTTCGGGCTGCTTTTTCCATAAAAGAAATCCTAAAAACTGTTGAACAACTAAAACAAATACATTCTGCATCCATAATTAACACTTTCCAATATGATTCCACTGTCATGTCAAGTAGTTAAGTATGGTTTGTCTTACTTATTCTCCCTCATTATTGCATCTTTGATTATGCAGAGAGCAAACCATCACTGAACAAAATATGCTGAAGGGAGTTCCAAGTGATGAAATCTTTTTAAACTATTTTTAACAACCAAATGTTAAAGAATTTTGGTTTAAGATTGGCCAAATTGAAAAAGAAGTTCGATTAATTCCGATTCACTTTCGCCGGTAGATGAATCAGCTAATATTGCTAAAGAATTAGCAAATTATTCGCCTGTATCAGCAATTTTTAAGATTTTACCACTGGAATTTATGAATTGACAAATAAAAAGGTCACATCATAATACTGCAATTTACGGAAAAACAAAAGGCATCTGTCATTTTTCATATAGATTACTAGAAAAGCGTTCCCTAACTTTTTCGTAAGTTTCTCTCTCTCTCTCTGAGAAAGACTTCGTCCCTACAACAGCCATTTTGACAATCTTTTCCAATCTTACTACAAAAGTAAAGAAAAAACTTGTAGAAAATACATCGAGTATTAAGTTTTTTTTTTTATTATAGCCATTTTTAAACCCTTGGCGACTTTATCATTTTGGCCAACGCTGGTCAGGACTAGTGATCTGTGGAGTTCGTCGATTCGACCTTAAAAGGCATCTTCCTGATTCTGAAGTTTTTTGGCCCGCCTCTTTTCTGCGCTTGTATAGGGACGTTGAGTTGATTGACAATGCATTTTTGAAAGGATTCGTAATATCCTCATTTGAACAGGGCAATGTCAACTGAGCCGGTCGTGCTCCAATTTTTCGAGATGAGTATTTTGAAGAGAAGGCTGCCCCGGAACTTCTAACTTCTGATCCTATTAAGCTTTGGTACGCCTGGTTCCATGCGAACCATCTTCATCTCAACTGTCGTTAATTTGATTCCATACTTTTTGTACATTACTCAGCATTCCAAACCGTATGTGAACGCCAGACGAGGAACGATGTAGAGCCCTCTTTTCCGCTTAGGGGACATTTTTCGATCACAGCAAATATTTCATGTTGTCATCAGGAGTTGCTTCACTATTACCTAATCATAGATCCCCGATAGTTGAACTTTTCGCTTGGGAATCACTTGGAAATCACTTTTCCATTGAAATAAATGTGTGGACTAGGTCGAAATGGATCAGAGAATGAGTAAGGAACCTACTCTGTTTTTTTTTTTGGACTAATTCGATACAGATTTCTCTCCAAAACAACCACCCATACATCAAGTGCCCTTTGCAGAGACTTTTGATCCCTACTTATGATGGTTCCAACGTCAGAAAAGAACAACGCATGCGCTTTGGGGTCCATCACTTTTATTTCAAGCAGATAATCTAGGACTGCAATAAATAGACATCGTCATCTACACCGACAGTCAAGCAGCTATTAAAGCATTCGAATCACCAATATTAAGATTCAAATTGGTCAGACACTGCCGCAAATCTTTAAATGAGATCTCGAGTAACTGCACGTTAACGCTGTGCTAAGTCGCTGGTATACCAGGTAACTGTAAAGCAGACGAACTTGCAAGGAACGGCACGAAAATGGAACTTTCTACCCCCATGCGCCAATTGAAACTGTAAGATACAACATCTCCACACTAGCACTGCAACAGGCTAACGAGAGATGGCGGGATCTTGACACCTGTAACCATGCAAAACAGACCTGGCCACGAATAAATCGGCGCAGTATAAAGGTCCTGTTAAACATCAGTAGAACACATATCGGAACTCTTGTCGGAGTACTAACAAGCCACTGTGTACTAGGAAGACATGCCGCAAGGCTTGGAGTTATCGCTAATGACTTCTGTCGTAGTTGCATGGATGAGGAGGAGGAGGAAACTTCGTTCCACCTACTATGTAACTGCCCGGCGCTATCCTCGATTAGAAAGCAAACTCTAGGAGAGTACTTCTTCGGGGAGCTTGCTGATATTGCCGAAACGAATATCAGAAAAATACGGAAATTTCTCCAAAATTCGAAATGGTTCCAAGAGTAGCGGAAATAACCAACTCTGTTTGTGGTATCACAATGGACCTCATCTGGTGAATTACTCCGTATTAATGGATAATTGACACCTAACCTAACCTAACCTAGAATGTGTCACTGGTGCACACCGACTTTAATTGGGAACTCTTTGGTGACTCCGGCGGGGCATCTTAGTCTTGTCCTTTCCTCCGTCATACATGTCAACGATCATCTGTACGTGCGGTTCTGGGGCTCTTCGATGTCTTAGCACCAACCAGCATATATCAAATCTCTTGGTTGTCTATCGAATAATTTTTTTTAAATCAACCAAGAGCTGACCAATTTTTAAATGAACAGATGCAAACACAATTTTTAGCTTAGTCTGGTATCCACAACTCATTGGGGTCGAAGAATCTTCGATCAGAAGCACTGGTGTCCATATCCATTCACTCTTCATATCATAGCCGTCTTAGATGACTGACTTATATGACTTTCTGGCCAGGTCGTTGTACAGCTTGTAAAGTTGTTAAATCTCAATTTTAGTTCAATTCAACTATTTATTTAATAACATTGACACAGTAAGAAAAATTCGATTTCTCCCTTTTAAAATTCCGTCAACGTAAACGGGACCGAAAATCTGTCGAAAAATTTTGCGTTGGTCGTGGCGGTAATACTACTCCCAGTTTAGCAAAGATACCTAGCCTATGTCAACATGAAACTGTCGTTTTGTTCTTTAAATAACTGGAAGGTTGTCATTGAAGTTCTATTGAGCTTATCTAATATTTGTAGTTATTTTCTAAACCATCTCCCGCCTATAACGTATAGTTGGCTATACATCAAGGTATATAGGATTATTCTATATACCTTGGCTATACAGGTTTTAACAGTTTTCATCCGTTCGAGCCCAGAGGTGAGTTGTGGTCAGGTAGTTGAATAATGCTTGTCTGCATCTGTCAATTCGCCATCTTAGCTTTGTAAACTTTTAAATGTGTACAGCGCTGTATTTTAAGCAGTTGAATGTTGAAGTACAAGGCCGTGAAGAATTAAAGAATTTCAACGCTCTTGGCTAAGGTACCTACATACTTTACCGGCATATGGTAGAAGTGATGAAGGTCTTAATTTTTCTTCATAAGCCTTTACTTTTAAATTACCTTCTTATAGAACAAAGAAGCTGCAATGTGCAGGTACAGCTCATCCTTTAATTTCCAATGTCATGGCGTTGTCAGTTTATAGGAAATCCGAGGTAGGTAGATAAAGTTCGCAATTAACTAGGTACCTCAAGATTATAGTTGAAATTTGGTCCGATTCGTTGACGAAGTTTATCCTTTCTTGTTAACAACCATCACTGATAAATTCGAAACTAATTTTTGCGACTTTAAAATATTTAAAAATTCCTCTTTTGACAGTTGTTGTAAATGTTTGGTCGGTTATGGATTTACCGTTTAAATATCTACTTTATTTCGGTTACAGGTACTTACAGACATACAAAATATCTGAAGTTCTGTTTTATGGAACTGTTTTTCCTCAAGCATTCGTGACGATGACGGGCTAGTTTCAGTTCTTCTGACTACATACTTGCCGCTGTTTCCCATCAATCTTGGATTCATCTGTGTCATTATTTCAAATGTAATTTTTCTGGAAGAAATACAAAAACAGCTTTATGCTCCCCAAGACTCGGAACAAAGGCAACTATACTCCATCCATTAAACCAAGGTTATGCTGGTCTCCATCTGGCCACTTAGGAAAGGGGCTTATCTGCTTTTTGTTGAACTATCCAACTTCTTCTCTGTTTTTGAAAACAAAGTTACTCGTAGCTTTATCATTACCACAAAATTTCTGACTTGTTCAATTCTTGTCGGTGGCATCTGCCAGAAGACAGTTCTATTTCCCTAAATACTAAAAGTTTCGTACTTCGTTGTTCCCTTAATAGTCACTAAGGGCCAGAGAAATGGTATATGATATCCCCTTCACAACTATACCTCCGCACGAAAGTCGTATAGTGGCTTGCAGGCTACTTTATATCCCCATAGAATGTCCTTACAAAAATTTTCGATGTCCTCTGTCCTGAAATCAGTATCAATAACCCCCCGATTTAAGCAGATGCTAAACAAGACAAAATATTCTGTTCATCCACAAGTCTTTAAGCCAATTCGTTGAGATAATTGGAATCAAATTTTGTGTGAATGTGTGTTTCAATAAATGATCTTTATTTAATACAATTAGCACGCAAACATGTGCTACACCTACACTTCGCATCCGAAGGTACAAAGGTACATTATTTATGGCAACCGCCTCAGTCGTCATTTAATTGGTCCCTTGTTGGTATAAGGTAGTTCGTGAGGGAAATTTCGAGTCCCATGACTGCCATCAATAAAAATCCAATATGGGCAACATAGTGCCACTCTCCAACCACAAAAATTAAGAAATAATCGACACGAGAACATTTTAACTTTCGATAGTTCTCAAGTGTGTGTAGATACTTGAAGCATCATGGAAACCACTTGCCTACGTGAGGTAGTTCTAAAGTAAAGGTGCTAGTACACGGCATGTAGCAAGCCACATACGTATGTAGCTCTGACGTCAAAAGAGAGTGCACAAGATTGCATTTCCGGACCGCGCATCACAGCCGTTCATAGTTAATGCATGAGAGTGTATGGGTATATAGACGAATTGATTGATGAAATATAATATTTTAATTACTTTCTGGGTAATAAAATTCAACTATACTTACAGAATGTACTCGGTCATAACTTCCGCCGGCAGTCGATGCTATTGTTGTCTCCCGGAAACTGGACTGATCCCGGGCGAAACCATTGTTGTTGTAAAAACTTCTTCGTTTGCCGCAAAGTGTCTCCTTGAAGGCCACACGATATCGATGGGACATAACGTTATATAGTATCGGATTTACCGTGCTACAAGAAAAAGAAAGAAAGGGGAAGAAAATAATGAAAAAAAGGACTCTATTTGGTATTAGAAAAAAAAAACAACACCCCCTCTTTGTTAGGGTGGATATTTCCCTGTTCATTGATTTTGCCGACATTCCTCTTGTGCCAAATGGACCAGACAAGACAATCAATTGCGCCTTTGGCTAGGCCAAGCTATAGATTTCATATTTCGTCCTTTTACACCTCTTTTCCACAGTGGGTGATGCCAACTTACCATGAAACATAATAACTGAATCCACCAAAGAAGAACAGCCATTCGTTGGCATCCTGGAAGAGATACCAATCCTGGCCGTATAAATAGAGCAAGCGTTGGGCATGGAACGGAGCCCAACAAACGAAAAATGTGATGACAACAGCAGCTATTTAGGGATGAGAAAAAGAAAAAAAAATACCGATAAGATAGATGGAATCTGCGAGAGCTTTCGTGTTGTTATCTATGTGAAATGCATTTGCGAGAAAGGCTTCCAAATGGCGAACTATCACGTATTCGCCTTTGGGTAATGACTTTGTATTGATAAGGAAATCATTATCATCTTGAATTCCTGATGCTTCTCATCAGACGTGCGGTGACTAAGGGGTAGACGGCCATCACCATCACCAGCAGTTATTGTTATGGCTGTTGAAATGTTGCGGTTGTTGGTGGTGGTAGAAGGATTTCAATTCGAAATTAATTCCAATATATATTTTTTCATTTCACTTTGCTACTTTATTTTTCTTTATCTTACCCCCAAGGTTGGGTTAGAAGCTTTAAATAATTTCAGGACGATCCTTAAGTGCGGTTAAACATGTGACACGAGCAGAAAAGGGAAATTCCTATGTTGGGTTTACTCGGGCGGAATTCTTTCAACGCGCGTTGTAATTAATTTCGAGATTTTCGCGAGTGCTGAAACGAAAAAGTTTTCAAACTCTTTTCCCTCGAGTTATACGGATCAATCGGTGGTAAATTGTTATTAATATTTAATATGAACATTGAACAACATATTATACCATCGAGATGATGGGGGAGAGGAATACATGTGTGTGTGTGTGTGTGTGTGGAAGTAGAAGAGTACGAGGTAATTGAGGTAATTAGCGGTAGTAACGGTTTGCAGATGACTACATTATTGTTTGATTCTACTTTCGGTTTGAAATGATGACACATAAACAAGTGTTAAAACTGTCATTATAGTAGAGGTGGGTGGGCCAATTAAGGTTTCATCATGAGTATAACGACAGCACGGGTTGGATATACTCTGGAAACATCGATTCCAGGGTGCATATTAAGATCTATTCTTATAAAATTCAACTAACTATGGTAATTAAAAGGGTTAATTCCTTCGCACAAGCACACTGCCGAATTGATGTGCCTGGGCTATCGGCAATAACTTCACCTACAGCAGCAATGTTTTCGGCATTTACGAAACATGCACCGATGATTTTACAACTGCTGACTCAGTTTTTTGTTGTTAAAAAAAGTCTTTAAAAAAGTCGAATAATTCCTTCTAAATTAAAAGTAGCTAAATTAGTTTTCTTAATTTTTGTTTGTGATAACAAATCTAAAAGAATTCACCTTTCATTTGATATATATTTCATAACATTTGGTTCAGAAATAACGCCATAATCGGTGCGACAATCTGCGCTCCAATTTCTGACGCAGCAACGCAGTTCTGAACTCCAATTCTACGCGATTCAAAATCATAAAAACTACCTACTGATAAATCAATTTTTTTTTAGCTTACACGTGTTCTGTTAATGCCTTTCAAACCGTGTTTAATCAAAATTAAGGCAGTTCAGTTAATTCTTTAATTATCTATTGTTATTCTACTTGTTTCTACATTTTAGATATAAATAATTATAAAATAGAAAATAATGGAATTTGTATTTTACTTTTCTTTTGCTATATAGGCGGTCATTGTTTATATTGGCAACGTGAAGCAAACTGAATGTTGATTCGTTTTCTTATTAAACAATGCATAAACAATAATTTTAATGAAAATATAAATCAATTATATTTTTTAAATACTATTTATTACAGAAAAATTGTCTTTGTCTAAGAAAAATTTAATTTTTTTAAAAAATCGAGTTTTATAGGGGAATTACTTTTTGCGTTAAAAAAAAAACATTTTTGCAACATATCCAGGCCATATTTTTGAGACATGAAATTTTATGCCGAGTCCGAAGGATTGAATGTCGGAAGTTTGACTGACGTTTGAGAAAGACGTCAGAGTATATATAATATACATAGAAATAACTTTACGAAATAATTTGTGTTTTTCTGAGGTTTCAGGCCTTCACTCAGTAGTCCAGTACACTAACCATTGAACCACTGCGCCCAGATCTAACTGTCGGACTAAAATGGAGGCTCAGCTAAAATCGGAAGGAGTTATGATTATGACTAATGAGATAAATTAAGCCAAGAATGCAGGGGTTGAAATCGAACAATATAAAGACTTTTTAAATATTTATTGGATTCCGATGCATATTTCCAAGTATATCCTTTAATATTTCGAAGTTGATCACTTGGGCGCATTGGCTCAGTGGTTAGACTGCTGGATTACTGAGGAACATAAATTACATCTTAAGGATTTTTCCGCTGCTTCACGTCTCGCGAACGTCTGATAAACATCCGAGTGTATAAAAATGTAATGGAAAAGCTGATCAATTTAGCCGTTCCGACCCGGCATAAAATTGTAGGTCCCTTTCATACGTATAAAAAAATTTGCGTCTGGCAAATTGAACAATTGAACCAAGAAACTCAGTCCAAAAACCTGGTTTCGATTGTTGAAGAAGATCAAATACCGTGCTTGGTCCTGTGAAAGAGATATACCACTGCACCGATTGCTTGGTAAATGTTTCAAAAATTATTACAAAATATGGCCTAGTGAAACTCATTGTCTCAAAAATGCTTGTACTATTAAGAAATTTGAATTATTCTAATTAACTTTAGCTTATGGCCGGTATTCTAGTCGATTATTAGTCTACGAGTCTCTTAAGTTTAGTTTTTTGGCGCGTATTCACCAAGCATTGTTAGGATTGTGTCTACCTATGCTAATTCGATTATGTAAAATTCCTCTCATTTACGCCAAGGGTAGTGATCCTATATCCATTGGACCATTTTTTCCCCAAGCAGATACGATTTTTACCTTTGTTATCTTACCAGACTCTCTAAAAATAAATCCCATATGTTTCCTTTATTATTATGTATTTGCTTCTGAGAAAAGACAATATTGTCATTTTAATCTATATAATGTTTTGTATTAACTAAATATTTATCAATTTAGTAATTACTTTAACAACATCTTCGAATATTTGTCCAATGTACAGTGAACGTCAATAGTGAGTGAACACTGATGACAGGACCTTGAAATAGGTCTAAAAAATAACAATCTCTAAAAATTTTGATAATGAAATGACAGTAACAAGACATATTCTATTTCGACAGCTAAAAATACTTTATGGATATTTAAAAATAAAAAATGTTTTCAAACTCCAAAAGTAAATGAAAACCGCATTAGTGTTCACTGTTTTCAAGACTCACTGTATATGACTTTTTATTACTTTTGACTATCGTCTTTCTGCAGAAGACAATATTTTTTTGCCCTGGAATTTTATTAGAAAGGAGAAATTCAACATGATATTAGAACACTGTCCAAAAAGAAAAACGGTCTACTACGAATAATTTATTTTGTGAAACAAACAAAAATATGGTTTAAAATATAGCCTTCCAAATTTATAAAATCACTACTGACATAAAAAAATAATGGCAATAATACCCAAAAGTCAAAATGCTCTCATATGTTTAATTTATATATGTATGAGACCGCCACACTCCGCCTTTATGTTCGAATTTGAACAACGAATCGCTCTTAACTTAGGTGTGGTTGGGTTCGGACCGCTCGTAAGTCTTAAGTGCACTTTTTTTTTGAAATGATATGGTTATAAAGGGAATTCTATTATGTTTCCTAAAAACTGTGAGTGAGATATATATTGATTTTTTTTATTTAATTAGAAGGTCCATGCATGCCACTTTTATGGAATATAACCTCGTCTGCAGCGGCTTCGCTGAGTGACGCGCAATTTTCCATAACTCTGGTGCATAAATCAGTCTGAATTTGACCAATGGAATTGAATTTGTTGGCTTTCAGGTCGGTGGTGGTTTGATGTTTATTGTCATACCCCTGTGACTTAAGAAAACCCCACAAGAAGGGGTCTAACGGAGTTAAATCGCACAATCTCGGTGTTCAATTCACATTGCATCTGCATGAGATAACCATGTTCGGAAATCGCTCGTGCAAAATGTCCTGCTGTCCATATCATCTAACTGAGCCAAAAATAAAATAATTATCATCGACTGATAGCGTTCGCCGTTGACGGTCTTGGCCTGGCCAACGAGCGTCGTTCTGAAAAAAGTATGGATTGATGATGCCGCCAGTCCAAAATCCAAACAGTGACTTTCTCTGGATGCATTGCAATTTGGTGGATATCGTGTGGATTTTTATCGTCCTCAGACCTCAATTCGACAATTTTGCTTATTGACGAACCCATTCATCCAAAAATAGGCATTGTCGCTGAATATGATTTTTTGACGGAAATTGGGGTCAACTTCCAACGTCTCATTAACTTTGAGCTTCTGGGTCAAATCAATCTTGTACGGGTGCCCAAGGTTAGATTAGGTTAGGTTAGGTTGATGTGGTTGCCGGCAAAAGGCCGACACACTTAGACCATTATAAGGTCCCTATACCATATGAATCTAGTAAAACTTTCGTCGTACTCGTTGAATCAGTTTGAGCTTCTGATGAAGCATAGGAGACTACGAAGGTCTAGGTTTGTTAGATCGTTTAGATCATTGTAATAGAAGGTTCCCAAATGGAGTTTCCGTTTTCGGGAGAGTATCGGACAAGTGCAGAGGAAGTGATGAATGGTCTCCTCCTCCTCTTCGTCCAAACAGCTTCTACAAAAATCGTTTGAGAAAACGCCAGGCCTTGTTACATGTCTGCCCCTGCAGTGTCCCGTAAAGACACCTGTTATGCTTTCTGTCAAGAGACATTAAATTCTTAGAACGTTTAAGATGTAGCTTTTGCCAGATCTGTTTTGCCGCTAGACATGTCGTGCCACATGTCCACCTAAGGCTTGTTCTTTGGATGGCATCCAGCTTGCGATCGGGATACCTGAGGTACATTTGCTTGGTACGATATGCAGTGTAAATCCGAACTTGGCAACTTCATCAGCCTTACAGTTACCTGGAATGCCCCGGAATGCCCCAGCACCCAGCAGAGATGAATGATGAACTGCTCCGCAATCTCTCTTAGCGACGTGCGACAGTCTAGGGCTATAGTAGATTCTCTATTAACTGATTCCAGGCACTTAATTGCAGTTTGACTATCCGAGAAGATGCGGATATCTTTAGCGGATATCACGTTTTGTTTTAGCCAGGATAAGACTTCCTTTATTGCCATTATTTCCACCTGAAAAACGCTACAGTGATCTACGAGACGGAAGGAGAGACTGAGAATTAGTCTATCAGAAAAAAAACTCCCTACACCATCCTACGTTTTCGATCTATCTGTAAAGAATTGAACCGCCTCATCATTCAAGAATGTCCCCTCCTCCCAGAATGACCATTTGGGGATGGAGACTTGGAAGTTTTTATCAAACTGTAGTTGTGGTATAGTCGATGTTTCCCGAGAGAGCCTTAAATGTATTTAAGATAGCAACATGGCCAGTTGTCCTTACTGGTCCACTGGCTGCAGATGCTGCCATTTGTTTGCTAAAAACTATCGATGGTTGTCTAGGTAAAACAGGATGTTAAGTGCAGCAGAAGGTGTGGACTTTGCCTAGTTTATCGCGATTTGTCGCTTTATCTAAGGCACAACCACACCGTACGTAAGTATCGGCCTTATGGCCTTATTTGTTTCCTATTGCTTTTTTGAAAGAGAAAAGTGCTGTGGTTGCTTTTTTTTTAACTCTTTCTTGTATGTTCGATTTCCAGCTAAGCTTTCTGTAGATGTAGCATAGTAGTTGCACTACTATGAGGCAAACTACATAACGTTAGCATGCATGTAATTACATAAGTTTGTAAATGCTGGCTTTCCTTCGAAATTCTTGGCGCTTTTCAAATTTACCCAAAATTGCACAATATCTTCATTATAATATTCCTGTGGAAATAGATTGTTCTGCGTTTGCATGAAAATCAAAAGTGCTTCGCAAGTGCTTAAGGGTCAAACACAATATTCGATATAAGTTTTAATTTTTCTTTTAGATTTTTATTTTCTGAAATTTTGAAATTGTAGTGTTTTGTGAAGATTTTACGAATTTTCGTAGTGACTTTTTAAGGGCGAAAAATGTAGTGAAAACGCTACAATTGTAGTAGGGGGGCAACGCTGGTCAGGCTTATGTCATTTATAGATGGAGGGACAATGTGCGGAATTTTATATTTCCTAGGGAAGAGAACAAGTTCAGTCTTGTGAGGGTTAATGCCCAGCCCACATTGGTTCGCCCATTTTACTAGTGTGTGGAGAGCGTGTTGTAGGAGTTCCTTTAAGGTGTTTGGATCTCGGTTTGGATACTTTCCTGATACAGCAATAGCAATATCATGTGCATTCGAGTGCCCAAGTCATGACGCAAAATTCGCCAACTTGTGGTCAGCGAAGTTCTTGTGAGTTCTTGTGCGCAGCGCGGATTCTCCTGCACACTCTCACGGACATCGGCGATATTTTCAGCAGATCTTGCGTTTCAGCATTTCTTTGACGTACAGGTGTTAGCAGATTGTTCACTGAACTGGTCGACTCGAATTTATCTACCACTTTGCGAACAGTCCTCTCGGAAGAATGATTATGACGACCGTAAAATAATCATTTACACCATGTTATTAAAAGCTAATCTATAGCTCTCCATTTTAATTTGGAAGACAGACTAAATAATCACCTTTCGGAAATCCCTATTGGAGAGCCCTGGTCCACTATAAAATACACATTCCTAAATTTAAGCTGGACTTAAAACTTAATGTTAGAATTATTAATTCATGTTAAAACTACTTATTATGTAGATACTATTATTCGAAGGCAGGCTAAAAGATAAGGGGAGTCTATTCATTAAAATCGTCGTAACTGTGAAGTGAATCCCTAAACAATTAAAACTCCAACATCCGCACCCCGCTATAGCCAGACTATCAGCATCTTTAAGTCTTACCGAATCACCGCACGTTCCGCAGAATCTATGAACCTACACTTGATTAATCCATTGTAATTTTGCAACATGCTGTGTTTGAGCTTCGAGGAATCCCTATTGTAATTCAATTCAATTGCAAATGCATTCACTAGGCAACGACATGCAGCATTGTATAAAGTCACCCGAGACCTTTCGGATGCTACAAGCCGCAATGAAACCAACCAACCAAGCATTTATATTGCACATACCTAACATTCGTATCACAGCCTTCCGCGACTGCTGATGTCTGGACTCCTTATGCATTGATCCTTGTTGAACTCCTGAGCATGCAGCAAATATAGGTACATGAAAATAAATCCCAAGAAGAAAAGATAAAATGAATAGTAAAATCAGACCGCAGGCACGCGCTGCAATGTTGCACCAGCACCATCCCAGACCCTATATAACCTACCGAGTTGTTGTGTGGTTCGTGATCGTATCTGCATTCCCATGCGACCATACAATATCATAATAAGGACCATCGGGATAACGAAAAACAAACAGAAGGACAGCTCCCACAAGGGAAATCCCTCTGGATTGTCAAGCATTCCACAGAATGATGATTTCTCTATCGTGCTGTTATCTGGGAATGGAAATAATGATTAGGCTGCACCTACCGATACCGATACCGAGTGACCTACCGGGTGGGTATATCACATAATCAATTTTCGTCAGGTGGAAAAAGGGCACAGCGCTGATGAAACTTATTATCCACAGTGCGGCTATGATGCGAATGGCTCTCTTGAATCCACTCATTGTGTAGAGGTGCAGCGGATGACAGATGGCCAGAAAGCGTTCCATTGAGAATGCCACTATTGTTAGGACGGACACATATGTCGATCTGTTTGTATTGGAATGCAATTTAGTTAGTATTTGGTTATGATGTGTGTTTATATACGGACTTACGCTTCGGATATGAGGGCTCGTATTTTACAGAACGGCAGTCCCAATTTGTAGGGATACTGATGCCAGTAGAAACTTATTTCATAGGGCAGTCCTGGAAAGAGAAAATTCAAAATATCCAATGAACTTAATGCGGTTCTAAAATTGGTTTGTGTGGGATTACAAGTGGATACCAAAATGCACGATATTGGGATAGGGATTAGGTTGTGGCGAGTGGAGGATGCTACGCAATTTGTATGAAAGTAAAGTTATTTTGAATGGAAAAATACTACCTACACTCAGGATCAGCATGGCGTCGTCGTAGAACTGTATGTACTTAAGGCTTGGGTTAGGGTTCGTTTTAGTAGATTCAAACTTTATCCAATTTAGGTGTTGGATTCTTTTTGGAATCACAAATGTGTAGTAATTATAGTAGAAGCTTTAGACCACTATGCAGACCTATACATTCGGATAAAACTACGACGATGGTTGGAGGTAGGCAAAGGGTGCTTTTCTAGGGCTTTATAGAAATTGAAATTTTTATATACATGTAATAAAAAATGTGAAATGACAAGGTGTAAGTATTACCCTTCTTCTCTGTGAATGCCAAGCTCGGAGAAGAAGAAAGCACTTCGGAAAGTATACTCCTTTGATAAATTCGAAAAGGTTTTTTTTTTAGAACAACATCGAGCCAATTTTTAGAGGAAAATAAGTACAGTCCACAACGGATTTAAGAAACCTCTAAAATCCAAATAAAATGTTTATATCTAAGTTGTCTGAGAAACAAAGTTTCACGGTGTTTCCACATGAGTCTCTTATAAGCGATGTGTTCTTATATGAGTGTTTCTTATATCCGTCGTGGACTGTATTTAAGTCCATGGGTTTTGGTTTTCACCATGGAGGTTTAAAAGGTTATATTATATGATGAACACATAACACTACACAAACCTTGCCTAACTTAACCTAAATGACAATCAAGATGTTCTTTTATATTCTAAAAATCAGCACTAAGATTTGGAAATTAATTCGGCCATGTGGCCAATGCTGGCTTGTTCCTGGAAAAGAGTATTCCGAACTTTAAATTTTGGATTATTTTTTAGCCCCGCTTGTCGTATAGCACGAATAATACGAACAATGCTATATTCCACAAGACGCATTGGTTTATAAACATCAGATCAATCTGTGATCCCATGGAGCCTCACCCAGGATAAAAATACAGAGATGTCAAATCGTACGAGGCCAGCTAATAGATCCATTTTACTAATTATTCACAAAGTTGCCAAATGATAATTTTAAAATGTTATCACCCTATCGGAAGATGCTATAATTTGTGCAAAAATGGAAGACGTCGCCGAGGACTCCGGAGTATCGACCAGACGACGTACCACGCAAATGGGCATCAATCTGCGGTCTTAACAGAGAATTTTGGTGAAAGACTGTAAGATCTCCCATTATAAAGTGAAGACCGTCAAGCGCGTGTTCTTAGGCCTGCATTTCCGGGTCGTCTATAATCGCTCGTTTTGGCCAAAAAGATCGCCTGATTTAACCGTTACAGACTTCTTTTTGTGGGGTTTTTTGAAGTCACGAATCTATGTCAATAAGCTTCAGACTTTTGAAGACCTGAAAGAGAATATCCGTCAAGAATGCGAGGACCTGTCGCCTGAAGTTCTGGCTACAGTGATGGAAAATGCCATAAATCGGTCCCGAATGGTCATCAATTCTATCGGCGGCCACTTAGCCGATATCATTTTCTCGACTTCATGGAATAAAATTTAAGACATAAAATAGCACAATCCAAATTGTAGAATACGTTGTTTTTTTTTTCATTCATTCAGTACACTGTGAGATCTTTGTGGATTGACCTCACCCCATTTACTTACTGGCAAGCCTGTCAAAAATGAGCCTTATCGAAAAGTCGTCTATAAAATCCGACTAATTTTTAAAGTAAATTTCTATGACTAGTTGTTAAATATTAAGGTTTAAAATGAGCTGCCATACTATTTACTTGCTTTACTTTTGATGTCCCTATAGTTCGGCATGGACTACTGTATAAGCTCGCCGGCATTTTTAGTCGAACGATGTATTTCTTCATGGTGGTTGCCTTGCCTAGTAAAACCTGTCACGTGATAGGCAGCACATCTGATGGCTACCTGGCAATGCTGTAATATTGGTATTGTGAACTTGAATTTAACTGCATGGGACTTCTTGAGAGATTAACGGAAACACGGTTGGGTGTCTCTACGATCACATCATTTCAAAGTCAAACTTTCTCACAATACTATCTAATTCCTCGAACTATGTACCAGTTACCCTCTAGCGTTCCATGTCAGCTACTAGGTTGTTGTCAGAGTCAATGTTGGCTATACACTAAAGGTGGGGACTTCTAAAATATTAGAGCCACGCCCGCCACCCGTCGATCGTTAAGTGATCAATATGGCTTATCGTGGATCAGGCGGGACAAACACATTTGCTGGTGTATGTCGAGACGCGGAAAACGCCCTTTTGCTACCTCGATGTTTCGCCCAGTTATGAAATTAATTAGCCTTTTATCCGTTTCAAAGGATATTGTCAAAGTTGACCTCTTTTCATATTCTGGCATTGAAATCGCAAAGAGTCTATCGTCCCTCGGAATGGTTGCATATTAAGCATATTGGAGACGTTCTTTGCAACAGTTATTATTAGCCGGTTTGGTGGGCGGTTCGACGATCTGGAGACCGGCAGGTTACTTCGTGGATTCTAAATCAGGGAAAGCTAAATTCTTATCATGGGTTTCTGTGTAATAAAGTCCTGCAGATTAGGATGAGAGGACATCACCCAGAATAATTGTTTGCCATCTGATTGGCGAGAGGCTCATATAAAGAAATGGATGGAGAAAATGGGTCTTCAAGAAGTCACTCATGATAGAGGACTATGATCAAAACTATCAAAATAATTGGCTCGAAGCCAGAAACTCTCTCATTCCAAACAATAATTTCGTATTTCTATTGCTGAATTATTAAATTCCTTGGTCACATTAAGCTGACGTTATAGCTGAAGACTCTTAACCGCAGGGTTGTGGGTTCATGCCCTCTTAGCAAACCTATGACCAGTCGCATCTGACTTCTACTTAATTGTAGTAGCTGTTTCGTTTTTTTTTTTTTTTTTTGTGGGAACTGTTTGGCATAAAGCTTTTGGCTTGCCTCTTTCCTCCGGTATCTCCAGAAATGGAGTTTTTAAAGTTTTCACACTACTTTTTATATTGTTTATTGGTAACCCGCAGAATGGTCTTGGCATAACGAATTGAGTTGCGGATACTTTTCTGGCTAATTCATATGATTTTTCATTGCTTTCATATGCACTGTGCCCTGACACCCATATCAGAGGTGGACCTTGTTTATGGTGACCACTATAGTTGTAGGATTTTAAGGCAGTCCCACATCAGTTTTGATGGTATTTCAAAGGCGTTAATTGCAAGTAAGGCTGCCCTGCTAACCGAGAGAATGGAAATGTTCTTGTTTGTTATAAACCTGCTTAGATTCAGCCTGCATGGATTTCAGCCTGAAATGCGGTATTACTTGTATCCATAATAAGGTAAGGATTGTCTAGTGCGAAGACCGTTTGCTCCGGGTTCTAACTCATTCATATGTTTTGGATCCGTCTATATACCATACAGTCTTTCTGACTGTGAAAATATGGTTTTAGGACCTCAACAGGAAAGGCACAATAGGCTGCTTTTAAAGAGGCCAGAGTGCCAGAGCCTCCTACTTATAATCTATCTATCTCTATACCATGCATGTGAATCTTTAGCAAATGTTGGTTTTTCTGTTTCCAGTTTAGACGGAATGGGAATCTGATCTTAAATTTGTGTCGAAAGTTATATCATGTTAGACATTTGTCTATTAGGTGTACATATTCCGATTGGTTAATTTTTTCTGAATTCCTGTGGGATTGCAGTGTGGACTACATTGACCTGTAACCCAAATAATTAAGTATTTCCAATTACTCCCTAATCACTTGTAATCTACGACCACAAAACAAAAAGGCCAAAATAACTCTGCACAGGAAATCCATTAAGAGTTACTCATGACAGCTATTACTATCGATCAATTTGCTTAAAAAAAATTCAGAACTTTGCATAGATTAGGGACATTAATTTTGAACTTCCAGCCGAAGTATGCATACTCAGCTATAATCAGATACCATTAGCATAAAATTCCTCTATTGACTACAGCAGCTGGCTGCAGGTCTACCAATAATGAATATGATGTAGAGAAGGTCCGTCGTTAAACCCTGCACATTAATTGATGTAATTACAAACAGTCTGAAAGTGAATGATTTATTTCAATGGGCCAACTATAGACCGACCATTAACATTAACCCAACTGGGGAAAAGTACTTTCAACAAAGTGACGATGATTAAGGGCGGTTAGGTCTATTGTACAAATTGGCAAAAGAATGTCTGATGCAACGTCCACTTGTAGCACTTACAAGTATTGTGACTTACCAAAAAAATTTTATTTTATTTGAAACTCACCCTTCATGTGAACAAACCCTTCGTTGACATGACAGCAACATCACATATTTCTTTATTTATTCACATACTCCTGAGGTTGTATGTGGCTAAGTCAACATACCACGTGTATGTAAACTTGATTTCAAAGTTTACTCTCGAAACTTTCTTTAAATATTTTTTTATGCCATTAGTTGCGATAAAAATGATTTAGACGTTACGCTGCTGGTGCGCCATGAGAGGCGCGCCCTATCAGAGTAATATTCGTATTTTTTTCGTTATTTTTAAGAAACATGTCGCATATACTATATACATGCCAAGCGTCCCGCAGGGTTGTAAAACCCTGAAAAGTGAAAGCGTCATTTAAACCCGTATGGTAAGATTCAATAAAGAAAATTTTCACTAACCAACGATGGAAGAGTAGTACCATAAAATATGAAGTCCCACATCAAACGACAGGCACAGACAGAGGTGAAAGAGTCGTAAAATTTATAAAACTCTGAAAGTCCTTTAAACATTGAATATATGTTTTCCCTGGAGTTGTAAGAAATATCCCAAATAAGACCAAAGCAATAACCAGTTCGCTGAATGACTGGACCGACCGATATGTTATGCTAATAAAAAGCTATACCTATTCCCCTGACATTTAGGGTAAGCCATTGCAAGCAGGTGTTATTGACAACAATTTGAAATAGATTTTTGGCATAATTTTGAAAGTATCTAGCTACAAAAATTTAATAACACTTTGAATTATTAGTACCATCACTTACTTATAGAGTCGTTCGGAATAGGGCTCTATTTGTCAGGCCAAAGGAGCAAAGTAAAAGTTAGTAAGAATTATACCTACTTCGTTTAAATTCTTCTGAAATGTTATTATCAAAAATTACAGTAGTCCCTTCGTTACCGACCTTGATAAAGCTACAAGTTTTCTCCATCGTAATTCTCCACAAACGAACGAGATTTCCAAGGATGTCAAAATTAAACGTGGCTATGTATATAGCTCGTCTCTATAGATGCTGTCATAGGCGGCTTTAAAATCGATGGAAACATTGTGAGGGTCAATTTTGACTTTTTGGGTTTTTTAAAGGATCTGCCTAAATGTGAAAATGTTATCGATGATGGTGGTTAGTTTAGGCTAGGTTAGTGGGCTGGTAAGACATAATAAATATGTACGTGCCACGCTTAGATCAATGTAGATTCGTTGTGATACCCTAGGGGTTTATGACACCCACACTCTGGAAACCTCTAAAAAAGCTACGGATTGGTAAACAATCACGAGGTATTTACAAATTTATGTAGGTCGCTTATGGACCTGTCGGAAAGTTCTTCTACGTACTCAAAAAAGTAACTATGTACCAACGAATCTATCCCTTATGGCCAATTCACAATACAGCGAGAGAGCGAGACGAGAGCGAGATCGAGTCTAGCGCGAGTTGTCAAATAATTTCCAATTAAAGAAAATGCATGCAGCAATACACAATGGCGCGAGACTCGTTGTCTCGTCTCGTGACCATTTCGGAAATTTGGAAAAATCTCGCCCGAGACACCGATGACATTTACTCTCTGAGTGGGAAGCGACGCCATTTTCATAGAAATGTACTTAAGGTTGCCACTTGTATTTTCTCAAGCAAACAGGGCGGCACTTTTATCGATTTTTTTTTGTTATTATTTTGATACGGTTTGATTATTTTCTCTAAGACTGTAAGCTTTTCATAGGAATTCATTGGAACCGCTGTTTTGGAATTGACTAAGAAGTTCAACAGAAAAAGTTGTACGTACAAAAAAATTAATAAATTAATTTTCTAGAAAATGTATTTGGTGTGTGTTGCGCTCTAAGAAAGTAGGAAATTATCGTCAAAGAGGCTGGTTCGAAACAGTTTTGTTGCATTCGGTGTGTGCTATGCTTGTATACAATGGCATGTATTTTCGACAACCACCACCGAAACACATAAAAGCAAAAACATGTGTTTTGTTTCATTTGCTTTGGTGTGTGTTGCCTCATAAGAAACAATGTGCTCTTGTTTCACGAAACAAAAAAACACGTTTTGCTTTATCCGGTGAGTTTTCAACCTTAGACAACAATTGCTTAATTTTGTTTAACTAACTTTATAATTCATAAGCAACATTTTAAGGCGAAGATTGCGTTCAGTCATTAAGTTTAAGTGCTCAAAAAAAGCAACCGAATTTTTTTCGGTTGCATTTTACTGATAGTTATATAAGCGACGCCTGAAAACTGCGAATTGATTGTTTTTAGAATATTCAAACTGCATGCAGTAGTGCTAAAAAAGCAATACAAGTGCAGCTCTGTTTTGTAAAAAAAATTCGAAGTGGCAATATGGTTTTGTAGTTTCAGTGGTCCCTCTATTCGTTGTCAGAAAAACTCGCCGACGTACCACGTTTCATTGTGAATTGCCGGACGAGGTTAAAGCGAGAACGAGGCGAGAGCGATTCTCGCCTCGCTCTCGTCTAGTTATCACGCCCACATTGTGAACGAGGCATTATGTGACAGAGCGCTGGCCAGTGGCAAAGAAAGTGTGGGGTGTCTTCATGCACCTCCTCATCACCGTAGCCTCTGTACAGGTCATCTGTGCTGATAATGCACACAAGTGAGGCCAATGATTTCTTGTTCAATTGTAAGATTCTCTCAGTTTGCTGTTTCGTTATAGATTGGCCACATTTTCCTGCCACATTATGCCAAAGGAATTGAGACTGTTCCATCAATCATTTGTTGCCATTAGTATTTTGTTCAAAATCGTCTATCTGACATTACAGGTGTGAATCGTGACTGTGGTGTTGGCCTGGATTAGTTCAAGGGAGGACCCCTTTTTTGCCAGCTCATCTGCTTTTTTATTTCCAGACACACTTCTGTGCCTGGGAATCCAGAATGGTCTTATGTTGTGCTGTGCGCCAAGAACCTGAAGATCTTAGCGAAAGCGACTTACAAGCTTCGATTTTAACGCAACGACAGAGATCACTTTTATGCCGCTTGACTGTTTAGCAGCCGTTGTCACTGCCAGTACCTTAGCTTGCAATACGATGCTGTAGTCAGGAAGTCTGATTGAACTGGAAAGTCCGAAAGATTCGGAGTAAAAACCCGTGACAACGCCGACCTCTATCTTTGATCCATCCATATCGGTTGATCTTCGTGCCATTCGTCCCGGCTGGGAAAACACGTGGTAAATGGTCTTCTGAAGTCTAGCTAGGGAGTAGTTAAGTTTATGCATAGTTTATTACCTGTGAATTTGTTCAGGATTTTGCTTGAATGTTCAGGCTGTGCTTCCAGCTTTTGGTCTGACTTAAGCGAAGGGCTCGGTTTGTAGCAGATTCCTATACGAAAAGGTCTAGAGGTTTTTTGATCGGTGGTAGACTTTCCTCTAAAATCCAAATACGTTCTTCTTGCCTATTATTATCGCCCAGTATGATTGTAGGGTTGTGTTTTTTTTTGTCGATTAACGTGGAAACCTACCATTAGGCACCAATGCCGCTACAGCCAAGTAGTATTAGTATTGCATAATTCTTGTCGACTAAAGTCTAAAACCTCCTCGCTTTGCCGAACAGACCGATTAGCTCCTGCAAGAAGTGATATTTTATTCTGTTTCGTGCCTCCTATGAGTAACAACCTATTGAAAATAACAGTTGTAGAGGACTTATTATATGCATACTCTAGGTGGTATTTGAAGCTAAGACGAGCTTCAATAATTACTCCTATATAGGTTCTTCACTTGAGAAACTATTCCGTGCCCTCCCACGCTAAACGCTATCGTTTCCCGAACTTTCCTACTCGTAATAAGCACTGCCTGCGTTTTCTGATCTGAGACCTATGAGTTCCAAAAAGGTGGTATTTGGGACATTGCTCGTAGGCTGTTTCGATGAGGAGCTCATCAACAGTCTTTGGTAGAGTCATTCTTTTCTTCTGTGGGGAATGAGCGCATATAAGGCTAAAGTTGGCTGATTGTCGTAGAAAGTTCAAGAACTTGCCGACAGCTAACGACTTTTATTTGCCGCGTATGACAAATCCATATCCAAGTAAGGCTGCTTATTGTTCGTTATTCTATTTTTGTTGGGCTCGGGCCCATTCCATTGTACTTCCTCAGTGGCAGCTACATCTGCAGTCTAGGGCGTCTTTCCAGTACTATAGGTATCCGGCTATCAACAACATGAAGGTAAGAGTAGGATTTTGATACTCAGAACACTTAACTACATTTTGACTGCCTTCACTTATTCCGGAATATTAATAGACATGTCCGAAATTGAAACTGTATCATAGGTACGTGTGGGACTACAGACATTATTGCGAAATGTGGACTTACCAAAAAAGCAATTTGTAAACCGCTATGATTGATTGATTTCTCTGTTATCGATTACCTGCAAGTCAAGACACACCTTCGGGTCGCTTTAGACTTGTGCGATATTGGATTTCACTCTGCCTCCCACATCAGGCAGAGGTATTTATAAAACATCCCCAGCAGCTTTCGACAATAATATTAATATCCGCCCATTTAAATCGACTGTATAGGTGTTTTCAATTCAAACTACTACTGACAGATGGATACGAATTCCGTTTAGCCTTTAGAACTTTAATGGTGGAATTGGGTTAACCATCTGACGATTTATAAAGCAGTTCCCTGCAAATAATTCATACTGTTTAATGTGATTTTTATTTTTCCAGGGTTTGGTGAATTTATTAGCGCACTGTGATGTCGCACAGTGGGGCAGAATGCCTTAAAATGTGGCATCAAATCAGCAGTTACAGCTAAAAACCTGAAATTTTTCAGGATAGCTTCTGAGACCAGTCCCAAAATACTTTTAAACCCGCCCACCCGATACGCCCACTAAAACGCCCACTTTTCTGAAATGTGCCTATTTTTCAAAATTAAACACTTAAAGAAGATTTTTTGAAGATGCAATTATTATCATCTACACTTTCTTTCCCCACCCACTTTTACGCCCCCTTTTATTGTGAAGAAAAACAAATTAGTAAAACCATTTTTTAAATTGTTCATACGTATTTATTGAGACTTATAAATAAATAAATATAAAAAAATTAAATTAAATTTGTCCATTAAATACAAAAAATAAACAAAAACTGTTATCATATCCTAAGATCACTAGCAACTATCATCACTGTCATCAATTTTAACTCCAGACTCATCAGACTCAGGAAGAGCGTTTGATTCCTGGTCACTTGGGAGTTTTAACAAGTTGAGTCTGAGTGCTTCTTTGGGAAAAGACAGGAATTTTTTTTATGCAATTTTTGCTTGGATGTTATAATGGGATCCGAACTCAGTAAAAATAAATTAAATAGGTAGGTACATCTTCATTCGTTTTTTCACGGCTTGATTTTCTTGAGAAGTTTTCCCGGCACATTTTTAAAACCTTTGTTGCGCGCTTCCTCCGAAAGTTGGCTGATCGGCAACAGTGAAGATGGTATAATTTTTGGGCCACGAATAAAATATTTATGCAAAGTTGGGGCATATGATACCAGGGGTATTAATTGACGAAGCATGTCGATGTGACATGTGCAAATACCCTTTTTTAAATCAATATCATTATTCACTGGCAACTACAATCATTATTGTGTGAATTTTTTTTATAAGTTCTATGTCTATTTTTGTTATTTCGGCTGAAAGTTCAGGGTTTTGGAAAAACCGTCTTGCTGTGTTGCCATCGTTTGTGTTACCAAATACCTGTTTTGGTTGATCGATAATTAATCCACATCGTTCTCGAAATTCCCTTTGAATTCGGGACTTATTTGCTGCCACGACTTCTTTGTCACTTTCGCGAGCTTGCCATTTTTTAATGGGTAATTTGTATCCTAAATGCAGAAGGCATTCAAACAGTCGTATCCAACCATGTTAAACAGACATTCTAAAAGCTAAGTGTTCTGTTTTTACTGGTCGTGAAATCATGTCTTCGATTTTGTTGAATTGCTTCGAAGTTGCACCACATAAATAACATTTTCGGGTTAAGGTGGTTTTAGTTAAAACATTACAAACTTTTCCATCAATCATGGCGAAAATTAAAAAATGATCTACTTTTACAGACCTGTTAACATTTTTCTTTGAATCTAGCTGAAAATATTGAAATTTTACGGTTAAGTTCATTTATCTTAACGTCAGAACAATTGGTTCGGTCGTGAAGATGGTCCTTTAAAAATTTAATTTTTTCATTCAATTTTTGATATCCTGATATCTTCATTATATTAAATAACTCCATTCTAGTGAGAAACAAATCCCTTGAATGCGAACCTACAGCAAATTAGAGCGATTTAGATTTATGAACGAATATTCTAACAAAATTTTATTTAGTGATCATCAGCAAAAAAAAATAAAAATAAAAAAAAGGCACACACATGCGCACCGATTTTTTTTATAAACATATACTACATGAGTCCAGGTATAACATAATGTTAGAATCTCGGTGTAGAAGCATGTAGAAATATACTTTAACCTTAATGACTTATAATGGAGCTTTACATTTTCTTGAAATAAATAGGTATAATTTCCAATAATTATACGAAATACCTGACTTTAATAAAAAAAAATTACAACACTTGAAATATTAAGCACATACATGAAGCTGTCGATTCCATGTTAAATCAAAATTTGTCCGTTACTTATACACAAATTGTGACTATACAAATAATTGACTATTTAAATCACTTGTTAAAACACACGTGTAAGCTACAACCGCAGTCTAGAGTCAACTAAACGTCAGAGAGTGGGTGGGCATGTGACAAAGTTAATTATTGACGCGCATCATGCACTTGAATGTAATGTAACGGAATTACAACAGTATTTGCTTATGTTGATAATTTGATTTTTTGCCAACATTGGTATATGGGCTGCCCCACTGTGTGTCGGTGGGTCGGTAGCAATTTAGATTTCACACTTTTATCACCTGGGGAATATCGTTTCCCGTAGTCACAAAGGGAATGCAAATAAAGTAGAGGTATATTGCTGGTCATATTTTTTTGTGTATTGCCCGCAATTTATGTAATTTGCAGGAATCGTCATTCATCAGATATGAATATTTAAATGCGCTATAAAGTTGAGAGTTAATATTTTTTTTTATCGCCCGCTATACCTAATGTTTTATGGTCAATAGCAATGCCGAATGTCAATCATTTTAATGGATGCAATTTGAACCAAAAATTCAATTTAATTGAAGGCAGTTAATGTTCCGGTAATTTGTTGAATCATTTTACTAATTGAAATTGGAGGAGAGTGCTACCTTTTGGTAGGTGGACACTTGAGCTGGTTAAGAAGAACGTATATCGAGAGAATGTACTTCTGCTTAATACCTTAAAGCTAAGTGCAAACCTCTTAAATGGGAGAATGAAAAATGACTAGCATAGCCTTCGACCGTGTCTATAAATAAATAAATGAAGACTGTAGGTACAGCTTCTCACAACCATTCGTTTGTGTCAGTTTTTATTTTTGGGACGACCGTGGCCCTCTTTTATATTGGGTGTGATTCGTGAAAGATCAGCTCCGGCTTTTGGAGTATACTGTCTTCAAAGTGATCATGTACTCGACGTAAGGCATTTCTCTAATCTTTATATATATAATACAATTCTTCTGTATGTGTTTGTAACCGAACCCCTCCTAAACGGCTGGACCGATTTTAATGAAATTTTGTGTGTGTATTTGAGTGGGTCTAAGGATGGTTTAGATTCACAATTGGAGCCGGTAGTTGGCGCTGCGATCCGATTCTACATAATTTCAAATTATAACCACTCAACAAAAAAAAAACAACTAAAAAGCAAGAAGCTCATACATTTCTCGAAACCCATGGGAGCTAAAATTGTAAAATTGTAGACATTTATGTGCATTGTCCATACAAACAACCGCGCAAAGTGTGGAAGGGATTTCTGGGAACACGTCTGAGGAAATAACGGTAGAATCACTCGGAGTACAGAATCAGTCCGGACACATCGGTTTAATAAAACGGCCGCAGAACAATTGACGGACAATGGAATGTACGAGCAGGCAAAACAACGTTTGCCAGAACCGCTAGTTTTCTACAAATGCCTGAACTCTTTGAGCCTGGAACATCTATACATATAATAAAACTGTAGGACTTTTCTTTGTCAGCTAAAAACTCGAAAACTACTGGACAGATTTCGATGAAACTTTTTTTAAAATGTTCCTTAAGACTGTAAGGTTGCTACAGGCTATGTCGTTTATAGCCACGTCCTTAGGAACAGTTTTTAGCCAAAATGTATTTTCTGAAGTGAAAATATATACATAACATACACATATACCTTGCTACAAATACAAATATTCATACTGATTGCATCAGATTCTGGAGAAAACCGAAGAAGTCCAGATCGATATCCACCAAAGGTTTATCGATTTAAAGGCCTCTGACTGCATTTATAGTATCGAGCTATATAGATTAATGTCTTATTTTGACATCTCTGCCAAATTTGAGAGGTTCTGCAGAATAACGATGGAGCGTACTCTCTTCACCATTAATGTCGAAAACAATTTCATCAAAACCTTTGATGTCAGAAAAGGATTAAGACGAAGTGATGCTCTGACCTGTAACTTATTTAGCATCGTACTTGAATGAAACTCACAGAGAAGATCTTTTTAAAAACAGTCAAGACTACTTGAATACGCCGATTATATTGACACCATTATTAGAGCATAGCGAGCTGTCACTAGTAAGTTTGCTAGAGTAAGTATAGAAACGGAAGCGGCTAAAATAGGTATAGTGGGCAAAACCAAAGTCAATAAGAAGGAATAGCAAATATCGACGAATGAGACAAAACGTCACAATCGATGTAGTATGTAGTATGTGTTTTTGTTTACCTCGGTTCTGCTATTAATTCTGACAACAGCGTTTCAGCGGAAATAAAACAAAGATTGACTCTTGTCAATTGCTGTTTTTTTAGACTGAGAAGGCAATGTAGTAGTAGGGACCTATCATGAGTAATAGAACTAATAAGAACCTTTGTACAACTTTTATCATCTCAGTACTGCGCTCTGAAGCTTGGAATCTAACTAAAACGGATGAAGATATATACTCAATGAGTTCGAGGGAACCATTCTTTTTAAAATGTTTAGTCGCCTTTGCTGTGATGGGCTTTCAAGCACGAGGAAATTCGACAACAAACTATACGAACTGTATACCGTAGGTACAGTGACATTGACCCTGTCAAAAAATCGCTTATCAGTCGTCTTTCGGCCGTAAATTCTGCGAATTTAACCCGGAGCAACAGGGCGGTACAGGAAGACCTCATCTTAAGTTTCGCACACAGTAAACCAAATAAATAAGAAAAATAAAAAGTCGATGTTTAAAATTATTGTTTTTAAGTAAATACTTAAAGTTCAGGAACCCTTATTAAAATACTAAGCACCACTTTGCAATCGTCAACATTTTCATTTACAGGTCAAGTAGATCTTGAGATTCTGAGCCCATAAAAATGTACATCCATCAAAAAAGTCAATTTAGTACTTTTATTTACCATTGTCAAAAAAATATTAATTCTACATCCGTTTCACTAAATTGTACGCATATATACGTACACATGCCAAAGGAAAGGAAGAGTAAGAAAATAAAAGTACATAAATATCTTCCATAGAAAGTAACTCACCCAATAGCAGGAGCATGAGATCCGATACAGCTAAACTAAATAAATAATAATTTGTTGCCGTATGCATGGTGGAATGACGAACTATAACCACGCAAACAAGCACATTCCCTAGGACGCCAGTTATGAAGATTCCGCCAAATATGATTGTGACCTAGAATAGGAAAAAAAAAAATGTCAGTACATTACGTGTGAGCTGTGGAACAGTAGAGAAGCTCTATCTCCTCATAGGGTATCCTGAATGGAATGGAAAATTTAAAAACATGACAAAAAAAAAATATATCGGAAACAGGATGTAATTTATTGCATACGAGTATGACAGAATGTGCGCCAATGAAAAACTCGATATACTACTTGGCTAAAAGGAATATTTTCATGTTGGTCCTTGTTCGTTTCCCGCATTCTTTTATTCACTAGATGTGCCCACTGTTCTACATAGATAGTTACATTGTTAGACAATTGAAATTCCATTGTTCTCTGACATATAGTCACATCTTTCAAGGACATCTACGACGACGGCGAATATTGTCCCTGTCACGGTTTTGTGAGTCTTAAGCTTACAGCACATGAAAACGCTTTCTCATTTCCATTATGCTTGAATTGTATTTGCTATTGTTGTTATTATTTTATCATGCCTTATGGGGTGGGTAGTTGGGTACTGAGGTAAGAGAACAAAATGAGGCTTTTCCTGCCACCACCATTACCACAATGCACCACCGGAAGAAAGTAGTTTTCTTCGTCGTCATAGTTCTCGTGTTTTTCTTCTGCCTTACTTGTGTGGCTTATGAAATGGATTCATATTGTTGTGGCTTGCCGGCAAAGATGGATGGAAGGATCCGACGTTTCGGCTAATCTGTGAAACTGCCAAGAACTACTGTGTCACCTTGTAAATTTTAAGAAAGTATTAGCGTGCTGGTGTGTTTCGATGGAGGCACTTAGTGTGGTTTGCTTACGTATTCTGTGTGGCTTTTATGTAAATCGAGGAATTTCATTTTAACTTTAAATGTAATGGGAGGGCCTTTCAAAATGTCTATTCATTGATATGAGTAGTTATGTCTGGTTGTCAGATTTTTGGATTGTATTGAGGATTACCATTCATTTACTTACTTCATATAAGTAGAACTGTATTATTAACTTAACTTAACTTTCTTATGCGAAGTGAAAGCGATTCAGCCTCCCAGCAAGTATCGTTTACTGCAGTTGGTTTGATGTTAAGAAGTATTCAAGAAAAAGTTTCGCTACTAAACGAATGAAAATATAAGTGACCTCTACCTCAAAGTCCCATCGGGATAAAAAGAATATTTGTTGCTCAAAAGACACTCCAATTAATTCGAAGGAAAACCCACACCGATAATATCTGTATCTACTGAATTGCGTTCAACTCCCCAGATGGATAATCTTTACATGCTGTCATCTAATCATATTGTAAATCTGTCATCCCGACAACAAAACAATAAAAACAAAATCGACAAACTCCACTCATGTCCATTCGAGTGGATACAAGATACTATGTAGAAAAGATTAATTTTATCTCATTAGCCACCCACCACCTCGTAAATAAAAACAATTTTTGCTTGTTGTACTAATAAAGGAAATATTTGATAACAGATAAGCCCGTCTAGATTTGTCTACGCAACAGATAGCTATGTGTGTTCTGGGTGTAGATACGACCTATTAATTTAAGTTTTTGGCGGGGAAGATGTTCTGCAATTTATTTAAGCTAAGACAGCGATGCAAATATTTTCAGACATCCTTTTGATTCTGATTTTCGTATACATTGTATTATATGTAGATGTTAAGGAGCAAAGTGTCATACCTGATAGTCTTTTGCAAAATCTATATAAAAATGATCATCTCTGATCATCAATGCCTAGTCCAAACCCTTTGCTCTAGAAAGCTGAAATTTCACAGAGGTTTTTCTTAGCACAGAGGTATATATACATAGAGAGAGGATTTTTAGAAATTCCATTCGAAAGGGGGGGTCAAAGTTTGTATGGGGAAATTTTCATTTTTCATCCGATTGACTTCAATAGGTACGCATTCTCACGATATTTATGGTTGCATACGTTGCACAGTATGTTGCAGGATAAGAGTCGCCCCTTAGTCTAAAGATGGTACTCATCATATCGGTGCATTTGCCAGCAAAGAAATATGTTTTGTTCCGTAGATAGTGGCTCAGTCTGCTATAGTATGATCTGTGTTGAGATGCCAGCGCTTCACCAATAATCATATTGATCATATAATTTTTAAACTGTTTATGTATTAGATAGCGTATACAAGCTGTCCAAATGAATTGTCCCGAATCGTGGGTATCGAAAATCAGAATACTCATTACTTACTCAAAGTCCAGCTTATTTTGGTCACAGTTTGGTCACTCTACAAAAATAAAAAAAATAAGCATGTAGGTACCCGAAGCATCAAGTCTCTTAACAATTCTTTTGAACGATATTTTTTTTACGAATCGAAGGATAGTCGGCAGTTGAATTAAGAAACTTTATCGGCTCGGTTGTATTTCAGAAGAAAGGCCTCTAGACTGCGTCAATTATAGAATCATAAGTCTTTTTACCATCGCATCCTGTCTGCCGTACCGAACGGTTAGGACCCATTTGTCAACAAACTGATTGGGCAATACCGGTGTCGGCAAGTCTACCGGTAAATCTACAACTTTCGAATATATGCGTGTCATATCTATGTATCTACCTCCAATCTGTTTATCATAGTCATAATTAGTATGACTCTATATAAGATCCTCAAAATCCCAGTCCTTCTATACGGCGAAAAAGCTTAGACATTAGATCTTTACTAGTTTTGAACCCAAAATTCTTCGAGTGATTTTCAGTCCCGTTTGCGTTGATGGCATTTGAGAATGAGATTTCAGCAAACTCTAAGAGCTATACTGCGATCAGCGTTGTGCTGTAGTACCCAATTGGGTAATTTGGCTCAAGTATTTCAACTTTGGCTCAATGCTCCGAGCCAAAGAGAAATGGCTCACATTTTTCTTAAAACTTAAACTTCGTTCTTAAAAAAAAAATTCATATTCCTATCGGGAATAATGTATGGAAATGTTTCCCATTAGAGACGAACTATACAGAATCATGTCTCTGACCCGAAGAGACTTTGATTCCAACCCGGAGGGACAGTTGCACCCCGGACTGTAGCGCCATCTAAGTATAAGTAACAAAAAGATCTCTGACAGACATCAGGCATATTTGTTTCGTTTGTCTATATCCTTCAGAGTGGTGTCATGGATTATGGCTGTACCTCCCCGTATTAAAGCCAGCATCTGTTTGAGGCTTGATTCTCTGGTAGACTAACCATTTTGAGCCCAATAGTCTTACTCTTGTTGCGGAATATATGAAGCGATTTCCACGTCTTCAAGGTATGGCCTGCAAGCTTCATTCTCCAGAAATCTCATAGTCTTTAGATGATACTTGAAGTTACCTTATGCTAGAAGTACGCTCCTATCTATTTGTGTGTTCCCTGTTTCAAGCTTTGCACTGCTTATTTGAAAGAGTACTTTAGCGGTTTACATTGCTGACGAGGAAAACATTTCCTCGGGCACAGAAGTAGACTTCTTAACCATGCTAACTTAGAAATAACAGAACTTTTAAATACTTACAATGTAATCAGGATATTAAGGCGGGTGTAAGACCTCTTGATCTATAAGAGTTAGCAAAGACCAAGAAAGTAGGTAATATTTTCAATCAATATATATAGAAATCCGACAAACGGCGGATTTATCTTCTCAATTTTTTAAAATGACTCAAAAAAATAAATTGCCTAGATATTAGTCGAACGACTTCTGGAGTTTTTTTTTAGATCGGTTTAAGGTCCCTCACTCTTCCAGAAGCATCCCGTAATCGTGTAATAGTTCTGCAATGTCTTTCGATGATTTTGCCTTCCAGCGAACCACCAAACAAAAAAAAAAATTTAAAGAAATCTCAACAAATAAAGCACCCCCCCCCCTCTTTCTCTTTAAATAAAGTGGCTCAAACATATGTGAAATGGCTCGGAGAATGGCTCAACTCCAAAATTTCTGCGGAACAACGCTGACTGCGATATTAAACTGGTAAGAAAAGTGCGAATCTGTCGTCTAATATGACTGGGACATTTAAGCAGCATTTGTAATAGCGAATGGACACTAGTAGAGGAAGACCTTAGGTGGCATCAACCAACTTGGAGTGCGCAACTTAAGACCGTTGGCCACAGATCGAGCTAACACGAGAGGCATAGTTTTTGAGCCCCTGGTCCACCCCAGAAAATAAAAAATAACCCCGAACTCTAATCTAAAATCTTCAAATACGAAGTTTAAAAAAAAATCCGTCCAGCCGTTTAGACTGTAGGCCACAGGAGCCGACGCACAACAGAGAGATTTACAGAATTGGGAGGCAAAACTGCGACATCTACTCCGAAGGTTGGTACTGACAACAGAAGAAGCATCTAGGTAGAACTGGATTTGTAATTGAAAGCAGTCTCGATATACGTTAAGTAACATTTAAAACAAAAAATAAAAAATGGTTCTTTAAATATCTATGGATGAAATCTTAAGCATTGCCCTGCCCTGGTGCATATGGGATCCTCCAACTTCAGAACAATGAGTTATATATTTCTTTGAATGGAAGGGCCATACAATTCCATATCGTTGTCTGAAGGGCTAAATTTTGAATCCTTATCATAGAATTTTTTTATAATTCTTTATTATATCCCATTTTTGATCAGCCTAAATCAAGTATTTCTTCCATAAACCTGGGTAACAAAGTTTTTTTTTTCAAAACAATAAAAAAACACCCCAAAGCAGAGCTACGATAAGAACAAGAGCTGTAGATATTTTTAGATTTTTAGGAAAAAAATGAGATTTTACAGTGTAAAATGATGGTCAGTACTTTAGCTTCTTATTGAAGCCGAAATTTATTGATTAACTAGCGGACCCGGCAAACGTTGTTTTGCCTTCTCGTTCCATAGACGTGTGCCCAGGAATCCCGCCCACACTTCGCGCGGTTGTTTGTTTGGACAATGCACATCAATGTCTACAATTTTACAACTTTAGCTCCCACGGGTGTCGAGAAATTTATGAGCTTCTTGCTTTTTAATTTTGTTTTGTTGAGTGTTTATTATTTGAAATTTTATTCATGAACTTTTTGCTTTATAATTTTTTTATTTATTGTTGAGTGGTTACTATTTGAACTTTTGTGGAATTGCATCGCAGCGCCACCTACCGGGTCCAATTGTGAATATAAACCATCCCAAGACCCATTCAAACACACACACAAAGTTTCATTAAAATCGGTCCACCCGTTTAGGAGGAGTACGGTAACAAACACGGACAGAAGAATTATATATATAAAGATAGCTTGTCAAAGGCAAGGTCGTAAAGTGTATAAAAATATATTTTAATAAAAAAGGCTTCCTAAAAAGAAGGCGTGGCAGTAAACGATAGCACACTGGGTGTCCTTAGGAAACAAAAATTCGCATCGATATGTCCAGTATTTTTCACGTCAACTGATAACAGACAAAACCCCCCCCCCCCCCTACAATTTTATTATACATGTGTATGTGTATTTGTTTATACCCGCCTTTGGGAATGAGTAAATAAAATCTTTGTGATGTGGCCTGTGTGTGCGTTGTAGAAAGAAAGAGAAGTATATGGTGTTAGTGCTATATTTTTGTAAAATTTAACTTTCCGCTTAATTCAGTTAATGCTCATAAATTATTAAAATTATTTAAGAACTCAATAATCAGGCTAACATTTCAGATATTTAGATTTAGATACCAGTAAAGATTTTTGTGAAAGATAGAATTGCATTCATGTTACGTTTGATTCACCATTCACTAATTTTTTCTGCTACGGAATCATTAACAATATAAAATTGTGGAATATGCATATTTTGTGATGAGTAACAAGATGTAAAAAAAATCTAATAAAATACTAGAATACCTACTACAAAAATATTTCCTTATCAAATTGAATGTTTTCCTGGTGCCATGAATTTAGTAAGTTTGATAAAATTTTGTACTTTTCGTTGTTTAAATATATAAATGCGACTTGAAAGACAAGCATAAATAACTTTACTTCAAAATTGAAATGAGGGATTTCAGTTTCTCCCCTGTTACTTTTATTTTTTTTTTTTCAAATAAATGACTTTTCGACAAGTTGAATGTAAATCGTTTCCCCCGAAACAAAATAAATCTTTTTCCCATAGTATCTTTGCATAAATTTTCTGTATAACTTTTGATTTAACGCGAAAATTACTCCTTCAAAGCGCTGAAGAGTAAATACAAATAAGAGCTATATTTAAGTAAGGAGATGAATCATTAAGACTCAAAAGGCAGTCGGTACTTTGTAATTTATGTGACATCTTTTATTATAAATGTAATTTGAAAGAAGACGATAAAATTGAGATGGAAAACTCTCAGGTAAAGACTTCAATTTTGAATTCCGTGTGAAAGCTCAATATCCAAATTCATTTCCACCATTTAAAGCAAATTTGATTTTATTATATTATGTAAATTGGTATTTATAGAACAATTGTAGGAATTAAATTTACTTCAAATTTACATAAATCGTAGGAGTTTTGATTATATTCAGCTGGAACTAGATTTAAAATAAAGTATCTGATCGGAATGGGGGCGTGAACATAATATTTTGAATATTCATTTAGTTTAAATGTTTTTAAGAATTTTAAGTCTATGGGTTACATCATTATCCCAAGGATAAATACCGTTTTTAGGATTATTACTTTGAACAACAGGAACAAAATCAAAAATTGAATTGTTTAAAACGCGATAAAGTACCGAGCAGAGTTCTTTAATTTCTAAAGTTAAGAATCGACTCCAGTTAAAATTGCAAAAAAAATTTTAAAATCTTATTTATAGAGAGTAGAAATATTTAAAACATTTAAATGACAAAAAAAATATAACGAGGGATGGTAGATATCTTCATGAACCAGCGGAGTTAGATTTCTAGTGACATAGCTTTCGTCGTTGTAATTAGAAAATAGAAGGTCCAATGAACGATTTTGGTGGTTCTTAATTTGGTTCAGTTGAAGAAGTCCAATGGATTGAAAGGAATCGATGATTTCGACACCATAGATGATAAGGCATTGGCGGGGGTAAGATACGTACGATCAATATCTCCAGCAATCCATTCAATTTTGGTTTGGTTAAAGTCACCAAAGACATAAAGACTATCTAAAGCGGATATGAGACTCTCCACGTAACGAATAGCATACAAATATCTAATCACAGCAGAAAGCTGAGATCTAGGTGGTATATAGACACACACGATGCAGACTTTTGATGAGGGCAGAGCAAATTTATTGCCGCAGATTTCAATATCTGAGAACTCGTCAAGATTTTAGATCCTTTGGATTTAATTCTAATTCTAATTTACTCTCTGTCACCGAAGTTGAGCGAGTGATTTAAGAGGTCTTGCTGTTAAAGAAGGATGTCAAAGTTAAGTTGAAGATCTATGGTTTCAGTTTTTATTGCACCAGAATTTTGGAAATTGATTTTTCCTATCAACTTTTATTAATAGGACAATAGCATATCATTCTTTTAGGTTGGTTTGGTTGGTTGGTTGAAAGTGGCTGTCAGCTAAAAAACGCCAACACACTTAGACCAGTATAGGTCCATTGTGATGCCACGATGAAGGATTTAAGATAAAGCGTAAGAGGCTTCTGATGTCTATGCTTGTCAGATCGCCCAAGTCGTTGTAATAGAAGGCTCCTAAGTGAAGCTTCCTTCTGCGGGAGAGAGCTGGGCAGGAACAAAGAAGGTGAGGGATAGTTTCCTCCTCTTCCTCGTCCATGCAGCTTCTACAAAAGTCGTTTGCAAAAAGGCCCAGCCTTGCGGCATGTTTGCCTATCAGGCAGTGTCCAGTAATGACACCTATTGTAGTGCCGATATGCAATCTGTTGAGAGAGATCAATTTCTTAGAGCGTTTCAAATCCAGCTTAGGCCAAATTTGTTTTGTCGCTAGACAAGTGGTTAAACTCGTCCACCTAAGATTTGTACTCTCGATAGCATTCAGCTTCACTTTTTGTTTGTGAGTAGCGATTGGTATCCCTAGGGTGCCTTTATCCGGCAGAATGGGTTGAGTTGTTCCTATTCTAGCGAGTTCATCGGCCTTACAATTCCCTGGAATGTCTCTATGCCCCGGCACCCAAATTAGGTGAATGTTGAACTGTTCGGCCATCTCCGTAAGAGACGATCGGCAGTCGAGGGCTACTAGAGAAGTTATAGAGATTGAATCCAAGGATTTGATGGCTGCTTGGCTGTCCGAAAATATGTAGATATCCTTAACGGATATGACGTTTTTCTTGAGCCAGGATAAGACTTCTTTAATCGCCATAATTTCCGCCTGGAACACGCTACAGTAGTTTGGTAGACGGAAGGAGAGCTTAAGATTAAGACGTTCCGAGAAAACACCCCCACCAACTCCATCATTGGTTTTTGAGCCGTCAGTATAGAAGTGAACTGATTCATCTTCCGGGAAGGCATCTCCATCCCAGGTTGCTCTGGATGGGATTGTGACGAGAAAATTCTTGTCAAAGTTTAGAGATGGGGTGGTGTAGTCAGATCTCGAATTTTTTCAGAATAGAGGCGTGGCCAAAGTCTTTGCTTGACCACTGTGAGATGGCTTTAAGGCGAATGGCTGCACTCGCTGCCATTTGCTTGCTAAATATGTCAAGGGGTAATATATGAAACAATATGTCTAGTGCCGCAGAGGGTGTTGTGCGCAGTGCACCGCTTATGCACATGCAAGCTGTGCGCTGGACCTTGCTTATATGGTCGCGGTTTGTGGCCTTCTCCAAGGCTGTCCACCAGAAAATTATCCCATAGGTGAGTATCGGTCTTATAACTGAGATATAGAGCCAGTGGGTTACTCGAGGTTGTAAACCCCATTTATTCCCAATAGCTTTTTTACAAGAGAAGAGTGCTACTGTAGCCTTCTTGACTCTTTCTTGGATGTTAAGTTTCCAACTAAGCTTCCTATCCAGGATAAGCCCCAAATATTTAGCTTTGTCAGAGAAAGTTAGGTTGATACCATTGAGTGAGGGAGGGTCGACTGTCGGAATTTTATATTTCCTGGTGAAAAGCACCAGATCAGTTTTGTGGGGGTTCACACCTAAACCACAACGACTCGCCCAACTGGCTAACTTATTTAAAGCATTTTGTAGGAGTTCTTTAAGAGTATTTAAGTGCTTTCCTGAGACGGCTATAGCAACATCATCTGCATAAGCGATCGCCGTGCATCCTTCACCTTCCAGGATCATCAATAGTTCATTGACCACCAAATTCCAAAGAAGAGGGATAGAACACCACCTTGCGGAGTGCCTCTACTGACAGATCTTCTTGCGGACACCTCACCCAGCTTTGAGTTGATAATCCGGCCATTGAGCAGTAGATTGATCAGTTCGCCAAGTGAGCTGTCGACATTCAGAGCTGAAAGTGCATCTGCTATCGCTAATGTATTGACATTGTTAAAAGCGCCTTCTATGTCAAGGAAGGCAACCATCGTGTACTCCTTATGGAACAGGGAGTATTCGATATTACGTACTAAAGTGTGTAATGCCATCTCCACTGATTTACCTTTGCAGTATGCGTGCTGGGTAGTAGCAGACAGTAGTTTTTTATCGATACTGACTGTTGCGTAAGTGGATATCAATCAGTCGTTCTAGTGTTTTTAGAAGGAACACTAATAGGTCTGAAATCTTTAGAATTTGTGTGGGAGCATTTACCTGCTTTGGGTATGAAGACAACTTTAACTTCTCTCCATATCTTTGGGATATAAACTAAATCGAGACAACTTTTGAAGATTGTCTGAAGCATCGGCAAGATTATGTCCGATGATTTCTGCAATTCGGCAGGTATTATGCCGTCAGGTCCCGGATTTATATGGTTTGAAGCTATGGATTGCCCAGTTTAGTTTTCTTTGTGTAATTATATTTGAAGGGGTGGTTATTGGTTGCGATGGACTGTTGAAGTTCGAGTTGCTAACCACATGGGAGCTGCCTGGGAAATGTGTATCAAGCAGTAGATTGAGCGAATCTTCGCAGGAGGTCGTCCAGGACCCATCGTCTTTTTTGAGGGAGCTGGGTGTTATTGGATTCGTGGAGAGAATTTTCCTAAACCTTGAGGCCTCAGAGGCTTCTTCTATTTTGTCACAGAAGAGTCTCCAGGAGTTGCGTTTGGCTTTTCTCAGTTCTTTTTTATATATATTTAGTGATGCCTTGTACAAGTCCCAGTCTAGCGCGTTTCTCGTACTTTTGGCATTATTGAATAGTTTTCTACAATTAGTTCTAAGAGGGCCTAGACCTGTATTCCACCAATGCGGCTTCTTCTTACCTCTGGGTTGAACCAGCGGACAGAAAGAAGTCATTGCTTTATTGAGGTTACACAATTAAAAAAAAAATAGCTACATACTTTCCATTTTTGTACATCAACTTCTAATACTGTCTTCGCCTTCTAATACTCAAAGTGAATTTCACTGTTAACATGTTCGCTACTTGAATTGTCGTTAAAGAAAACTCATCAACGAACCCTTTCGGATTGTTTGTTTTTAGTTAATTCCCATCATCATCGTCAAGGACGTCTATAAAACAAGTGTACTTTTAATATCAGCAAAATGGCGCCACCTATGCACTTGATGGGCTCTTAATGACGTTTAAAAGCAAAACCATCACTAAAATTTGTTTGCTAAGTACTTTTTTGTTACTGCACAGACAGCACATCATTAAATTTTTATGACGCCTCCAAACGAAGTGCTTACATATTTTTATTTTTTTTTTTTACTAACCCAAATAAAAGCAAGGGCTATGTAACCTTTAGTCATCGCATGTTTGTCATCATGGTTATCAGGTTATCACATATTCATTGTCATCTTTCACAATAATCCCCTCGCATCCGAACCACATAATGTGATGTACAATATGTATTTTAATAAAATTGATTTATTGTTTAATTTTTATTTTGAGTGATGTAGGGTAGGTACTGGTGTATAAGGCAGCATCAATATCACCCGCCGGATAGACCTAGCTTTACGAGGGTCGTTAAAAATTCGATGAGACTGTTTTTTATGGGAAAACAATCGTCACGTTTAGACCATTTTTTATGACTTTGGTTGCTAAAAGGAATTATGTCCCTCTGCATGAAGAAGGGATTCTTTTGTGGAAAAAATACTCATCTGCCCTTGCTAAAGTAGTAATAACCCTAAAGTTTCTATATAAATCCCAATTGCTCTAAAATTAGGATCGAAAATGGAACTTCCTGCTGTTGGAATGAGTTTTCGTTTTATATTCGAAAATTGTTGGTCTATTAGGAGCCATTCGTTGATTCTAGTTCGAGAGTTATATCCTTTACAAATAATTTGTAATTATATTGTATTTGTTGTGTTTCATATAATGTTCGTACTCATTTATGAAATGCGTGTGTGAATTCCCTTTGGAGATACATATAATGAACGGAGCGTTGTGTTTATAGGAGGCATGCGACGCAGTCAAGGACATACTTCGATCTAATGGTTTCCTCCACGCGCTGGCAAAAATCGTAAATATCCCTTCCGGAGGAAAAGGAGGAATACTCTAGGATTAGACACCGGGGATTTCAAGAGAATAATTCCCCACGGGTTTAGATACCATTGAATAAAATTACTAAGAGTGTCCTTCGAAAATATACAGATACACTTATGTAGTTAATGTGAAGGAAAATCACAGAACCGAAACGATTGGTATGAGATATTAGGTTTTGGATGTTCCGAGTTTCGGAGTTACACAAACAAGCAGGAAAAGTATCTGTTAATTCACATTAGGACGAGGACGACGTGGAAGTATTTATTTAGTAAGAGAATTATAATAGTCCTTGTTTGCTTTTGGATAATGACGAAGTGTACATATATTTTAGTTAAACCTCAAATAAACTAACTGGCCACGTTATTAAGTTGTTACAGTGCTTTTTTCTGAACCGGTCATGGTAGATTCATGCCACAGTGGGAGACAACAATACACTACCACTGACCATAATGACAAATGAATAATATCAATATTGGCCTCAGCTTGATAGTGATACATAGAGGGAAGATTGAGCCTGAGTTATCCAGCATAAAAATTGTCTATATCCCTCTGAGACACTGTTGTTTTCCAACCTATGCTTATCCTAGCACACTGACTATATTTTTATACTCTGGCATTAAAAACGAAAATAGTTCCTCTTAAGGCACACCCTGTCTCTGTTTTGATAAAAATTTAGATCCAAACCAAATGGAATTCTGACACGACCTGAGCTGAGTCCTTTCGTTCACTTAAAAGGCGGAACGATGACTCTTTTTGTTAATTTTTTTCTGGAGAATGTCTATGTACTTCAATCCTTTCGAAAGAAGACACATTCTTTTCTTTTTCTGGACACCAACCATGACGGATCATTACGCGATAAGCTTATAGAACACTAGCTGTACCCGCCCAGCTTTGCCCGTACACAGGAATTGTATTGCTTAGGTCTTAGATAATAATGTTGTTTTGTAAAATGCGAAAAATGAGAATAAATCTGGAATTTTCTTTCTGCCTAAACCTGAAATATACAGCAATAAGAAAAAAACAAAAAAAGAATCATGAAAATCATATAAGATGTTTTTTGTATGGGAGGCGTCACCCCCGTTTGTCCAATTTTGGCGTGGCGATATCGATAATGGATGTAATGTATTGGATATATAATGTGTACCCTCTTCATCGCCCTCCCTCTCCTTGATCATGCTACTTTGTACTACTACTTTTGTTTGTAATGCTGTATTTCCTTTCCTTTGTTTCCCTCTTCCTATGGAATCCGAACAACTACCTACCCCAACCCTACACTGTTACCATACACCATATCGAATGAAATTATGAAATGAAACCTGTTTTGTATTATACGTCTCTCGATCATAATATACATACCTACATAATATAACTGACCACAGCACTCACTGCGAAAACAAATCAACCCTTTTCGAATGTATGGCATACGTATTGTTTTTGTTTGACGATCGCAAAAGTATAAACGTCCATTTGTAGCAAGGTATATGTGTATGTGTATATTTTCACTTCAGAAATATACATTTTGGCTAAAAACTGTTCCTAAGGACGTGGCTATAAACGACATAGCCTATAGCAGTCTTACAGTCTTAAGGGACATTTTAAAAAAAGTTTCATCGAAATCTGTCCAGCAGTTTTTGAGTTTTTAGCTGACAAAGAAAAGTCCTACAGTTTTATTATATGTATAGATTTCGCTTCCTACACGAAATTGGTCTGAAATGATGAAATGTCAAATATTTACCAATCTACTTTAATCTTTATATATAAAAATGGATCGTAATTTGAAAACCACCGACTCGATTGAGCTTAAATTTACAGATAATCTTAGGTATTGTTCTAGAAAATTGTTCAAAATTGGACAGAGGGGCGTGGCACCGCCCATAGAAAAAACATTCAAAATATTATATCTCGAAACCCACTAAGCCGATTGTGCTCACATTTTCATTCAATCTTAGGTATTGGCCCGGGATAGTTTCTGTGAAAATTGGACAATCGGGGGTTAGCTCCCATATAAAAAACAACTTCTATGTTGTGAAACTTGATGACGTTTTAACTCGATAACCGCTGTTCCGATTTTCATGATTTTTTTGTTTTGTTCGTATTGCTGTATTTCAGGTTTAGGCAGAAAGAAAATTACACCCACTGCGGGCTGTAATCCAGTGTAGTATGACTAGGTTTTTCTTTGCAAGGTTGTAGATGGTCCTGTATGTTTCCAAGACCAGATTCGATGTTATGACAGATGAGCGCAGAGCTTTGAGAGCAGCTTGGCTGTCTGAGAAGATGAATATAGTTTTACCACGTGTATTAGAACTTAAGTTTATTCTAGTGCAATGGTTAATGGCAAGGACCTCAGCTTGAAATATGGACGAGTATTTGCTTAGGCTGACTGAAAAGTTAGCTTGAGGCAATTCTCCATAAATGCCAAATCCAGTCTCTGTATCCATCTTGGACCCGTCTCGTCTGTATACCAGACTAGATCATGTCGCGATGGACTAGGTTTGTATTTTTCCCGGTCTTACCTTGGAGGGATGCGGATGATGATAGCGAAGTTTTTATGGAAGCCATATTTCGTTAACGTGTCGTCTTGGAACATACTGAGAATGCTCCTTCGAACTCCATAGCGTCGATTAGGGAAAGTTGACCTCCATGGTAGGAATGGGGGTCGATGATTTTCGAATGGAATAGAGGATGGATATTGGATACTCAGTCGGGCTCCCATTTGAATGTGTACTTGAATAGGTAATAGGCCTAGGATGACATTTAGTGTAGTGGTCGGGGTGGACCGTAGAGAGCCCGTCATGCAGTTTTCGATTGCTACATGCGTCGGTCGTCGGCATATCGTATAGCATCGATCTCTTGATTAGACAGGGATTGGAGTAGGTTGTCAATGACTAGGAACCACAAGAGAGGTGAGAAGATGCCCCCTTGTGGACACCCTCCTGTTGTTAACGTCCAAAGTTCCACATCATCAATGCGGATCTGAATTACTCTTTCATTGTGCATTGCCATAGTCCATCTTCCTATTATTGGAGACCCAAAGGACGTGTAGTTGAAAGCTCCTTCAATATTCCAAGAAATCAACGAGACAGATTTTTTTTCTATTGACGGAGTATTTAATTCTTGTTACTAAATTAATGAGTGCTGACTCAGTGGATTTAGCTGGTTGATAAGCATGTTGAGATTTTCTAAGCGGAAATGTGAGCACTCTGCAGTTATATTTTGTCCATGCTTTTGAGAATAAAGACATGAGACAAAGGACGTGTTAAATTAGTTTCTATTTTTTTTTTTGTAAATAGCGTCAAGAGCTTCCGGAATGATGCACGTTATCGTTGGCTGCCATACGCGGAAAAGGAATCGATGCGATCGAAAACTCTCACCAGTGGCCAGATAGTGCAGCGTGATTTGATTACCAGTCGTGCTTCCGCTGAAACGCTCTCTCGTATATTTGTGTTCTTGTTATTATAATATTTTTTTTTTCTTTTCACTGCTATTTCCTATTTAATTTAATTAAAAAAGTCGCACGTATGCGTCTTCGTGGAGAGAAAAACACTAAATGACAGTAGCTATATTTTTCTCATAGGTCATTTACTGTCTGATCACAAAACAGATAAATTACGCGAAATCGAAATAATAGGAAAGGTGACATTTGCCATTTTGATGAGGCAAGTCATTACCATGTGATCGACATTTTTTCGCTTGTCATTTAAATGGCATCCCAACGAAAATTCTAAATGACTCGCAGTGTCACTTGATTTTGGGACAAAAATGACGATGATAGTCATTTCGTGTGATCGCCATTTTTTCGCAAATGACCAATGACGTATCGTAGCTTGAATGTCGCTCGAATGCGACATTTTTTCCTGACGTCACAGCGTCATTTAAATGTCCCGAAAAAATGGCCGTGTAATCGTAGCTTTACACGTCATGTCACGAAACGTCCCATCATTTTTGACATGCCGGCGTCACAAAAATTGTATCATCAGTTGGTCATGTAAAAATTTAATCTTATAGCTTGTATGTCAATGCCAATTGACACCCGATTAAACAGCGCCAAACCTGCGGTCATGTGCGTGTCATTTTATACCAGAATTCATGGCATGCTCGCTTTTCTTACCCTAAATATTTACAATTGAGCGCAGATATTTTAATTGCTGGACGTTTCGCTATAATCTTTAAACAGGGTGGTGTCTTTCAAAATATCCAACAGCAAACAAAAATTGTTTTTTAACTATACACTCTTTTTTTTGCAACATAGGTTGTAAACAACAACATAAGAACATCAATAACAGGGAATAAAATGTCAATCGCGACATACATGACACTTTACAAAATCGTGCACTGTCACGTATGGAATGTTGTCAATCGCAGATATTCGGCCCCAAAAAGTCGACAATTCAGTCAAATCAGCCGTTTACCTTCACTCGCCCACAGAAAATAAAATCTATCGATAAATATTTCTTCCGAAGGATTCCAGTATATAAGCTCTTTTTACTTTTTTAACGTCTAGCGACTATAAAACAGAACTGCGGTATGAGAATTCTGAGGTCACTTTGAACCCACTTCATTTGCCAAATGGGCCTACCAATTCATCTTCTCTCAAAAGAAAAACAAAAATCTTATTTATCGGAGTGATTTACACTTCGAGTTCAAGGTAGATGAACTCCATAACCTCAAAATTACAGCTAGCAAAAGTGACATTTTATCTTAAGCTGTGGACAGATGTACGTTCCTTATTTGATGAAATATATTGTTGATCTTATCGGCACAATAAACACAAATTTCAATCACAATAAATAACAACCTTATTGTCGTTTGTTTTATTAACCTTAGGTGAAGGAATTAGACTTGACTCACTCAGTAACACAATAAGAATGTGAGAAATTGGGATAGGCTTGGAAATAAAAAGGTTTACATTATGAGTGGACAGGAGTGGGTAGGATATTTGTCAAATTTGGCAATGAATTGGTACATTGTATAGGGCATATATAGGGTTCCCGTTCTTTTTCATACTGCGACTCCCTAGAGAGGTTGAAAAATTTTTGCGACGCCCTTCTCAAAGCACAGATATGTGAAGTTGATCTTACTGAAGATTCATTCATTATATTCGTCCCATATTTATGGCAATTTTGCTTGTTCACATACCCGCATTCATCTAAAAGTGCGCCTCGTCGCTAAAGATGATTTTTCGGGCAAAATTGAGGTCCCCTTCCAAACGCTCCGAAGCCAAGTCAGCGAACAAACGGCTTTGTCGATGTGAGTTAACTTTGAGCTCCTGGTTTAGGAATCAATAAAAGGCCGATTTCTTATGCACGGCGAGGAATTGACTGCCACGGGTTCTCCTGTACACTCTCGCATGGACCGCGGCAATGCTCCCGACGAATCTGGCCGGCAACGACCAATTGAAAAACCCTTATTTAATTTTGAGTGCCAGGCAAGTCTGACTGGAAATGCGGGAAACACAAACGCGTTTAATATTCGACTATTGGATTTCGCTTCGACCTTGCTCTTGGTATTCGTAAAGAGAAACGTAATGCTTTTCCTTTGTTCGGAGTCTTACAGCAGTGAACTAATAAAACTTGCGACGCCCTTAGGATAGCGCCACGACTTCCCAGGCCGTCGTACCGCATAGTTAGGGAACCCCTGGTATAGGGGATGAATAGGTACAAGGTGTTGACTTGAATTTTAGAGCTTTAGAGAAAAAGTACTCTTGCCAGTGGCTGTTTCCAAGTGCATAGCATGGAATTAAGTTTGTTTGTTGCACAGGTGAAACGGGGCAAAAATACCATCGAACTGAGGTCCGTCCGACAGCCATGTTGACATGTCTCAAACCGAAACCAGTTATCTTCTGACTTTAACATATGTCTTATTCTTTCTCCTTCAAAGCGCATTGCGTGATTCGTATATTCTTCTTCTTTTGGGCATTCGGGGCAGAAAGGCAAGCCATCTGCCCAAATTCGTGGGGATATTTTCCATAGCAGACGTGCCCCAAGAACTGAGTAAGGTAGTAGTTGCAGTCAGAGCAAGTTTTCTTTTAAGGGGATCAGTTTGTGGGTCCTTCGGACTTTTGCAGTGTTATCCCACCTGACATATTGCCCTTTCTTCTTCTTTTAGATTTCTGATATTTTGCCAAAATTAGCATATCATTGCCAATGGAAAATATTTGTTTTTTAGTAGATATGTTGCATCGTTTGTAATTTGTCAACAAACACTTTTGTAAAAAGTTCATAAAGCTCAAAGCTTTGTGTTCCATTTTAAAGGATTTTTTTCTTTCTAAACCAAATAGAATTCTAAATCCAATACTCGTTTCAATCCTCCATATAGCGAGTAAGCTATTTTTGGTGGGACTATGCCAAACACTCATGTAGCTAGACAAAATTTTCATTCAGCTTTAAATTGTCAAAGAACATTTTTTACCAGCAATTTCACACCAGGAATAGGTAGAGCAAAAAATATTATATTTCAGTGGATATACCACCCTTAAAATATTTGTTACTACTCTCTGTCCGAGGGAGTTTTTATTCAATCCTATATAGGGCTTCCGAAGTTTGAAACATAATGACTCATGAGCAGAGCATGAAGGTAATGTTGACAATAATTATATACTCCTCATAGCCTTATAGAACGTCTCTTTGTCTGTAATAAACCATGTAACCAGTATTATAACCATGCATGCCCAAAGTATTGTTCTGCTCTGAAAAAAAAGTTAACTCAATCAGTCTTCCTAAGTCAATTGTAATTTGAAAAGGTACGTGATACCCACTGACACAACCGTGAAGGAAGTCTTAAGCAGAATTTGAACTGCTTTCAATTTCTTCCCTCTGGAATTCGGAAAAGGACCCGATTCTCGGAGATCGAAGATTCTAATATAAAGCATAGCGTTCGAACTTCTTGTAAAAAGTCAGTGAGCGATGCATATATTTCTTACGGCCGATGAAGACCCTCTAGTTAGGTGTTACAGAAGAGACGGGTTTAAAAAAGAACGTCGCCACATTATATTTAATGCCAAGTTGGCTTAAGTGCTTTTTTGCTTTCGCCTTCGAGACTCCAATTTGGTGTCGGTAGATGGATTGTCTGTTGGAAAAGGATGGGGGTAATCGTAGCAGTATGCCTCCCGTTTATTTCCTTATTGACGATCAGTCCACATGCCTGAGACTGGTGCTGAGCAGAAAAGCTTGATTGAAGAACTCCGCCCCACTTCTTGGTACTGAAAAAAGTGAGGTCGCTAATTGTTTCCGGTGAAAAGGGGAGGGGTGACGAGAGGTCTGTTGCCTCTGACGGGGTCCTAGAATTGTCGAGATGAGGTTGATTGATGTAGTCAGCTCCTCCAGTTGGCGGTTAGTCTTCTGGGAGGGCAAAAGGGTGACCGAAGCTGTCTAACCCCACACCTGTAACTACCGCTTACTTTCAAGAAGTGTGGCTGGTACGGATTGGAGACGAATCTGCTTTACTGTTTGACGTCGGTAAGGGTGTCAATCCCATTCAAAAAGTGAAAAAAGTATCGGACTAAGGATATAACCCTGTGGAACTCAAGCCGTCATTTCAAACTACTCTGGCACTGACATCAATACTACATCCCAAACCACTGTACATCAACTAGTTAGGTTAGATTAGGTAGGTGGGCTGGTGAGGCGTAGGTACTCCGTGCCATACTCAGGTCAATATTGAACCATTGTGATGTTCGTCGGGGGAAGAGGGTGTTCCTTACCCATTATAACCCTGTCTTTAAGTACATACTAATCAATTAGTTAGTGTGTTATTTTATTACACACAAACCATCCTGAGGGTTTGATGAAGTTAATTATCTTGACTATTGATGTGCTGGAAAGTTCTCTAGGTCGTGGAAGAAGTGACTTCCTGATGTGTTGGAGTCCTGGGTAGTGACATAGGAAGTGGGTTCAACCCTCAAGAACTCCCTCATCACCGCAGCCTCTACAAAGTTCTTCCTCCCGTCAAGCCATTTTTTTCATGTGGTACCGCAGAGTATTGTGGCCCGTTTTAATTCCTACGTGGGTGGAAATGGATTTTCTATCCTTCCTGATTATCTCGGTCCTGATTTCAGTGATAGACGGCAATAGCATTCTTGTGGTAAAATATTGTGATCCCTCTAGCGTTCGCCTCTCTTGTGGCTTTTCTCCCTTCTTCAAGCTTGAGTGTTCAAGGCGGAATATTCACAGAGAGATCAGCTTGTTTTGAAGCTACGTCTGCTGTCTCATTACCTGGAGTGTCTTCATATCTAGGAACCCAGCAGAGCGATGCCTTGTGCTGTGTACCAAGAACCTTGAGTTATTCGCGACAGCATTTCACAATTTTCGATTTTATTTCTGGTGCAGTTAAGGCTTTAATTACCACCTATCTGTCGATAAAGAAGGTAATACTTTCAGGTGGTCGTGGTATGTATTACCCTTACCAGTTACTCGCCGGCTGCTGTTGTTACTGCCAGGACCCCTGCTTGGAAGACACTATCTATAGGCAGGGAGCCGTACCGATTTTCATATACCCAACGATTCGGAAAAGATACCTGACCCTACCCTAGTCTCCATTTTGGATTTGCCTGTAAATACATCAAACTCTTGACATCAAAATCTGAATATTCGTTGACAGAAATTTATTGGGAGATTTCGATATCCTCTGACCCAAAGTGACCTCTCAAGTTATCGCATTAAGAAGAGTTCCCTTGAAAAACGCCGGAAAGCTAAGGACATTATTTAGATTCATAGAATTCATAGAATTCTATATTCTCTAGAACTCTCGCTCTTGTGCTCCTTGTGCCTTCATCAAGTATATAGTAGATAGCGTTAGGATAACCAAAAATTGTTTTTATTTAGCAAGCAATACTTTCACGATGTACCTATTGTAAATAAATTAAAGCCTCCAGTGACTCAAATTCATTCCTATGCCTAAGACTGTTACAGAGCTGGCCAAAAATTTGAACAAGATTAATTATCCAATTATTGTCATCACATGCACACGTGAGCTGCTACTACATAAAAGCCATAAATTGTTATTCAAACATACACACTTCGACAAATATCATAAAAGCATAAAAGCTAGTTAGACTGGGACTACTACATACCTACGCCAAACACAGCCAGCATCACTCCACTGTTTGGCCTCCGAAATGTAATAAATCGAGTGGGCCGTATGGAAATATTTACGCTTCTATCTAATCCCTAAACAAATTGCAGATCCCTCTGCACAGAGAAAGATACATTCAATGGAACCAAATACACGCAGTAGATAAATCAACACGACCGTCGACGGCAAGGGAAGCAGTTATTTGGTTTGTTGGAGTTGTGTCAACACAGGCGCTTATCTTTCATCTGCATTGTTAAAAAAAGTATTGCTGCTATACGTTTTATATAGAATGAAAAAATTGTTTTCCATGGTCCTACCATCCGGAGTCAATTAGCCGTGTTAATTTCTGCGACGCAAAGTGATTTGTGTTGACGCTGCGTGTTTGGGTTTATTATGCATTATGCAGGTATGTTCAGTTGCCAGGATGAATGTGATACGGTGTTAATGCGAATTTTCCCACACGCTGAGATTTTACGATACGCTGCAAGCTATCACTCCCGCTCTTGTGTTCGTCAGTTCCAGTCGTCAATGGAGTCTCCTCTGACCGAGGACGAGGGATGACACAACGTGGGTTCGGATTCTGAAAAATCATTCTTCCTCATAAGAGACTTAATTGACCGTAGTTCCAGTGTCATCTCTGGGAGTTGGACAAAAGTCAAAGAGTTTAGCCTTGCGACCGAATTCAAAGGGTTCTTGCATTCGTAAACAATTTGGGAACGGACATTCAGACTAGTCAGACATTCGAAGGAGGTGGCCCAGGGGAAAAAAACCTCAATTTGTGTTTTCCAGAGGTTCAACCTCAAACCAGAAAACACATTCAGCCACTGCGATTCGAAAAAACCAAAAAAAAAAAAAATCCATCCATTGTATCTTCGATTGTAGTCGGAGCAAAATTTCCGAACGCGGAATAGTTCGACTCGGGAAATAATCGTTTCCATCCCAAGCAGTGGAAGCGACGCACTTCGATGGGATTTCGACTAAGAGACAAAGACGAAAGTAGGAGAAGAAGGAAGAAGGCTTCGTACTCAATACTCAACCCACATAAACTGACGCCTCAAGCGCTGAATATAGATCGCTTTCGGTGGCGAAGGGTTAGAGAACAAAGTCGGCGTAAAGTAATTCAACCTCAACCGACCAACTTCTTAAGCTACTACTACAAATGTCAAAAATCGTGTCATTTTTTGACACTGTGGTCGGTGACGTCACTATGACGTCAGATTTTGTCCTAAAGTTATCAATATGTATATGATCGCCAGCCAAACGGCTTGTCATGCATCTTGCCACGCCGCGTGAGACGATTGACACGACTTGTATCTATGTCGCCAAATGACTGATTTGGGTCGGGATCATGACAAAAATCTCGAAAACTAAAAATCTCGAAAAGTTTTTTTTTAATCTCGAATGTACAAAAATCTCGAAAATAAAAAGTAAATTCGAGAACCCGGGATCATGACGTTAACTAGAACGACTAAAATCTAGAATGGTCAAAATCTCGAAAATGAATGAATGAATCTCGAATGGGTCAAAATCTAGAAAGTACAAAAATCTCGAAAGACTCTATCTCAAAAACAAAAAGTAAATTCGAGATTTTTTCTTTGCACCCATCCTATAGCCAGACAGAAAATCCAAGCAGGGGGCTTGCAGGGGGGCAGCATGCCCCCCCATACGCATCTAGATTTTTTTTTTCGAGATTTTTGTCATTCGAGATTATGCTTTCTAAATTTTTTTTTTTCGAGATTTTTTTTCGAGAGTCTTACATTCGAGATTTTTGCTTTCGAGATTTTTTTTTTCGAGATATCGGGGTAGACCCACCCACCCCATATCCAAACAGTAAACCCAAGCAGGTGGGTTGCAGGGGGCAGAATGCCCCCCCCCATACGTCTCGCATTTTTTAACACCATTTTTAATATTAATTCGAGATTTTTTTTTCGAGATTTTTGTTATTCGAGATTATGCTTTCTAGATTTTTTTTTCGAGATTTTTTTTTCGAGATATCGGGGTAAACCCCTATTTGAAGACCTTTCATCTTCCTTTGGAAACAAATAACCTTAATAAGGGCTAATCTTCATTTAAGACGATAAAGCCCAATCAATATCAGTTGAATGGGGGACTCTCGTCTAAATTTTGGAGCAGCCTCTGTTCAATTTTTGTGAGATTTTGTCGAGTAATAGAAAATTGATAATATACATATTACTAAAATACACAGTATTCTACAAGAGAAGATTTATATTTATTCTAATTCTAGGAATCGTATCGCGTAAATAGCTCTTACTTAGAAACGTAACCTATCTCATTCAGAGAACAAAATACAGCTGACAAGGCCTGTAGTACCAATGAAATCAGAATAGCCCAAAATTTGTTCTTCTCAAAACTCATTTTCCATTTAAGTACATTAAAATTACATCTAGTGGGTAATAATACTTTTTAATTATGTATTATTAAATGGATTTGACGAATTCTTCCAATTAAACTCAATTGCATCAAACAAATCCCTTAATGTCACATTCATCTCATAATAAACGACAATCATGAGACGAAAGCGCTACTTAAGTCGCAAATTCCAATATTGAATGTTGGGATAAAATTTATTGCTTCCAACTTTAATTAAGACAAGTACCACTCCCTGATATGAAATTAATATCTTTTCCAATAAAGTGGATAACTATAAAAGTTAAAATTAAAAATGCAAATATTGCCACTTATACTCATTTATATGGGCTTCAATTTTGCTTATTGTGCGCTTCATGTAAAATTGCTTGCTGATTTATTTCCAGTTAGCATATTCAAAATGCATAAATTGTTAACTGATGCAGCAACACTGATGAACCATTACGATGGATGAAAGTAAATTCGATTACTCTAGGAACTTTAGTGGAATGGGTCATTAATTAAATCTCTACAACTACATAATAAAAAAAATGTAAATTTTAAAATGTTTGTTCCACTATCACGTAGGAACTATTAACCCGATTGGTATGGATCTTGATTTTGGAAAAGGTAGGCCTTAACAATGAACACCTAAGAGGCTTTATTTCATTGCAATCGGATTACATACTCATTCATGAGATATACGAAAAATAACGGAAAAAATGTTGGATTTTACGTGACTAATTGTAATGTTGCTCTGCTTTGGGGTGGGGTGGGCGTAAATCGCAGAAGAGATGCAATCTGCCCTAGCGAGATATCCGTCGGAACGGAAAATTCTCCGATTTCATACGAATCGAAGGATACATATGCGTCGTCGGATTTTAATTTTTCGTTCCCAAGACGGAATGAGCCTCGGCGACGGAGTATGCGTTGCTAAGGCCGATTGTGTTTGTCAATCGTGCCATATTTTTTTACAACAGTTAATTAAAACTTTCAAGGTGACGCGTGATTTATTTTTCCTATAATGTCGTTATATAATGTCAATCATTGAAATTCTGTCTTCGCATTTCATTTCTTGCAAACTTTGTTAATGTTCATGTTGACATTTAAAGTGTATAATCTTAAATGGACTAATGTTCTTTTTTGCTAAAGGCGAGTGAAGCAAGGCTAGTACGGTGCACGAGTTATATAGTAAATGAATATATTTCCATCGGTAAATTTATTGGTCAGAATTTACTTTTAGTACTATGAACAATCTAACCCATTGTTAAGGAGCTACAAAAATGTGTTAATAATAATAGGTAGGTAGGTTTTTATCGGCTTATATCTGTGTCGGTTTTGATCTGTCAAGTAAGTTGTGAAAATAAGAGCTTACCGATAAAAGGGAAACAGTAAAATAAAACCTGTATTAAAAAAAAAAAAAAAAAATTGTTTAATAAAGCTTGATTATCAATAACCTCTGCTTTACGAATAAATAAATATTCCGAGTAAGTTATAGAGAATAAGACAAATAAAAGAATCGCCAAATAAAACACCCGAATAAAAGCAAGAATTCGAACCTCAACAAATGAGTAAGAGGGGATTGGCAGAAACTTCGCCAGATAAATTCGACACTGAAAAAAGAGGTTCTATCTATTACCACAACATGCCCAGGTCCGATGATTATATTGGATTTGATAGGGTGTTATTGAAAGAAATCCTTCGAGAAAATAACACCGAACTTGTCAAAGAACTTCCCTCCAAAAGCGAATTTCAACATCTTTTAACAGAAATTACAACATTAAAAACGAGACACGACGAAATTTCAGCCAAATTTCTGCAATTGGAAGAAAAGAACAAACAATTAGAAAGCCAAATCGATAAATTAATGCTAAAAACTATAGAAAAAAATCGAATCATACGCCTGCCGGTTGAAAACAATTTTGACATGACAGAAAAGGCAAAATCTGTATGTTCATGTCTGCTTAACCTCAATACAAACAATGAAATTGAAAGCACCTTTAAAGTACAGAACCGAGATCTTAAAAAAGCCACAATTGTTGTGCAAATGAAATCCCAAGAAAAAGAAAATTGGAGACCCCACACTCACATCCAATCTACAACCACAGAAGACAAGTCGCTGACCTATGCTTGTTCTATAGGTACTTCCATGGTAGATGTTCCGAGAAAATCAATAACATTATCCCTCGAAATGCAACTTTTGGGCGGCCCACAAGACAGGCAGCTAATGGTCATGACCATACAGTATACTTGACACCGCGAGGACATCAACTTTCCAAAACTCCTTCTGTTACAGGACAAGCGAACTTTGGAACTCGCTTCCTGGGGATATATTTCCTGAAGGCTACAATTTGCAGCAATTTAAGTGCAGAACTAACATACATCTGCAAGCATCTCGGGGCGCTGTTGAAGCGTTATAGGTTCGCCTTTCCCGGAAGAAGTATTTAAAAAAAAAATAAAAAATTCAAGTCACTAAAAATGCTAAGAACAACAAAGCACAAAGAGAGGATGAAATTCCTTCCGAATTCTACAAAAAATGTTCCACGGGATTTGCACAAGCCCTTATGAATGAGTTTAACCGAATCTTTGAACATGAAGACATTCCGCAGTGTTTCAAAAAAGCCATAATATTTCCGCTTCACAAGAATGGTGATTGTACAAGCCCAGTAAGCTATAGAGGCATATCTATCCTAAACACTACATCCAAACTATTTGCTGCGCTAATTTTTAACAGACTTACGAAATGGATTTAGAACAAAAACATCTCGCATGAATTTCAAGCTGGATTTAGAGAAAAGTATGGTGGATCAAATTTTTTATTCGATCGACTGCCCAGAATATTCTTCTGTACGCTGCGCAAGCTTGGGGATATACGATCTCAAACTCAGTAGAAAAGTTCCAAAGGTTCTGTATAAAGCGCATATTAAGATTGCTTCATAGTCCGCCAAACTATATAATATATCTCGAGACAGGTTGTTCACCCCTGCCCTAATATTAGTAACCCTAAAGCTTCGCTGTGACTACATACTGAAAGCTATGTAAATGAAAGAAGAACGCTTACCTAAAACTGTTCTTAAACACATGATAGCTACTAACGGATATTGTGTCAAAGAATGGCAAGAACTGACGAACTGTTATGGTTGTGACTTTAATTATTTCTATCCTAGTGAAGAGCTTCTATGGAAAATAAATTCGAGAACATCATCGCAAAAGCTGTACCTTACCTATACAATGGCTATATGTAAGTCAAGCACAATCTTCTCAGCACAGGATGTACTACAGCACGATATGATATGATCTGCAGGAAAATACATACTTTTTAGATAGGAATAAGTCAAAAATGATAAGAACCATCTTCATGATAAGAAGCGAATTCCTGGAGTTAAACTACTTGCCCTATAGACCTGAGCTTCCCATAGTCTGTGATCTCTGCAACCAGGACATATATATCATCTTATTGCTATGTGTCCCATACTCAGCGAATTTCGAAGAATTCACTTTGGAGTAAGGACACTTAGAGCAGATGAGCTGAAGCGTATTCTGAATGGTGAACGTGGATGGAGAGCTATTTATATGTATACCAAAACCGCTCTTGAGTACAGAAAGTGAATCAGAGAAGTGGATTTTTAATTTTTATTCAAACTTATCAAGTAATCTTATTTTTAAAATCATGTTAATTAATACAAAACATGTCAATCGATTAGATGAAACTATATGACTTTGTTACCATATGCGTCGATTGGATGCTCCATTTAGCTCCATTTAAATCAATCCAAACTTAGACATCTTTGGGCTACAGGAAGTCATAATTATGCAAGTGGCAATCGATCTTCTTAACACTTTAGCAGCGTTAAAATATCAACAAATGGAAAAAGTATGTGATGGACTTGCACTCGAATATTAAATGAAATTTTCATGGTATTTTATTTGAACCTTTACTTCAGGGGTGGAATAAATTTCGTGGAAAGCAACCGCTCAACGATAATAAATAAATTCCAAGCAAAATTGTATAGCTATATTGATTGAATTGGTGTTGTTTATCTTCACTTTGTGTCCCTAAATTTTCCTTTTAGTCTAAACACAACCTTCTGAATTGATTCCAAAAAGCGCTGTTTAGTAATACCCGCACCACCAAAACACTTACAGTCGAAACCCAATGAGCTTCTAAACGTTTCAAAATGATGATAATATTTTATCGATAATGGTTAATGGTACTCTTTGTCAATCCAAACGGAATGTGAGGAATAAGAAAGTCGAGTGATTTAAAACGTTTCACTTTTCTTTTTGGATTTTAATTCGCGCTGAAATAAATCTTCTTGAAATGGTATCAGAAGTGTGAATGAAAAAATATTCAAAGCGAATTCATGTGCTAATTGAACTGGTTGCATTCGATAAATTGTTAAAGCTTGAATTTTATTAACATCAATAGACATCACTTTGATCAGAAATTCATAATCAATATTTTGTAGATGTGGCTACATGCAGAAATAATAATTCTCTTCAATGATACTGGTCTGAAACGCACTGGGGCGTATACGTAACATTTTGTTCTAATTCCAGAGTATATGCAAGACTATGAGGGCTCGCCTATTCACTTTGATGGTATTTTCGGATTTTGTAGAAATATTCATCTCTTAAAATTCGATACTACAAGATACCATTCTCGATTATCTCTCACACTTCGTCCTGAAAATGTAATATATCTTTAGATCAAAAATTTAAAATGTTTGGTTTAGTAATCGAATCCAGCCAAGTTCGTCGCAATGGTAAATTTAAATTGCTAATCAACTTATTTACTTTTTTGATATTAATTGAATTTCCCGATTCAAGATTGTCACAGACATGTTTTCTTAATGGGATTTAAAATTGACGTTGCGTTCGCCGTGAGGACAATTTATTTATATTTTTGGTATTTCAATCATACAGTCACTAGAGGGTGATGTTTGTACATGTTTAATGCTTTGCCAATATTTATTGTTGCGAATTGCTTTGCCAAATTGGCAATATTTTTCAGCTTTGAGTATATTAATTCTTAGGTATGGGTGTGAATACATTTTATGAGTGTGATTGGATGACTATGAAATACAGTCGAACCTGTCTAAGTGGGACCTGGCTAAGTGGAATACCTCTATTAGTGGGCCTAATTCTCGTTCACCCTAATTTTTCTTAAAAACAACTCTATAAGTGCAACTTTTTCCACCTCTATAACTGAAACTTATATTTTATAAATTAACCTCTGTAATTGGACCAGACTTACAAATTTATTTATTTAAACCTCTGTAAGTGAGACAGACTTGCAACAAAAATGTTGGTTTTAGCTACAAATTTTGCATGTGCACGTTTTATTTTTTCGCTGCCCATATTTTCTTCTTTTACACTGACGACCAGTTGCAAAGGGTTCTTTTCGTTAACGTAGCCATTGCGTCGACAAAAACAGTTACTTTTACCGTATCTTTTGCTTTTACACAAGATGTGGACGTATCTTGACGTCAAATTTGTATTGTTCAGCTGCAGTTCGTCCTCGTTTATCGTGCTTACGCGTTTTAAAAATGCCGAAGCGAAAGTTGCCGTGTTTGTCAATTAGTGTAAAATTGAAGCTTTTGAATGAGTTCATCATGGAAAATCGCGAGACGAAATATGCAAAGAATTTAATGTGCCTAAATCAACTTTTTGTAGAATTTTAAAAAATAGCGAAAAGATTGAATCGGAATGTAGTGAAGGCCACGGCAATTTAGACTAGAACGCACTTTTTCGAATTAGCTGAAGAAGGATTAAGGATTAAAGATTAAGATTAAGAAAAGTTCCACATTTAATGGGAATAATGGGATGTGCAAGTTGACGATGATGATAATGACGAAGACGAATTGTGTCCTGAAATACAAGAAGAAGTGTTAACAAAACGTGATGCTAAAAACTCTTTAGATACCCTACATAAATATTTTGAGTCCGTTGATTCTGACCAAAATGTTTTCGACAAAATTTATGATCTGGAAAAAGAGTTGATAAAAATAAGCACTAAAAAGCAGAGTAAACTGACCGATTTTTTTTTTAGTTCTTAAATTGTATTCTATTTTTGAGTTCATTGATATTTTTCAAATTTTAATGATGGAGTTTTAGTTTAAGCAATATGAAATAATTGCAATAATTTATGATTTTTTTTTTTTTAATTTTTTGTTTTCTACTTATGGATTATTGTATTTATGTTGTTTTATTAAATAAATTTGTTTTTATAGCTGAATAGCTAAAATATGCATTATGTATTTCAATTTATTTGAAGGCCTCCTTAAGTGAAACAAATATTTGCTCTACCTGGATAAGTGAGAAACTGGGTAACTGGAATACCTCTACAAGTGAGACTGAAATAAATGGCCCATTGAATTCCAATTAACCAGGTTCGACTGTAAATCAAAATTTCGTTACCCATGATATGTTTTGATATTCTGATGATACTACGTGCTGGAGGATGTAAACATAATATAAACGACCTAATTGGTGTTTATGCATGAATTAAGGGGAAATTAATATCCAGACTCAAAGGATTTACTTATACCTATCGCAATGTCCTCAATATGCGATACCTCTACCATAGTCCTTACCAAATATAGCGAAATTCGCTCAAGCATTTAGGCTTCCCAAGTATATGCCTCCCAACTGCCAAGAATTTGTCTTGAAATCGATCTTAAGGAATAAGGAAACCAAATGGAGCTTATGACTAAACCTACGTGCCAGCAACGGAGAGAAATTAATTAATACGGAAAGTGGTAGAGGTAGTGGCAAGAAACGGGCCACGTGTCGATGGACCTTGCACGCGTGCAAATCATGCGAGCAATGTTAAAACCATGGTCGAATATAAAGTGCGTCCGTGATCGTGAAAGTTGAGTAGGAGTTGTTGGGATTAAAATGTAAGATGACCAGATGCCATTGGTTGGTCGTTATGGGTTGAACTTGGTCATTGGTTTTGAAAACGCTACAGTATGGTGAGCTATGAGTTGATGAAATGTTTTAAGAAACTGCAAATTTTATCCGATTCTTTTATTATTAGGCTCATGCATAGCGAGAACATATATGTATGTAAAAACAGGTGTGGTATAAATGATGATCACTATCACTCGAGTGACTGGTGTACCAGGAATTGGCTTTCGGTCGGTCTTCTTTAGAAGAAAGGGGTATCCGACAGGCATATCGCAACTACATCTAAAAGTCGCATCGTTATTTTATTACTTGCTCGAGGAACTTATCCTACGGATACCAAAAGTGCCTTGAGGATAAACCGGACAAAATGCTGGATCCCCAGTCTCTTTGGGCATGCACGGATCCTCAAGGAATACGTAGGGAGTGATATCAACTCTGACTACTTGTCACCCTACCTAGACTTCGATAAACTGTTCTCTTGTCGGTTTCCGATCAGGGAAAAATGGGACAGGAACGAACCCACTGAAACGAACTGGCACCGGATTATTCTCAGAGGAACTCAACATACATAGTTCAAACAGGGTCCCTCATTACTGTAGTGTTTTCCAAGCTGAGGTACTGGCGGTCGTGGAAGTGGCAAGCATAGTATCAATATTAGCAATACCACGGAATGATATTACAATATTTTTTGACAGCCAGGCGGCTATCAAGGCAATCTCTGCTAATGAGATAAAATCCAAACTAGTTCGCCGCTTTCGCGAAAAGCTCAAGGCTCTTGGTTCGCAGCATAATACTAATCTCTGCTGGGTTCCTGGCCACACTGTGCCTGACATTTAATTTGAATTTCGCGAAAAATACTCTACATTGCACCCGCTAATGAAGTTCTTCCATAATGTCATGAAGGCTATCAAACAAAACCAAGTTACAGACGCATGCTTCCTAGATGTGGCTTCAAGGACTTATTCATAAACTTTCAAAAAAAAAAATCATAGTGACTGAAAAAAAAATTTTTCAAAAATCTCTTCGCTAATATTTTTTATGATTTTTTGAATGGGATGATCTCAGAAAAATTTTGTATGAAAAGGAGGAAAAAGTGGCTAAAATAGTCATTTTTACCAATTTTTAAAAAATCATAAAAAATATTAGCGAAGAGATATTTGAAAGAATTTTTTTGGAGTCACTATTAGAATTGTTTGAAGAAACTTTTTGCATCAAAACATTTTTTTTTGGACCGAGGATAAAAGTAAAAAAAGTAGACATTGACAAAAATTCTAAATTCTAAAATTTTTAAATGGGTACTTAATGGGTTAAGGAAAGTTTTGTATCATTCAAACGGAATTTAAATGACCTTTCCATTGGTGCCAAAATTTACATGAAGTAAGTTTCAAATTATGAGCAGAATTAACTTTAGTTTTGTCAAAATACTTGTGCCCCCCACTGTATCTACGAGTATGAATCTGAGACAAAAAATTCACAATTTATGTAAATAGTAGCCTAAAATGGCATCAAGTTATTTTTGTATTGATTTAGATTTAGACTATTTTGGCAAGAAGCAAGGCCACCTTATCGCTAATAACTCGAGACCAAAGTAAAATGTCCAAAGTCGAAGAAATGAATTTTCTTTATTTTTTATATAGAGTACACAAACCGAGTTTGAAGTCGATCGGATGAAAAAAAAAAATATGTTCCTATACAACCATTGACCCCCTTTTACCCCTTTAAGGGTTCAATTTTCAAATATCCTTCCTTATTCCTTGTACACATTATAAAGGAGTCCTCTGTGCTTTCAAGGGCAATGGGTTTCGGCTGAGCGTTGATGAGTCAGTGAGTTAATGAATGATTTATTAAAAAAAAAAAAAAAAAACATTTTACAAAGTTCGGCGTATGTTGTTGAGCCGGTACATTCAAATATTAAAGTCATATTAGCCATTTTTAATGTATGTACTAATTAAAAAAAAAAATAAAAATAAAAAATAGCAAGCTCCTTTGACAAAAGAGTTTTAAAAAAGACATAGAACTATTTTCGCATGTAGAACCAGCATCGTTTCATGTTCAGGTTTTGTGAGGAACAGTGGCTCAAGGCCTTTCCCAATTTCTTAACAACGTGTACGACAATGCGAGAACTCAAGAACTCCCTGAAATCTGTCAGATGACTGAATGCACTTAGTCTTGTCTGAGTTCGAGGAGACGGTGAAATCATGGGAGATCCCTGATAACCTTGCTCGAAAAGTTTCAAAAAATGTTCCCTTAGAAACAGAACCTATATGATCGATCTACCAGCTTAGCTTGTACAATTTGTTTGATGACTGGGCTTCATAAAAACACAATTTGTGGTGTGCAGACAGTCAAAATTAGTTTTCCCAGGCTTGTGTAATAAGCGGCAGTTGTCCCAAAGTTTTTACAAACCACAATATTGTTTAAGAGATACGGCAGTCTGCCAAGTTACTAGGGACTTAGGGATGGCGCTAGTCCCACTGAGGACTTCCTATGTTACTATACCTTGCCATTGTTCTTATCACCCTGGTCGCTGATGTTGTAATAGGTAAGCTCCTAGATACTAAAATCTTCCTTAAAAGCTAAAAATGTTACCGCGTATAAAGCAGCATATCGTGGTGTGTCAGCCGTTTGGACTCACCATAAAATTATAGGTCCTAAGAAATAATAAAAAACTCACACAAACGAATGGTTGTGAAAAGCTAGGCCTAGGGTGCCTATACGCACCTTTTGCGTCATACATTTTTGTATGTGATATTTCCGGGAGTATCTATAATGGACCAATTTTTGAGTGTGAGTTTTCCCAAAAAAAAACTCGCTTCCGAGATATTAATGAGAAGTTGCCGTGAAAATGTAAAGAAAATGCTTGTCAATATATTTTCAACTGCAGATGAATTTTTGTGATTTTATTGAGGATACTTACGAGATAATTACTTCCCCCAGGCTAGCTTTCTCCATTCGTTTCGATAATGGAGACGGAGAGTTGTATAACCCCTCGACTGATGTATATTAAATTTTTCCTGTTTACGAGAAGTTGATTACTGTAACTGAAGTAGCACTGCGAGGCGTTATTTGATCTGTAAATACTTTAATGAAGTATTTCTCTTCCCTTAATATTTTTAACATGCGTTGACACAAAAAATATTTGTGAAGGAGTGAATCATTTCTGTGGCTGTCGTTGCAGTTTCACTTTCGAAGAAAGAAAAAAATACATTTTCATTTCTGTCTTGTTTTGATGGCCAATGAGGATGCGCTAAAACTGTCACCCGATATTCTTTGAATGCAAATTTTTTATTAATGAAAAATATTGGTTCAACTTTTGGATTATGTTTATTTGATGTCTTGAATTTTTTTCCCATAAAGTCCAAAAAATGATATCGGCTGTCGGCAGAATTGAATAACTTTCGGGCCCGATTTATGGCATTTTCCACCATTCTTGCCAGAACATCCGGCGATATGTTGTATAGTCGCATTCTTGATGGATATTCTCTTTGAAGAGTCTTCAAGAGTCTGAATCTTGTTGACATAGATTCGTGACTTCAAAAAATCCCACAGAAATAAAGTCTGGAACAGTTAAATCAGGCAATTTTGCTTGCCAAAACGAGAGATGCCCAATCCGGATATGATTAGATTTAAAAAATTTTTAAGAATGGATAGACCCAGAAATGCAGCATTCAGAATATCGATTGTGGATCATGCAATATGCACTTTCCACACTTTGTAACGGAACATCTTGAAATCTTTCACCAAAATAAATAGCGCCGATTGATGCATCATTATGTGGCACGTCGTCTGGTCGATACTCGGTGGTCTTCTGCGACATTGTCAGCCACAACTACGATATTCTCAACTCCCATACTCTTCTAAGCCAGGAACTAAACCTCGACAAACTATTTGCCCAGTTGGTGTCGGACGAACGGAAAATCTGCACCGATATTTACTCTGTGCCAACATCACCGACGAATTATTCGGCAGAAAAATAGAAACAATTATTCTGCGTTCTCTGGGAGTATAGCGATAGCGACTCATGTCTTGTTGACGTGCGCATTCTGTATCTGTTTACTTTACAAGTGTCAAAATAGAACTGACATTTGCCGCCATTTTCAAAAATTATAGCATCTTCTGATAGGGTGATGACTTGTATCAATTGCAGTTATCTAACCTTAGATTCTACAAGCTAAGCTGGCAGATCGAACATATAGGTTCTGTTTCTAAGGGAACATTTTTTTAAACTTGTCGAGCAAGGTCATTAGGGACCTCTCATGATTTCAGCGTCTCCTCGAACTCAGACAAGACTAAGTGCATCTGACATATTTCAGGCAGTTCTTGATTTGTTGCATTGTCGTATACGTTGTTAAGAAATTGGGAAAGGCCTTGAGCTACTTTTCCTCACAAAACCTGAACATGAAACGATTCTGGTTCTACATGCGAAAATAGTTCTATGTCTTTTTTAAAAATGTTTTGTCAAAGGGGCTTGATATTTTTTCTTTTTGTTCTCTTTTTACTCACCTCTGGCCATAATACTTTTGTGTGTGCCGATTTTATTATTTTATATACGGATATCAGAGAACCATTGCCGCTTATTTCTAGAACCACAGTGACCCTCAATCGGCTCACAACGGAAAAGTATATTTTAATTGAGCTTGCAATTTCAGTTGTCTCAATTCGATTCAAATATCTAAATTGGAATCGGGGCATAAGTGCTCAAATTTCTGGCATCAGCACACATTAAAATTCTTCAGAACAATTTAGTCAAAATTGCCGCAACCATTAAAAACGTTTTACCGAGCCACAAACCAAATTATTCCCCAAGTGAAGTTTGTTTCCTTTGAATTTGCACATCAAACAGTTAAAGCCGGACCAAACGAAACTGCATACGAAAGAAAACCCACAATCAAAGACCAAACCTCCCATGGATATTAAACTTTCATTTAGAAAATGGCTGCTCCCCTTGAAAGGAGGTTTTTATTAAATCCCTTTCAAAAGAGCACTACGTAGTTCCTTTTTGTGTACCGACTAATCTATCTTTTGTGTGAAATGGGAAAGTTTCCTTCAGAAATACCAATTCGGAAATACATTCCTTGTGGTGTTCTTTGAAACGCATCCTGCAGGTACAATTAGCAAATAAGCTTTATCCGACTTGTTTTCCATTTATCCCGAATTGCAGTAATCGAAATTACCAACTCGGCATAGTTCTGTAGGTACTGCAGATAATTGAATATTAAACTGAAAGGTAACTAACTACTATCAAGACTAACCACCCTAAGGATTAAACTACCATGTAGGTGATGTTTCCATGACCCATCTCCATCATGTTATACTCTATTTGTTGAAAGGTACCCATACACCTAGTTTTTGTTCACCTCTCAGAGACGTAGAGTCCCCTCAAGATGAGCAATTTTCCTGTTAATCACTGCAATTACTGGTACTGCCATTAAATGAAATTAAGAGGAATCGGTTCTTTTTATGGGCGCCACACCGCCTCCTTCAGATACTTCGATGGCAGTAAAAGATGAAATTACTGATTTATTGGACTGAAACACAATTGGTCGACAGTGTCTACCTACTTTCTGGGCACTCGAATACCGAATCAATTCCATTACGAAGATAAGTAAACCTTTGCTGAGCTTGTGGGCAGAAATAATGGCGACTTGTGGTTTAATGTTTACCATTGGATTAATCACTTTATGGTAACGCAAATATTTGTTAGGCTTCTGCGAGAATAAATGGTCTTGTTGAGTGCTTCCGGTGAGTTCTTTTTTATCATAAATCAATTACTGAAAATGGAAGTACTCGTATTTCAAAATATCCAAGGAAGGATATCGAGTCACTTGAAATATGCTCTCAAACTTTTATTTCCAGCAAATGGCAGATTTATTTGGATTGTAGCCAAGCAATCAAACAGATAAGATTGCATCAAATTATATTGCAGATATAAAAAAAAATATATTTTTGTTCATTATTATTGAAAGTGACAGCTGGTTTATTCAGCACATAAATATTATTATCCGAGAAAAATAAAATTGTTTGACATGTAACAAAGTTCACCAGATTATCTTGACACTGATTAGCATCGACCACTATCGTGAATATTGTATCTCCAAATCGATAGAACATGAGACGAAATAGTATCTATAGTCAATTTGTTCTCAAACTCACAAAGCTATGGGTTAGTTTTGATTTTTTTCAGTCTATAGGTATACAATCGTATACAATCTGTCGATTCAAAATGAAAGTCCATAAATATGGTACAAAAATCCCTATGTGAATTTTTTTATCCAACAAACCAAAAAGTAGTTGTGACAGTGAGCGACATACCCTTAAACCTTCTCGGAGTCTTAAGAAACAGCTTAAAAAAGTTTCAACGAATTATGACCATCAGTTTTCACGTCAATCGGTAACACACATGAAATCTGCTACAATTCATTTATATGTATAAGACGAATGGACAATGAAATGGAGAAGGTTTAAAAATATTTACCGAGTCAAGCAAGAAGAAGAAAGCAAGGCGCGCAATGAAGTGGTGACCAAGTGGCGTGGTGACCAAGTGTCAGGCGGTGGCATAGGAGTGGTGAATATTTGGAGTGGCGATGGTATGGCGGCAAAGTGTCATGAAATTCATTTAACGCGCACTGCAGTGGAAAACAACGTATGCCCAAAATCCACGGCTTCACCAGCCCCTACAATACGTTATGCCTCTACAAAACCAAGTTGTCACTACCTTGTTCGAAATAAGTGACACCAAACCGACATCGCGAAACCTGCAAAATGCTACGTCGCGTGGCTCCCATTCCGCTTTGATAAGCGCATCGACATTTGTTTACATAGGCTTTAGCGATTCTACCTGCCACTTGGTCACTACGCCACTGCAACACCACTTCGGTGCCCGCCTTGCTTAAGGATGGTGAGCATGTTTATAAATTTAAAAATAAATAGTTGGCGCAATTGAAATTCGTGAGTTATGTCGTAGATACCTACTAAAGTTATGAAAGAATGATTGTCGTTCATTTGAAGAACGTGAAGCAGAATAGGCAGCAAGTCAAAAGACGTTCTACTAAAGCAATTTTTTTAAACTCATTGAAATATTCATATCTCGTCATATTCATACAACATTTGTTTTGAAAGTCAAGGAAACTATCATGAAATGAACAGAAGAACGTGGTTAAGAATATAATCAAATATGTTCTCCTGTCTCAGACTTGTTGGCCTCTGATTGTCAGTATCATAGTTAATGAATGAGGGAAATGTAAATTCGCCCAAAACCTCAAGGGAATGAGCAAAGGTTTCAATTCGCTATTGACACTGAAGCAGAAAAGGCACTAGGCAGATGTATATCTTGAGAATAGTGCCACAAGACAAAAAAAAAAGTTCATTATAATAAGACAGTCAAAGCTCATTTACTCCAAAAATAAATATGAAATCCATTATACAGTAGACGCTCGATATAGTGAACTAACAAAAATCAGACCTGTTCGCTATATCGAAATTCTTTACTATTTCGAGCGAGAGTTCTTAAATGTTCACCAAAGCTAATTTGATATAAATATTCTTTTTTTTTTTTATTTTAATTTTTTTTTATTAATTTACCAGTTTAAACAAAAAAACAACAAAAAACCAGTAAGACAATTATCTTCGACTATGCCGAAGCTCAAATACCCGGTACAATATTATTGCAAAAAATATTTTAGTATTAAAAAAATATTTTAGTATTAAAAAATTATATATTTGTATGGGAGGTATGGATAATTTTTATTCGACCAAGCTCATTTTTTGTCAAAAAATTTCAAATATTATGAAAACAATATGTGCAAAGTTTAAACTTGCTATCTTTACTGTAGCTATTTAAATTTAATTTTTAACATCAAAAAGCTATATAAATCCGATATTTTTGTATGGGAGGTAGTAGTAGTTTTCATCCGATCTTGCTCATTTTCGAACTTAGCATCAGTTTGGTGGATAAAAGCTTACGTGCCAAATTTCAAGTCGATAGCTCTTAAATTACGTGCGGACGGACAGACAGACAGACAGACAGACAGACGGACATCGCTAGATCGACTAAGAAAGTGATGCTGATCAATAATATATATATAGTTTGTCATACCTACAACGCCTTCTTATGTGCGTTACAAATGGAATGTCAAAGTGAATATACCCTCACCACAGTGTGGTACGCGGGTATAAAAATGTGGGCACCATGATAAGTCGAGAAGAAGAGGAGCACGAAGATGGATGAATGGAACTGTTCAACTGAACTATTTTGAAAGGACAGAACCTGCAGTTTCAGCTGAATATTATTCAGCGAATTCAACTAATTAATCCGATGCTATGGAATCCCTACCATCAGGCAGGCGTTGCGTCCTTTATGTAAACCCATGGTGAGATGGTTAGATCAAGTCCATAATTTCTCATCTGCCTATATGGGGATTGCCTTTGATGATTTAGAGTCGATGGTGGAGAATAGGGATTTATGGAGAGTCCACTTGAGTAACCTACAACCGCGTCCTACTTAATGGATAAACGGGCCATTGAAAATGAATCACACAGCCCACATAATTAATCTCATAAATGAATGGATGCACATCAATACTGACGATAATATACGAATATGATGGAAAAAGTTTCATACATAGTTTCACTTTAATCAGCATCCAATCAGTTTTCAATTAGATACTGGAATCATCTACTCACTGGTGGTTTTTGGGAAATATCCGTCGTGCCAACAGACTCGTTGTTGATTGAAGACTAATGTTGACTTAGTTGTACCCTTAGAGAAAGTTGCAAAATCTTTTGGCGATCAATATAGTCCCCCAGGTTCGATTCGATTTAACTATCAAGTGTGCGAAGGGATAACTTGATCTCAATTGAATAAAATGGGGAATTGAGAGAGCGGCTCGTAAAAGTACTCCGCGAGAAACACGGTGTAGTTTTCACCTTCACAACTATTCTTAAGTAAATTTGTTGTGGCCCATATCAGGCTGAAACCAAACAGTCACCCCAAATACTTAAAATATTGGTTCGTGTCTTCGCACATTGTCCAAAATGGCAATTCTTAGACCTGTGGACATCAATGAATGGGCTACACCTATATATCTATCTATCTATTTGCGGCCACAAGCAATTTACAGTTAGAACGTAATCGCTATATGCCATCCTATTTTTCGTGTACAATATCTCTTCTAAAAAAAGGTCAATTCGAAAAAAATTCATCAAAAGTTTTCTAAAAAAAACCTCAAGGATGAACTCGACCAAATTTATTAACGGAAATTAATCAGAGCTTAAAATTCTTACTAGAGCGGATAGAACGTCACGGGCTTGAGGTGTCGCGTCGCCTTAAAAAGTACAAGTTCGCAAAAAGCGAAATCAAATACAAACTAAACTATCATAATGAGTACATACATTGGAATTCTGCAAACAATTCAGTACCACTTAACAAGCTTTGGTCTTCTGATGACTCTTTTGTTTCGGGAAATGACCAATAGAGGTAATTTGACAATTGTAAAGAAATAATTCCAAAGATTTCTCAATTGGTCTGTATAACTGGGAACGTGTCAATCGCCACTGATGCGTCCACTCATGACATCGGGGCGGTTTATATCCGACAAAACAAAGAGGCCATAATTGCATTTGAAACAAAAACCCTGAACAAAGAGAATGAGGCCTTCTTAATCATAAACGGTACCAAAAACTTTCACCAGTATCTCTCTACGGGTGAAAATTGTGCCAATGTCTATCATTACCTCTGGGCGAGATTTCCAGCAAGAAGATACCACGAAAATAATCATGAAAATCATAGATGTTTTTTTTATGGGAGGCGTCACTCCCGTTTGTCCAATTTTGGTGTGGCAATATCGATAATGGATGTAATGTATTGAATATAATATAACTTGCACCCTCTGCATCGCCCTCCCTCTCCATGATCTTGCCACTTGTTTATATGTATATTACATTTGCTTTCCTTTCCTTTGTTTTCCTCTTCCCATGGAATCCAAACAACTACCTACCCCAACCCTACACTGTTACCATACCACATATCGAATGAAATTCTGAAATGAAACCTGTTTTGTATTACACGTCTCTTCTCTTATGAAGATTATTAATATACCCCATGCCATACTGCAGCACGCACGACGCACCCTATTCCCATCCTGCATGAATCGGACATACGATCATAATATACATACCTACATATACAACTGACCATAGCACTCACTGCGAAAACAAATCAACCCTTTTCGAATGTGTAGCATACGCAACGTTGCCATATTCACAGTTTTAACTGTAAATTACAGTTTTTTAGACAAGCTTACAGTTTTTAAAATGACCTCCTAGTACAAATTACAGTTTTTTTTTTAAAGTTCGGATTTGAAAGAATAAATTAAAATGTGCTTTAAATCGTAGTGCTTCGTATTTAAGCATGTTATTTTATTTAAAATGAATTGTTTTGTGTTATTTTTGTTTAATAAAACTAGAAAAAAAAACCTTATTTCAAAAAAATCGTTTGGTTTTTGAAGGTTACAGTTTTTTGATTGAAAATACAGTTTTTTTTTTGGGAATTTACAGTTTTTTGAAAAAAAAATCTGGCAACATTAAGCATACGTATTGTTTTTGTTTGACGATCGCAAAAGTATAAACATCCATTTGTAGCAAGGTATATGTGTATGTATATACTTTCACTTCAGAAAATACATTTTGGCTAACTCTTCCTAAGGACGTGGCTATAAACGACATAGCCTATAGCAGTCTTACAGTCTTAAGGAACATTTTAAAAAAAGTTTCATCGAATTCTGTCCAGCAGTTTTCAAGTTTTTAGCTGACAAAGAAAAGTCCTACAGTTTTATTATATGTATATAGATATAGATTCTATAAAGGCTTTTCCACTACGCCACCTCTCGCGAACGTCGGACAAACATTCGAGAGTGTATGTCATATAGAAAAGCTTCTCAATTAAGCCATTCGGACTAGGCGTAAAATTGTAGGTCCCTTCCAATTGTCCCAAAAATATAAAAACTCACACAAACGTATGGTTGCGGTTGTGTATTTATTTTTATTTTATTTAATACGGTAGCTACCTTCCCACAAAACAGCACGCAAATATCGACAAAACTATCAAACTTCTTCCATGCGATTGAAATTTTCGTGTCACAACATGGACGAAGTTTTTTCTTCGATAGTTAAGGACCCTACTAGATATATTTTCCCACAATTGGTTGGACGAATAACTTGTCAGCAGTGGTGGTCAAATATAATTTATTGCCACAATATCGTAGAAGACTATCTATTAGTATTTTTTTAAGTTCCAAAGTAATCATACCCTCACAGCTATATCCTGTAGAAAAAGAGAGATGATGATGAAAAGATGATCTCTTACACAGGACTGGGAGGAGAGATGATGTTTTGGAAACGAAGTTCCATCTCCTAGGCAGAGGGTCGGCACGCTTGCGAAAGGCTCCGGCAATTAGCTCGTCGGTGGGGGTGGTTCTTTTCTGCTGTCCATTTGGTCCACAAAATAAAAATTATCGTGCCGAGAAAATTTAAAGATTTGTAATATCTAGTTTCGATGAGGTAGTTCCTTTGAGAGACCTGTACTAAAGCTGTAATATAACATATGGTTACATACATGTAGGGTAGGTATAAGGTAAGAAAACCCGAACCCGTAACAAAGAAAGGGGAACAAATTTAAACGAGACAAAAGGAAAACATATAACTGTCTGCTGTTATTGACAGGCGATGATCTAAAGTCATCTTTCGGCGGATCCCACCCTTATTCAATGTCCAATAGGCATTGTCACCATGGTTACCATGTGCCGATGCATTTTGGTTGGTAACCCCTAATAAAACCAGTTTACGCTGTATCTACTTCACCAGTTTCCATTACAATGCTATCACCAAAATGAAAGAAAACTTAATCCATCCTTCTATGATATTTCATGTTGAAGGAATAAGAACGACTGAGATTGTTTGTTACAATTCGAATTCATAAAAAGTATATTTAAGCCCATATGGGTATAAATGTGAAGGTAAACGCAGTAGGTATAGTATAACAGTTGGATATAATAAATTATTAAGCTTCATTTGTATGTCAGAATTTTGATTGAAATGATAATATGTATTATATTTTGCTTAGTTAGCATCTTATTTTAAAACCTGAGACCGAACCTTACAAAATAATGGAAATCTAGTACATATATTGTATTTCAAGGTGAGTATATTTTGCAGCAAAGGAGTATAATTTCCTTAAAAAGTAAACAATTCAAGATTTGTGTTTGTTTTCTAACTTGTGAATTTAGATATCTACTATGACTTAACACTAAAAAGGTTTTAGGTCTCTTACGAAAAAAATATAAAAAATATATATGCCAAAAGATAATATAAAAATGTGGAACTTACAATTGGTGTCTTAGTCTTGTGACTATAGTTGTAGGCCGGTAAAATACAGCTTGCTCCTCCGCTTTGTGCGCACAAATCGTCTGGATGTGTCTGCGATGTTGCAAAAAGGTTGAACCTTGGATACTTGGCTGAAATTAAGATTATTTTTATATTTTCTTTAGGCATCCTAGCAATGAATATGAATGACTCCAATTGATACCATACTGACATTACCTTTTTTCTATGTACAAATTACAATTTGAAGTTACAAAGAACTAAAACTACTTGCTTATCTATTCTACGGTCCTTTTTGTCGACCATACAGGTGTTGGTATGGTGGCTTGCTTGTCCAGCAGAGCAGGTAACTGCGAACTCAACTGAGGTGAATTCGATGATCTTGTGCTGATCGCCGTATTGGTGACGTGGTAATGGGTCGTATCGGGATGACTTACGACACGTGGATTCTGTTTTTCGGTCGTGCACCGGAGCAGCTATGTGTGGCAGATGGAATTTAAGCTCACTGCCAATTGACGATTTCAACACATAAATAAATGTTGGTGGCGTAGCTGTGGGGTTTTTTCCGGTGTAGTTGGCAAGAAAGATGTCTTCACGATGTACGATGCACATAAGTCTATATGTCGATATATATAGCGAGAGTTATGTCATCGGAGTATGTACACGTATGCGTTGCGTGTTCTTTTCGTGCCGGAACACACGTGGCAAGTTGTATCACGCCGGTGCGTAATTTTGCACGTGGGCCAAAAAAAAAAAAGAAGAAAAGGTGCGCTGCAGGTATCTCAGAGCCGGATCTAGTAATCCGCGTGGTGGTAGATTGCGATACCTGAGGCCGACTTATCTGTTCGTTCTCTGGGGGATGCTTACGATTAGTATGGGTCGCAAGTCGCAACCTTTGGTGTGCTCTGGTGAATTTGTTTGGTCGCTTCAGGGTGGAATTCCACTTGGACTGCGCCAGGTATGATTGCACTACCCGATGGCACACTACGCAATATATTATGCGCAATAGGAATCTCTTTACGCACTTTATCTATACTTTCAATTTAAGACTTTTCCCGCACAGAGTGAATATTTGCTGAATTAAAGATTTTTTTGCAATATGGCGACGCACTTTCAACCACAGCCATTGACAATTAGAAAAAGAAAGGGCGAGCTTTAACACAATCGCTTTTTATACCAGCCACTGTATGTGCATAGATGGCCGTTGCACTTCCGACGTGAAGTGGGTGGCATTTATTGCAGTTGTTAAATGCAGTTGCAGCGGCTGTTTTGTTGGCATGGTGAACTATCGAGTAATGAAGTAACGATTAGAATTATTCGGAATTATTTCGTTGACAATTATTTCGTTTAAAGGCGTACGCTACAAAATCATGGATTTTGCGAACAACCCGTGTTTTAAAAATACATGAAGAACGGAAGTCTTTAAATCGAAAGGTAGATAAATATAGGCGTGGAAGTGTTGTCGACCCACGACCCTGAAGTTGGCCTATCAGCTAAAACGAATGAGTATTTTTTTTTTTTTTTTTTTTTTTTTTTTGATGGCATTATGAGTGGTAGTTTGGTCTCATACAGCACAACCTCGTTACAATATAGACTACATCATAAACTCTCTTTTCCTATTCATTTTATCATTTACCAAAATTCTCTCCAATTTACAATCATTAAGCAACCGCAAATTCTTAGATTCAAAAACAATTACAAATACAGGAAAGAAATCTACTACAATTTATTTTCTGGCTACAGCTTTAGCAATATAGAAATCCATCCACATAAATATTGGCAGCACTGCGTAATTCCACTAAGCTTTCCAGCTGTCATTCTAATTTCCAATTGGATTTATTTGAAAACTGAGTACGCTGCGCTTTTAAATTGATTATTTTTATATTCGAATCGAACGGCACAAATAATAAAGTACATATTTTTATTTTTGCATCGCGTCGCGAGTCTTTTCCGATTTCTTTTTGTTTGTGTTGTTCAAGTTCAACCAATTCTGGTAAACATATTACAAGCGCGTCAGTGATCGTTCGGTACCTAGTGTGTTAAAGTTTTCGTGTAATTTTTTTTTTCCGTCAAAACATTGCAATTGCAACGGGTGGATCGCTACCAATTTGTGTTACAAATTAATTGTACGATGTCACCTCACCAGTCACCAGTGAATAGCCATATGCAATCGAGATTCGGATAGCATACCTACCATCGTATTCAACATCCAAGGGTTTGCGTCTGTGACTGTGACTGCAAAATAATACCTGCTGATGGAAAGGGAAAACTTAAACAACCCTCTATGGACGGCTATAGTCGTGAACGTGATGCCGAAAGACAGGATGGTAAAGAAACTCAAAACAGTGGCAAGGGCAAGGTGTACTGTTGTTGTTGTATCACCACATTAGCACACGAAGGAACAAGGTCGATGGCGGTATGTAATTGCATTCACCCTTTATTTCGTGCAATGCTCTGCTTTATTTTCCCTTCCACAGGTAGCAGTACGAATGTCTAGGAGAATGTAAAATGTTTTGGTTCGAGGGCATCATAGCATCCATACATACACAATCGGTCGCGGTATGAAATCCAAACTCAATTGTGAGTCCTACCTATACTTTGCTTTTTTTTTTTTTTTTTCTTTTTATGTTGTGTCCATGCAAATTTTGATGTAGGTACAAATGTGTTTATGTACATATACCTATAGATTGATTTCTCCGAAAGGAATAAAAAAAAACATATCTTGAAAAAAGTTGTCTCATAACTGCGCCTACGAATATGTGATTTTTTTTTCCTGTTTGTGGACATGATAGGAATGGCATATTCGTCGGTGCTTTTCGTTTTATTTATTCTTAAGGAATATGCAAGGACAATAGATATGATTAGATTATTATGGGCTAAATGTCGTAAGCTAATTTTACCTTGATAGTATCTACTATCGAACGTATTTAATGTTATTTCTGTATAATTATGACGTCACTTATGTAATTAATGCCTCAAATCCTTTGCATGATATACCCCTAGGGTTTTGCCTTGGATATTTTCAATGAGATAGGTAGACTTCCCGGTTTGTTTTACAATCCGACATTTTACGAACTTTTTACTTAGTTTAGCATTGAAATGTTTTGAAGAGTTACTCAAAACGAAATTCCTTCGATATACCTCCTCTCCTGGCTTGAAGACTCGGATCGAGGATCTCAAATTGTAGGCTTTTTCATTTCGTTTGTATGCGAGATGCAAATTTGTTTTCACCTTTTCACGGATAAGCTCTAATCTGTTAGACAGTGGCAAATATTCAATTTCACTTTCATTAAGCGCTTGAAGTTTCCTACTCAAATGGTACATATTCGCATGCGTCGTCATGTGCCTACCGAAAAGTATATAAAAAGGGGTCATACCGGTGGATTGATGTACCGATGTACATATTGCTTGTTGGATATCTGTTAAATGGTTATCCCACTCTCTCTGGTCGTCCTTTAGATACGTTCGAATAGCAGACAAGATTGATCGGTTAACTCTTTCGGATGAGTTAGACTGCGGCGAATAGACAGCGTTTTTGATATGAGTCGTGCCGTACTTAGAAAGGAAATTAGCAAATTCTTGCGAGACAAATTGTTTTCCATTGTCACTGTGTAGATACTCAGGTACTCCAAACTTTTGGAAAACTTCATTTTCTAAAAAGTTGATCACCAATTTCGATGTCGCTTTTGGCATTGCTTTGAGGAAAACATATTTGGACACTTGATCTAACACAATAAATATGAATAGATTGCCTTTCTTCGTACGTACATAGGGACCCATAAAATCTACGTATAGCTTCTGAAAAGGAAGATCAATCTTTTGATGTGTACCCATTGGTGGTCTGAGTGTAAAGTTTGGTGCCTTGTTTTGTTTACAGGACTCACAGTTTCGAACAAAATCTCGAACTTGAAGAACCATGTTCGGCCAGAAACAAGTTTGCCTGATTCTCTCCAAGGTCTTGCGAATGCCTCCATGAGCACAATTTGGTGGGCAGTGATTGTTTTTAATGATTGACTGGGTTAGTTCAGTGGGTATCCACAACTTCCATTGAAATTGTGTTTGTAATTTATCGGACTCATTTGGAAAAGATCGCTTGTAAACGAGATTATCTTCGACTTTTAGATCGGGTAACCTGTCTGCGTTCTTATTAACAGTTTCGATTAGGCTCATATAGTCGGATGATTTAAATTCGGGGGCAGTTAAGTCAGGTAAAGAATAATTGTTAAGGGGCAATGATAATTCGTCTAAGTACTTGCGAGACAATACATCGGGCACTATATTTTGCGTTCCTTTTCTATGTTGTATATCAAACGTGAAATATTGTAGTTTCAGCGACCAACGAGCAAGCCTTCCGCTCAGGTCTTTGAGGCCCATAAGCCATTTGAGGCTTGCGTGGTCAGTGATTATTGTGAACGGAGTGCCTTCGATGTAGGGTCTAAATTTTATAACAGAGCGCAACGCTGCTAGGCATTCCTGTTCCGTAACTGTGTAGTTTCTTTGGCAGGAGTTCATTTTTTCCGAGTAAAACGCAACCGGCTTTTCGTTGCCCTCATCATCATATTGAAACAATACGCCTCCAATACCAGTGCTTGAGGCATCGCATTGAATGATGAAACGCTTCGAAAAGTCGGGGTTGCTGAGTAGTGGAGCTGAAACTAAGGATATTTTTAAAGCTTCGAAAGAACTGATAGCTTCGGGAGTCATGGTAAACGTTTTGGATTTTTTTATTGTGTCGGTCAAGGGCGAAGCAATTGCGGCGAAGTTTCTAATAAACCTGCGGTACCAACCACAAAGGCCAAGGAACCTTCTCACTTGCTTAGGTGAAGTTGGTATAGGAAAATCCTTGATAGCTGATACCTTTTCAGGATTCGGTTTGATGTGGCCCTGCCCGACAATATACCCTAGATATTGTAGTTCCTTAAAACAGAAAAACGATTTTTCCACATTAATTGTTAATTGAGCGGATTTCAGGCATTCGGCTACTTTGGACAGAAGTGTCAGGTGTTGGTCGAAATCCGAGGAGATGATGAGGAGATCGTCAAGGTAGACAAACACGCGTTCCCTGAGTGCACTGGGGATCACTTTATCCATTAACCGACACATCCTTTGGGGTGCATTACACAAACCAAAGGGCATGACGGTGAATTGATAAAGTGGTCGTCCTGGCACAGTAAATGCGGTTTTCTCCCTTGAACTTTCCTCTAGAGGGATTTGCCAGAAGGCGTCCTTGAGGTCTACACTACTAATATAATGCGTTTCCCCAAGGCGACTAAGCAAACCCTCTATATGAGGCAACGGATACGCATCTCGTTTAGTCAGAGCATTAACCTTTCTGTAATCTAAACATAGTCGGTTTTTGCCTGGTTTCTTTATCAGAACTACTGGACTACTCCAGGCGCTCTGACTTTCTTCTATGACTCCCATAGAGAGCATACGATCCAGTTGCTCATAAATCATCTCCTGGATCACGGGCGACACAGGATAATGGCGTTGTTTCACCGGGTCCGAATCGCCGGTGTCAATAACGTGTTTTTCCATTGTTGTTTTACCCAAGCCAAGTTTTGAGAATGATGGGAATTTCGAAACAATTGCGTTCAGCTGTTGGGTTTGAATCTCGTTTAACTCATGAGATGGAGGTGGCATCTTTGTTGCCTCAGCAGTAGGACAAGTAACTCTGGTATCAGAAACTAACTCACTAATAACCTGGGGAGCTATTTGAAATTTCGACCAGAAGTCTATTCCTAAATAGAGGGGCAATGATAAGCTGGGTACAACATAGAAAGTAATTTCGTTTGTTCGGTTTCCATGCTCTACGGTCAAATTAACGCGTCCAATTATATCCTGTCCGTTCCCGTCAGCGGTTCTAACAGTGGAGTTGTAAGGAATAATTGGAATGCCTAGATCCTTCAAAAGTTGAATGCAGCCGTTACCCAAGCAGGATATGGAGGCTCCGCTATCAAGCAAGCCGGAAATCTCCTTGCTTTGAATGATAACTTTTGTAAAGGGTCTCGGATCAAGTTGTCCTTCAAGCATGGTTTCACTTATAAGTTTTTGGTAAGTACGTCTTTTCTTAGACCGAAGTCTTGTTTTTGTAATCTTTAAAGGTATCTTGGGTTTTACATTAAATATTCTTTTACGAATCTTATGGTACTCATTTAAACGTTCGCTATAAGATTTTTTGTAAAAGGGGGTTGTTTTTTGGGGTAGATTAACGTCAATCTCAGACGGCATAAAAAAATTGTATGGTACAGAGTTTAGTTTAGGGTCTCTTTCGGACGCAGTAGCACATGGCTTAGATAAAGTTAGGTTTTCGTTGACATTGGTTTGTATGTCATCTTCTAAATCGGTCGAGGTGTTTGTCGAAGCGTCTTTCTTGCTTATTCCAGGTTCGTCTGAGTCGAACAACACCTCCCGGAATAGGTTTTGTTCGCACTCAGGTTTCCCTTCGCTTGATTACATTTTGGACAATCAAGAACTGTACAGTCGTCTGTTCCACATCGATAACAAAAGAGATTTCGAACGGGGGCAGTACAATTAATAAAGATATGACCAGCACGTTTGCAATTAAAACAAATGACACGATCAAGAGATGGCTTGTCTATGACATTCGGCGTCTTAGGTCGACTAGCGAAAGAAACTGCTGAGATGTCATTAGGGGATTCAAAAAACATTTCTGTTGACTGTTCGGGTGATGTGAAGTCAAGTTCATGCACATGTCTGGCATTATTAAAGCGATTTTGGACGGAGTATCTCGACTGTAGCATTTTTTCTGTTCGACGGCATTCGTCCCGGAACTGCTCGAACGTTTCTATATGCATGGGATAGATGAAATTCATAAGTCGAGTGTTGATGTTGTTTCTCAAAATTTTGACGAGATCTAGCTCGCGAATAGGATCTCTCAACTGGCTTATGAGATGTCTTATGCTTGAGTAAAACTCATCGAAGGACTCAGTTGGCATTTGTCTTCGGTCCATGATCTGCTTAAGAATTTCGAAATCATTTTCGTAACTTTTGAAACGCTTAAAAAGGGCTGCACGAAGCATGTGCCAATCACCTCGCGGATTATTGCGCAAGTGTTGCCAGAACCAATCTTCGGCTGATCCTTTTACTAAATGGTGAAAATTTCTCATTACCTCTTCCCACGGGCAATCGTAATTCGATTTTAAAACTTCGACGCGGAAGACAAAGTCTTCAATTGACATTCCCTTATCGGTACCGTCAAATATTATTCCCCAACGATCCAAGTCAAATTTTCGATTGCTACTTCTATGAACTAGCTGTTCGGAAACTTGTCTGGTTGCATGTGGTGTTAAACGAGGGATGTCAAAATGTATTGGTTCCGGTGGAACATTTATGTTTTGGTGATGTGAGCTATTGCCTGATCGTGAATTATTCGAATTGTGCGCTGAGCGCGCTGAATGAAGTGTACTATTCGCAATTGCTTCATTAGGATTCAGGTTCGGTGGTAATGGCTCGAAATTAAAGTTATTTTGGTTTGTCTGGGCTGGTGGATAATTTTGTTGTAGGTTGTTTAATGTATGACCGACATTATCTCGAATTAGGCTAGGTAATTCTCTAAATAGTGAATTTTTCAACTCAAATAGGCTTGCTTCTACTACGCTTTTGATGTGCGAGTGCAAGTGGCTATTTGAATGTGACTGTGATGGTAGTGTGGGCAATGCACTTGCATTATGATCATATGCTAAACGTCCGTTAAATGAGTCAGTGACATTATTCATTTGATCACTGGTTGGCATCATCGGTACAGACATGATTGGGTTTGAAGTAGTAGTGGTGGTTGTTAACAAAGAAGATATCACAGTTGTAGGGACAGATGTAGGAATAAGTGAACTCGCTGCATTTGCAGTTCGCAGTGTATCGTTCAGGCTAATATTTCTAATATTACTTGTAGAATTATTAAGCATACTATTACTAATATTCAGTGAACGATTGGTGTTAGTTACTTCAGTTTGTTACCGTCGTTCCTTCGTCGTCCTGCGACGTTAGGCGGGAGAGTGCCAGACCAGCTTGGGAGTGGTCGTGAGGTTGAGATGTTCAAGAATGGGCGCCACGCGATTGCCCTTCCGCCTAACTACCCGCACTGAGAACCGCGACTTAGTGCGAGATTCGCGTTATTACCAGATAACCCCAATTAACAAATCAAATTTTTTCAAACACGTTATAAAATTTAATTCAATTTCCTTACAAACTAACTTAAATCTAATACAATGATTAACTTATATCTAACTATCCTAACCCAATAATAGAATTCGGGAATTCACCCCCTTGTATCCTATCCCCTACGTAATGGGATCTACGATACCCCCTTTTATGACCGACGGCGACTGATCCGCTTAACTTCCGACGCGGTCACAATTATCTTATTGTAACGCAAAAGAATAATCAAAAAAAAAAAACGAACAAAAAAAAAAAAAAAAAAAAACCATTCGCCTCGACGGGACTTGATCGACTCGAGCGTTACGCTTAGCTTACTGCGCAACCGCTTAAACCCCAACGCTGTTTCGGTGCTTTGCGATATCTTGTAAGATTGGTAATATGTATATTACTACGGCACTTAACTATATTGGCACACTCGTGTATAACACTTATGTATCTAATTTACTTATAACTTTGGTATATGTAATTGGTATAATCTAATTAGACTTATCTGAGTGTTGATGTCCGTGTTGCTATCTAGTCGTTTGGCTTAGCGACTACGGTTACCGACGTCCGATATCTTAGGCTGTTGGTTCCAATAGCTTGGGGCTCTGAGGTCTCGATTACGGTAGATACTCCAACAAGAGAAAGAAAAACCTCCAACTACTGTAGATAACTCGTAGATTCGTCGATGATCCTAGGGGATTGGTGGTAACTGATAAAACAAATTCTAACGAGGCAACTAGATTTCAATTATTACCTGATTTGATTAATAAGAATACAAAAATATCTCCGCACTACGCAGACTTCCTATTAATTGCGGGTATGCACGTCCACACACTTTTTCTTATTCACCCACTGTTAGAATGATATTCTCGTTTTTATTTTAATTGTTCTTTTCTTCTTCTATTCGCTATCACTTTCAATACACTCGCTCAATGTCAACTATTCACTCTGACTGCCAACCTTTGTCTAATTCCCCAGCTGAAATAATGTTCGCATCGGACCATTTGCCCATTAAAATCTTCTTTTGTTAACTAGAATGCACAGCTATGAGCATCGCGCGATCGCCAGTTCAGCTACTCTTAACGCTATCTCGTAGCGTCATCCAAAAAGAAAAAAAAAGTATCTCAATAGCAGTTCTAGAACCATTCCCCGCAAGGACTTGAACCCTGGATTCAGGATCCTTAGCCACCCAAGCAACCTCTAAAACTTTTTGGGTTTTTCCATTCTGGTGACATAAGCGCATCTCATTTGTTCTCAACGAAAACCTTTGCCTTGATATGTCGCCCATAATACTTCCCCCTTCCTTTCGAAAGGTTTTCGTCGTAAGACAATCAGGAAGCTTATAATAGATCATCCTTACTATTAAATATTTTCAAGTCCTTGGCGTGCCATATTCCTACTTTCTTCCCGTTTTTATCACTTAACTCATATGTCCAAGGCGATACTCTTCTTATAACTTCAAAAGGACCTACATATCGGGGAGCAAGTTTCGCCGTGAAGTATTTGGCGGCATCGGAAAGAACAAAATTCTTCCTAAGGACCATGTCTTTAGGATAATATTGTGTTTCCCTTCGCCTCAGGTTATACTGTTTTGCTGATTTTTGTGCAGAAATCTGCATTTTAGATCTTACGTCCTCCACAACTTCACCTAACGCCCTCGACCATGCTTGAAAATCGATTGATCTATCTGCCATGAAACCACCTGGAGGACTGGGAGAATGGTCGCCTTTGACACTCATCTCCCTCCCAAAAAGCACGAAATAAGGCGTAGTTCTCAGAACCTCGTGAGTCGTAGTTCGAATGGCACAAGCCAATTTTGGAAGGAGAAGATCCCAGGTCCTATGATTATCAGAGATATAAGCGCGAAGCTTAGTTTTGAGAGTCTGGTTGTATCGCTCCGCAGGATTGGCTTGCGGGTGATAAAAAGCAGTGAAATTCATGGTTACCCCGTAATTAGCTGCCAATTCAGACATTTCCCTACTCTTAAATTGGGCTCCGTTGTCACATACGACCCACTTAGGTACCCCAAACACTAGAAACACTTGCTCTTCCAAAATGGTGCGCAAGGATTTTGCCGTAGCCGTTCTCACAGGGAAGAATAATGGAAATTTCGAAAAATAGTCAACTACCGTTAATATATAACAATAGCCCCTTGTAGACCTTGGCAACGGACCTATAAAATCAATGCATAGCATTTCCCATGGCTTACTGACATTGCACCGAGACGCCATCAAGCCAGCAGGTTTCTGTAGGTTAGGTTTTACCGTCTGACAAACTACGCATCTACGAACGTAATGAGCAACGTCGGACCTCATTTTTGGCCAATAATAACTGCTCCCCACCCTATCCAGTGTTTTCTGAATTCCACCATGCCCACTCAATATGTCATCATGCGATTTTCTAAGAACTTCAGACCTACCCTCCTTTGGAATGACTTGTTTCCACTGGTCCTCATCAGATGTCAATTTTGGGTATTTACTCGTTACGCGTTTAAATAGCACGTCGTCGGTCACCCTCCAATCGGGATAATCCCTACTATTGTGTCTAACGACACTCAACATTTTAAGATACCAAGTATCTTTAGTACCCTCAGTAGACACTATTGCTACCTCCTCGTTGGCTCTGGATAACGCATCCGGGACCAAATGCTCCTTCCCTTTCCGATGTACAATGCTAAAATTGTACTGTTGCAATTTGACTGCCCATCGAGCCAACCTACCCTGCGGGTCCTTCAAATTGCTAAGCCAGAGTAAGGAGTGATGATCGGTTATCACCGTGAAACTGCTACCTTCGAGATACGGACGAAGTTTTTCAATTGCCCAAAGAACTGCTAGACACTCCCGTTCAGTCGTAGAATAATTACGCTCAGTCTTGGACAACGTCCTGCTAAGATAACTAATTACTTTTTCACCCCCACTATCTTGTTCTTGGGTAAGGACTGCGCCTATGCCATACCCTGACGCATCAGTGTGAATAGTAAACGGTAGGTTGAAATTTGGACAAGTAAGGATGGGTGCCGAGACTAGTTTCTCTTTTAACGATCGGAAGGCATTCTCACAGTCATCGCTCCATAGGAACCGACGCTTCTTCTTTAGGAGTCCTGTTATGGGAGCGATGATATCGGAAAAGTTGGGAACAAATCGTCTGTACCATGAAACCATACCAACAAATCTCCGTACACCTGATACAGTAGTCGGCCTTGGATACTCAACCATGCATCGAACCTTATCGGGGTCTACAAGGAGACCGTCCCCGTTCACTACGTACCCCAAATATTTCAACTCACTTTTACAAAATTCACATTTTTCCTTGCTTAAAACGAGACCGGCTGCTTTGATCCGTTCCAAAACTACTCGCAATACGTCTAAGTGTTGCTCAAAAGTCTCCGAAACAATAATTACATCGTCAAGGTACACAAACACGTTCGGTTCAAGGTCGGCTCCGATGACTGTATCAATAAACCGCTGCCAAGTAGCCGGAGCGTTATGGAGCCCAAAGGGCATGCGACGAAATTGATACAGCCCCTTCCCGGGAATAGTGAACGCGGTGTACCTCTTCGATTCTTCGGCCATTGGTATTTGCCAATACGCGGACTTGATATCCAAGGAGGATAAAAATTTGGCATTCCTCAACTTATCAAGCGTGGCCGATACAAAGGGAATGGGGTATGCATCGCGTTCGGTTACTTGATTTAGTTTTCGGAAATCGACGCAGAATCGATACTTGCCATTTTTTTTTTTAATTAATAAAATGGGGGATGACCAGGGACTAGAGGAAGGTTCTATGACGCCTGCGTTAAGCATGTCCTCGACCTCCTGGTTAATTTGTTCCTGAACAATTGGGGAAACAGGGTAATAGCGCTGCTTGATAGGCTCCGCACTAGTCCTTATTACATGTTCCACCAAATTTGTGCAACCTAGCCCCTCCCCCATTGACGCAAATATTCTCTCCGTTAACTCGCTCAAACTCTGTTTTTGCAACCCCGATAAGTTCGTACTGCCTTCGACTTCACACAGCTCTTCACCAAAGTTCCAAACCCGCTTACTTAAATCTGGGATTATGGAAAAACTTACCCAAAAATCCGCTCCCAGTATAAGACTATGAGCCAGTTTTGGGATGACCAATACTTCCATAACTTTAATGGTATTCTCCACTTTAATGGGTACGTGAAGTGCCCCCACTACCTCTACTCCATCACCATTAGCCACCGTCACCGTTTTCAAATCTACCTTGGATAATTTGCATTTTAAAGACTTCAGTATTTCCCACCCACTCCCACCCAGGATTGTACGCGACGCCCCTGAGTCTAACAATCCTAATAATTTAACTCCGTAAATTTCAACATTCATATATGGACAACGATCAACACCCTTCCTCTCTAAAATAAAATCGAGTGCCAAATTGCACCCCACCGGTCTCCCCCCGGTATTCTCCCGTCTATGTATCGGATTAAGTGCGGTTTCTTTTGTTCGACTCAATGACCCGCCTGCCCTTGAGCCGACGCATTGTTTCCCGAAGTTGACGCTTGCGGCGTACATTGCGGACAACGACTTCTAATGAAGCCAACTGTATTGCAACCATAACAGCGCACTGGTTGTGGACATTGGGCAGCCATGTGCCCAGGTTGCCTACATCTAAAACATGTAGGTGGTCTAGGCGACCGGTATGGTGACGAAGCAGCGACCTGCTCGTCCTCTCTACTCGACGCATCAACATAAGCCAAATCCGGCTCCAAAAGGGTATTGTTTCGCCTTGATGGCGGAGGCACAAAATTTTCTACCAGGTATCGCGCGGCTTCTAGTTGGTGGCCAACTTTCACCAGTTGGTCCAAAGAAGAGATTTCAACCAACGCTATTTGTGTCTGATAGAATGGAGAAATATTTCTGAGAATCCACTTGAGTTTGGTTTCCTCAGCGCATGGCTCACTCAGCCTGGCAAACAACCCTAGCATCACACTCACATAAATCCCAATGGTTTCCGCTCGTCCCTGCGTCCTACCCCTAATCTCCTCCCAGAGCCGGTCGTCGTATCCCGGCGGCAAGAATTCAGCCCTAAGCTTCGAGACTAATCGTTCCCAACTGTTAATGGAGGGTTTATTCGCTCTGTACCAGACCGCGGCCGTCCCCTCGAACAAATCATAAGCAGAGCTGAACAGTTCTTCTTTACTAAAACCCCTCGCAACCCTTAGTTCCTCAACTTTCTCCAAAAAGCTGCTAACCGACTGAGATTGATCACCCCGAAACTGCACACCCCATTTCATTATTGGGACCCTTTTGGTTTGGAAGAAAAGAGGTGATGACGTAGCCATTGGTAGGGGGTAGTGTTCGGCTTTGTCTTTCTGGTCGGCGTTCACTCCTAGTAAAATGTTGTTACCTGCTCGTGCCTGCTCTTCTGCTACTGGTGGTGATACCTCAACGCTAGCTTTTATATCTAAATTCGACAACAAAGCTACAATTTGCTGCCTCACCTCTACCAGGAAATCTTTTTCATCCTGAGCGGCTGCTTGTGATCTGCCAATTCGCCTCAGAACCCATTCTGATTTGGCTACCACTTTTTTATACTCCTTGGAGTTTTCATTACCTGTGAACTCGTTTACTAACTTTAGAATCTCTTCTAACTTTGCGCATATGGCGGCCTTATCTTCTAGAAAACTGAAAGGATAATCTGGCAATATGAAACTAGAATCTCTCCTTAAGGCAGTGCGGAGCATCTTCCTCATCTCATCCACATCCTTGCCCTTAAGACCCCTTATGTCTAGCTCATACGTCAGTTCTTCCCCATTCAATCTATTGATGTCCATTTTTTTTTTCCGTCTATGATAAACTAAAAAGAGTAGTTGAAGGTTTTTCTTTTCCCTTGCCCGTTGGCTCTAAGATACATTAACTTAAGCGACGAATACGTTAACGAATGGGAGTCAACAACTCAACAACAAGGACAACACTAATATAATTCAGAAATCAATAAAAGAACAAATGCGTGCCAATATAAATACATATACGAATCGGTTTGAATGCCACAACGATACAACTTATAATGACGATAACTGTCGATCGGCGTATATTATTTTTAAATTGATATTTATTGGTATTTATTGCCCCACGTTGGGCGCCAAAATGTTACCGTCGTTCCTTCGTCGTCCTGCGACGTTAGGCGGGAGAGTGCCAGACCAGCTTGGGAGTGGTCGTGAGGTTGAGATGTTCAAGAATGGGCGCCACGCGATTGCCCTTCCGCCTAACTACCCGCACTGAGAACCGCGACTTAGTGCGAGATTCGCGTTATTACCAGATAACCCCAATTAACAAATCAAATTTTTTCAAACACGTTATAAAATTTAATTCAATTTCCTTACAAACTAACTTAAATCTAATACAATGATTAACTTATATCTAACTATCCTAACCCAATAATAGAATTCGGGAATTCACCCCCTTGTATCCTATCCCCTACGTAATGGGATCTACGATACCCCCTTTTATGACCGACGGCGACTGATCCGCTTAACTTCCGACGCGGTCACAATTATCTTATTGTAACGCAAAAGAATAATCAAAAAAAAAAACGAACAAAAAAAAAAAAAAAAAAAAACCATTCGCCTCGACGGGACTTGATCGACTCGAGCGTTACGCTTAGCTTACTGCGCAACCGCTTAAACCCCAACGCTGTTTCGGTGCTTTGCGATATCTTGTAAGATTGGTAATATGTATATTACTACGGCACTTAACTATATTGGCACACTCGTGTATAACACTTATGTATCTAATTTACTTATAACTTTGGTATATGTAATTGGTATAATCTAATTAGACTTATCTGAGTGTTGATGTCCGTGTTGCTATCTAGTCGTTTGGCTTAGCGACTACGGTTACCGACGTCCGATATCTTAGGCTGTTGGTTCCAATAGCTTGGGGCTCTGAGGTCTCGATTACGGTAGATACTCCAACAAGAGAAAGAAAAACCTCCAACTACTGTAGATAACTCGTAGATTCGTCGATGATCCTAGGGGATTGGTGGTAACTGATAAAACAAATTCTAACGAGGCAACTAGATTTCAATTATTACCTGATTTGATTAATAAGAATACAAAAATATCTCCGCACTACGCAGACTTCCTATTAATTGCGGGTATGCACGTCCACACACTTTTTCTTATTCACCCACTGTTAGAATGATATTCTCGTTTTTATTTTAATTGTTCTTTTCTTCTTCTATTCGCTATCACTTTCAATACACTCGCTCAATGTCAACTATTCACTCTGACTGCCAACCTTTGTCTAATTCCCCAGCTGAAATAATGTTCGCATCGGACCATTTGCCCATTAAAATCTTCTTTTGTTAACTAGAATGCACAGCTATGAGCATCGCGCGATCGCCAGTTCAGCTACTCTTAACGCTATCTCGTAGCGTCATCCAAAAAGAAAAAAAAAGTATCTCAATAGCAGTTCTAGAACCATTCCCCGCAAGGACTTGAACCCTGGATTCAGGATCCTTAGCCACCCAACCAACCTCTAAAACTTTTTGGGTTTTTCCATTCTGGTGACATAAGCGCATCTCATTTGTTCTCAACGAAAACCTTTGCCTTGATATGTCGCCCATAATAAGTTCTATCCAGTAATGGAGGTGAATGACGAACGCGACTGTTGCTGGTATGTGATAAAGGAAAAGGAGTATTTGGAATCGATTGTCTATTCGTGAGCGAACGGGTTTGCATGCTCCGGTTTGTATCGTGAGCTTGACTTCTGCTTTGCTTAGCTACAGTTCCCGTGTTTTTGTTGGCGCTCATGATTTGTATATTATTATTGAATAAAGTCTTTGTCAAATTAAAGGTTGTTTAATATTGGATTGGATATTGGTATTTGTTTCGTCTTGTAATTACTTAATTCATTTATGCATTTGTTTGTAAAGATTAAAGAAGGTAGATAATCTTACTTCATTAAATAAGTATGATAAAATTTTCGGTATGTATTTTGAAAACTCTTGCTATATGTTTATTCAAAGTTTTTAATGATAATTGAAGGTTTTAACTATGTAATTTCATAAGAGTATTTGGTGATATTGGTTGTGATGGTTGAAACATATTTGGGAGTAGATACAGGTGTAAACATTAAATGGAATAAAATGCGACAAACAATACTAGGTCAGCTCATGAACAATTTATTGATTTTCAATGTAGGTATTGATGAGATATTTTTGAAGCATCTTTCTACTGCAACTTTCAAATAGCTATGAAGCCTTGATTGAAAGGACTCGTAGAAGAACATATATCTTCAGGATCTCTACAATAATGTCGACACTGTAAAATAAATGAATAGCCTAGTGCAACTGACTTCTACTGACATAAAGTCTCGATAGAACGGACTCCTAGGATTCATTATTATAAACTCACAGGTACTGACATAAACGAACATTGAAAACAAAATTCTAGGTGTTATAAGAATAAAATATTGAATTTGAAAACTAGACATTACAAATTATGCAGTAACTTGCAAGACTTCGCAAAAGACTTACAATGCAACTTTTTGAAATTAGGATGTTAAATACTGCTTGTGATTGATCCGCCTTGACACTTAAGTAAACTTAATTTGTCAGGGCTGACGACTTGTTGCTAATTATGTAGGCTGCCAATTTTGTAATGAAACGCATGGCGGGCCCCACGTTTTGGGCGCCAATTTTGTAGAAAAAGAGAGATGATGATGAAAAGATGATCTCTTACACAGGACTGGGAGGAGAGATGATGTTTTGGAAACGAAGTTCCATCTCCTAGGCAGAGGGTCGGCACGCTTGCGAAAGGCTCCGGCAATTAGCTCGTCGGTGGGGGTGGTTCTTTTCTGCTGTCCATTTGGTCCACAAAATAAAAATTATCGTGCCGAGAAAATTTAAAGATTTGTAATATCTAGTTTCGATGAGGTAGTTCCTTTGAGAGACCTGTACTAAAGCTGTAATATAACATATGGTTACATACATGTAGGGTAGGTATAAGGTAAGAAAACCCGAACCCGTAACAAAGAAAGGGGAACAAATTTAAACGAGACAAAAGGAAAACATATAACTGTCTGCTGTTATTGACAGGCGATGATCTAAAGTCATCTTTCGGCGGATCCCACCCTTATTCAATGTCCAATAGGCATTGTCACCATGGTTACCATGTGCCGATGCATTTTGGTTGGTAACCCCTAATAAAACCAGTTTACGCTGTATCTACTTCACCAGTTTCCATTACAATGCTATCACCAAAATGAAAGAAAACTTAATCCATCCTTCTATGATATTTCATGTTGAAGGAATAAGAACGACTGAGATTGTTTGTTACAATTCGAATTCATAAAAAGTATATTTAAGCCCATATGGGTATAAATGTGAAGGTAAACGCAGTAGGTATAGTATAACAGTTGGATATAATAAATTATTAAGCTTCATTTGTATGTCAGAATTTTGATTGAAATGATAATATGTATTATATTTTGCTTAGTTAGCATCTTATTTTAAAACCTGAGACCGAACCTTACAAAATAATGGAAATCTAGTACATATATTGTATTTCAAGGTGAGTATATTTTGCAGCAAAGGAGTATAATTTCCTTAAAAAGTAAACAATTCAAGATTTGTGTTTGTTTTCTAACTTGTGAATTTAGATATCTACTATGACTTAACACTAAAAAGGTTTTAGGTCTCTTACGAAAAAAATATAAAAAATATATATGCCAAAAGATAATATAAAAATGTGGAACTTACAATTGGTGTCTTAGTCTTGTGACTATAGTTGTAGGCCGGTAAAATACAGCTTGCTCCTCCGCTTTGTGCGCACAAATCGTCTGGATGTGTCTGCGATGTTGCAAAAAGGTTGAACCTTGGATACTTGGCTGAAATTAAGATTATTTTTATATTTTCTTTAGGCATCCTAGCAATGAATATGAATGACTCCAATTGATACCATACTGACATTACCTTTTTTCTATGTACAAATTACAATTTGAAGTTACAAAGAACTAAAACTACTTGCTTATCTATTCTACGGTCCTTTTTGTCGACCATACAGGTGTTGGTATGGTGGCTTGCTTGTCCAGCAGAGCAGGTAACTGCGAACTCAACTGAGGTGAATTCGATGATCTTGTGCTGATCGCCGTATTGGTGACGTGGTAATGGGTCGTATCGGGATGACTTACGACACGTGGATTCTGTTTTTCGGTCGTGCACCGGAGCAGCTATGTGTGGCAGATGGAATTTAAGCTCACTGCCAATTGACGATTTCAACACATAAATAAATGTTGGTGGCGTAGCTGTGGGGTTTTTTCCGGTGTAGTTGGCAAGAAAGATGTCTTCACGATGTACGATGCACATAAGTCTATATGTCGATATATATAGCGAGAGTTATGTCATCGGAGTATGTACACGTATGCGTTGCGTGTTCTTTTCGTGCCGGAACACACGTGGCAAGTTGTATCACGCCGGTGCGTAATTTTGCACGTGGGCCAAAAAAAAAAAAGAAGAAAAGGTGCGCTGCAGGTATCTCAGAGCCGGATCTAGTAATCCGCGTGGTGGTAGATTGCGATACCTGAGGCCGACTTATCTGTTCGTTCTCTGGGGGATGCTTACGATTAGTATGGGTCGCAAGTCGCAACCTTTGGTGTGCTCTGGTGAATTTGTTTGGTCGCTTCAGGGTGGAATTCCACTTGGACTGCGCCAGGTATGATTGCACTACCCGATGGCACACTACGCAATATATTATGCGCAATAGGAATCTCTTTACGCACTTTATCTATACTTTCAATTTAAGACTTTTCCCGCACAGAGTGAATATTTGCTGAATTAAAGATTTTTTTGCAATATGGCGACGCACTTTCAACCACAGCCATTGACAATTAGAAAAAGAAAGGGCGAGCTTTAACACAATCGCTTTTTATACCAGCCACTGTATGTGCATAGATGGCCGTTGCACTTCCGACGTGAAGTGGGTGGCATTTATTGCAGTTGTTAAATGCAGTTGCAGCGGCTGTTTTGTTGGCATGGTGAACTATCGAGTAATGAAGTAACGATTAGAATTATTCGGAATTATTTCGTTGACAATTATTTCGTTTAAAGGCGTACGCTACAATCCGAAGGGATTGGGGACAGGACACTCCATCAAGACCACAGGGGAATCACAAAGTCAAAAGTCACCATAGAAAGGATGGTGCGAACTTTTAAGGCATCACTGCTAAAAGTTTTAAAATAAAACCGAACATGAAGCCAAGTTTTTTGTTGGCCTAAGGGCCATTTGTTCGAAAGTAGATACCAACAAAGGAAGAAATGGATCGCTGCTGTGGTATAAAAAATAGTTGTACACTGTACACTAAAAAATATGAATATCGACCTAATCATTTGGCAATAAATTGCAGCTCAAATTGTTAGTTCCAGATTGATAAAATGTACAAAATATTAAAAAAAAAAAAATCAACAATTCCATTTCCATTTCAGTGATTATCCTTTTAACCAAAACTATGTGGACAACAATTTCAAAAATAAAACTTACCAGCAATGTTTGCACCAAAGGCAACTGTTGTGGTCCTCTAGCGTACTGCAAATATTCATCTCTTGTACAATTGAAATACTTCCCTCGTGGGTCGCATTTATTGTAGCCATCGTTGTCATCTCTTGCAAGGCCCGACCCATACTCATCATAGTCCTGCAGGGTTGTCTTGTTGCCCAACATCGATGTAAATATCGCCGATTCTAGAGAGAAATTCGAGGCCAATGTTGTCGATAGCCACTCCGTGCTGACCAGATCAACAACAGATGCTGCCGTCGTTGCATTCTGAAATATGTCCGTAAAGTTTGTCACATTTGAAGTAGTGAGATTAGTAGCGTGCATTAAGGCCGTGTCGATCATTTTAGTATGACAAGAAGCAGTACTATCAGGGAAGCCGTTTAATTCCTTTTCATTTTTTGTACAAATTTATTTATAATCCACACACTGTAGGCATTATTAACTTGCAAGGAAGCACTCAACTAAATTTAGAAGCAATATAGATAGAAATATTACGAAACCACTTGTTGTTATACCGGCAACCACTTGTTATACACGAGCACCCACTTCCTGTTTGTATATAACTGACCAAGTTAAGCAGAATGATGCCGCGAACAGGATTATCTTTAAATTTACTAACGGAAGCGTGTAATACACCGGCGACCGACCATTCGTACGGATCTAAGCAGACAAAGATACAGAGATACGATTTTCATGTCATCTGACTTGATTATGAGGCTGCGCTTATCACTTCGCGATATGGATGCGAGCTACAAATGAAAGTATCTCTCAGCGGACGGGATGAATTATTGTGGTGCTCTGTGTGGGGAAGATGCGGAAAAGATTCACTTTGACAGAAAGATGAAGAACGCATGTCAGTTTTGGCAAATAGATATTGTTGTTGTCGCTTCTAGTAGGGGTAGTATAGTGTGCGGTGTCTTCCTGATGAAAGCGCAATCTTATCTCTTCTTATCAGCCTGCAAAGTAGAAAAGATAAATATTATTATTTGTGATTATGATTATTCGGAGACACTAACGGTAGGAAACAGTCTTTTTGTTTACATAATAAATGAGGGGCATTGTAAAGCAATTGGAATTGGCCCTAAAGTTTGACTGAAAACATGGAATTAAGCTGCGTAACAGAGCTGAAGGAGAAGTGCCATGTTTGACCTTGGGTTGAGGTGCCCAACTTTATGGTAATATAACATGCCACAGGGGAGGGATTAAAAGAGTACTCATTAGAGTTAATGGACCGCTAAGAATAGACTTGATTTCTATGTCAACATAATTATGCAAACAGAAATAGCAAAATATTTTCTTCGTATCTTTTATGGGGTTTTGGCGAGGTTCGTGCTTATTTTGTGTTTGGTTAGGTGGGCAGGAGTGTGGCATGAATTAGGACCCAAGCAAATAAGATGGCAGAGTAAACAAAATAAATTCTTTACGACTATAGTTCGATAATTCTGCTATAAACTTTGGGTTAATTTTTTTTTAAATATGGAGGGGAATGTCAAAACCATTGTCACTTTCTCCTCAGTATAGTAATGTCTATATAGGTTCTTAGCACGTTCTCTGATAAAGCTGTTCATTGGAGATACGATTGGGCCACAAAATCTTCAAGATGATTCTTAAACATCTATGTAAAGATTTCCAGCTTGCGTGTGGTAATGGAATCCACCTTCCAAGTACTCCACCCATAAAGCAGTACTGATTCTACGTTGGAGCGGAGCAGTCGCAGCTTCATTTTTAAGTTAAAAAAATTTTTTTCTCCAGATTTTTGATAGCATTCTGAACGCAGCTTTAGCCTTTATGGAATATAGTTCTTAACGAACTTCTGATCTCGATGGAGGACTCCAGATGCAAAGTTGTGGCCTACGCGGACGACGAGACGTCGCCTTTTGCTTCGGGGAAATATCCTCAAATAAATTCCGATATCCTGTAACTAGTAAACTAGTTTCCTGTACCCATAGTTGTGCGGTCTGAGCGTCAACCCGACGAAAACGGAGTTAGTCTTATTCACCAGCAGCGCTAAATATTTGGGGCTGAGGCTGGACAGGAAGCTGTTTTGGAGAGAAAATATTGCGGAACGTGCTAGGAAATCCCTAGTAGCTCTATTCTCCAATAAAAGGGCCGTTGGCGTAGGGGGGCTCCGCGAAATAAGGCCCCAGGAAATAAGGCCCCAAAAGTAAAAATGAAATAAAGCCCCAAAATTAGGGTACATTTTCATAATGAAATTATGCTCCACTTTTAAAATGGAAATAAGGCCCCAATGAAATGAAATAAGGCCCCAAAAATAAATGAAATAAGGCCCCAAATTTGGGGTGCATTTTTAAAAGAAATTAGGAATACCCCATTTTTAAAATGGAAATTAGGCCCCAATGAAATGAAATAATGCCCCAAAAAGAAATGAAATGAAACCCAAACATAACTTTGAATTTATTCTGTATTTTCAAAAATTATAGTGCAAAAATGTTCATTGTCATACAAATACTTGCATTGTGTCCTCTACAATATGTCTACAACAAGGACACGTATAGTTATCGTGTCCTTCTGCAATCTCTTCCGCTTCCAGTTTTAAATTGCACTCAGCACAAATTTTCATGTGCTTGCAAGGCAATAAAACAATATTCGCCCTCAAATCCTTACATACTACACATATGTATTCGTCAGTGGGTGTGGGTAATGCGACACCGTCAGCGATTACGTCTTCTTCAATAGAATCCTCTTAACAGGATTCTTCGTCTTCAAATGTATCCTCTTCCGGAAGCATTTCTACACATATATTGTTTCTTTCAAAAACCATCCTTGAAAGAAACTTGGCAACGGTCAATTTACCTTGGTCCAAAAGCAAGGTAGCTTCTTCTATTTTCGAGCTCCTTTGGACGTTATATTTCTTGCGTTTAACGCCCATCGAACCACCACTTTCAACCAAAGTTGAAAAATTCCGGCTTTTAAAAAACTCCTCGTCTTTAATTATGACGGTTTTCAACGCGACCAGCTGAAAAAATCATTCAAATCGATTCAAAAATCGCGCGATTTTTTCAGCTATTCTGTTACTTGCTGATGGTTTTCAACGCGACCAGCTGAACAAATTATTCACTGAAAACTGATAGTTTTCAACGCGACCAGCTGAAAAAATCATTCACTGAAAACCATCAGCAAGTAACAGAATAGCTGAAAAAATCGCGCGATTTAGGCGATTAGGCCCCAAAAATAATGTTGGGGTCTTATTTCATTGGGGCTTTATTTCATTATGAAATTATGCCCCAATTTAAAAAATCAAATAAGGCCCCAAATTTAAACAATTTTTCTTGTTGTTGTATTGCATGCACATTTTTGGGGCCTTATTTCATTTTTACTTTTGGGGCCTTATTTCCTGGGGCTTAATTTCGCGGAGCCGCGTAGGGGGGCCTTTAACCCAATATAATGCAATGGCTTTATACTGCGGTTATAAGACCGATTATTTTATGCGGCATCGTTGTGTCTGTGTGGTGGCCGGCCTTGAACAAAAGATTCAATCTTAGAGAAGACTCAGCGCTTGGCATGCTTATGCATCACGTACGCATTGAGGATATCTTCAACCGCCGCCGGCCGCTCTACAAACCATGCTAAACTTACTTCCACTAGACATCGTCAGTATAGAATACGCCACAAGCGTGGCAATCAGATTAATGGAAGGGGGAGTGCTACCGACTGGACACGCCAGCTCCTTTTATAGACAAGCCCCTTGTCCAATACTACCGACTACCTGCCTACAAAAATTAACTTCGAGAAAGGCTTCACTCATGCAATACCGGACAGGAACCAATGGCAATCACAAAATGTCCTACACGAAAAAGCACTGTCAATATTCACTGACGGTTCCAAGACACTGAAGAACTGAATCTGGGCCATTCCTTCTGTCTTATGAAACACTGCAGTCTCTTCCAAGCCGGAACAGCTATTTGTCAAACTACAGCGTGGCTGTCGATTAATTCGGTATCACAAAATACTCGTCATATACATGGAAAGACAGGCTACAATCAAATCCCTAATATCCACCGAAATAAGATCTAAGGCGGTGGAAGATTGCCGCGTACCTCTTAACGAGATAGCTAAACAGTACAACTTCACCCTCTGCTGGGTTCCTGGTCACTGTGATATCACAAGGAATTGTACAGCAAACGAACTATCAAGGCTAAGCAAGACATACTTTTGGATTTTATGTGCGCGCATTCATATTGAAATGTGTGTGCTTCATTTTTTGCGACTAAACAGTCGCGCGATTGAAATCGCATGTGTGTTTCGGGCCTTAGTCTGCACAACGTGTATGCGGTATGCATACGGTGACCATATTTGTCAAAGGAAAATAAAGGACAATAATTTTTCTACTTACAAAAAGTTAGTATTTATTGAAAAAAAAAAAAAAAATAATAATAATAATAAGCAAATAGCAAAATAGCAAATAGAAGATCTGGAACTAGCCCGTCACATTAGCCTCGGGAAACACACTTCAGTATACCAGGCTGAGATGATTGCTTTGCTACATGCGTTGGACTACTTGCTTGAGAGTCAGGTGGATGGAAGAAATATCCTTATAGCACTAGACAATCAGGCGGTGATATCATCATTGGCACTGGAATGAGTATTCAAGCTTAATAAGTGTTCATCTCAAAATCAGGTAACACTGTCTTGGGTATGAGGACACATAGGGATCGATGGCAACGAAAAGGCGGACTCCCTTGCAAAACAGGAAAGTTACTGGGACCAGAACCATTCTCTTCAATTGGTAGAGGAATGGTAGAACACCTGATTCACAAGTAGATCACGGCAAAACACTTGAGAAGGTGGTCAATGGAACAATGTATAGACAAGCTAAAATGGCAATAAGATGGCCGACCTGCTCCACTCAAAGAAGGGTTCTAAACATGAGCCGAGGAACATTGAAATGGGTGGTGGGGTTAACTACAGGTCATGGTAATTTCGGGTATAATTTAAGGAAGATGTGATTTAGAGAGGATGACTTGTAAGCTATGCCTTGTGGAATCTGAGACAGCGGCACAGCTTTGGCTGACAAAAGAATAAGCATCTTTGAACAACATTGGGTAGAGACCCATAGGATTAAACAGATCTCACATAAACAGTTGCTAGCGCTAACATTAACACTGGGAATCGAACTCAAGGAAGAACTCTGGAGAAGTACAGAGAGTCTCCCTGGGTAAGGTTTATAGTTTATAGTGATAGAGTGAAAAGAGACTCGACATTGGTGGTCTGATTCGAATATCCCTCGAAATCTATATAATAATAATATAATATTCGCTTGATATGATGAACAAAAATGTTCCTTATGCAGACTGAATCCTCCTTTTCCAGTCACTAATAACTCGGGCTCTAGGCAAAATTTCCAAAATCAGGAAAACTATTTTATATTCGTATTTCTTGTATACATAGTGTAGGTACACAAACCGAGTTTGAAGTCAATCGCATGAAAAATATGAATTTTCCGATATAAACTTTTCCCTTTTGGAGTTCGAATTTCTCCAAATCGCTTCTAGTGCTTACTTTGGTCATACAAGGAAATTTGTTTCAAAATATTAGCTTTCTAGTTCTTACTGTTTGGGTTGGGCGTTGATCACCAAAAGTCAGGACAAATATATGATATCGAAAAGTTGTACGCCATTTAAAAATAAGCCTATTTTTTCTGAGAAATAAATGATAGATTTTGTCAATACTTGGCCAATCCGGAGTTTCACGAAATAAGACCCTCTCAAGGACTTCTACGTCCAAAAATATAGAATTCTATTGGCAAATGCATTGTTGACATGAATTTCATAACATTACACGTATATGTTTCGATACCTCGTAGAGTTCAATTTCCCAAAAATTAATTCTCTATGTTATGCATACAATTTTTTTGTCAGTTTTTAAAGGACAGTTTCAAAAATAAAGGACAAAATCCGTCCTTTATTGAAAATAAAAAAATACAGGACAGAGGTTGAAAAGAAAGGACTGTCCTTTTAAATAAAGGACGGATGGTCAGCGTAGGTATGCACCACTTTCTTACGCTAAACAAATAATTCATGCGGATGCAGTAATCAGAGCAGGGTTCTTCAGATCGAAACATCTAGAATACTGTCATACTGCTAGGCTCACCTGGTCAGCTCTGGATACAAAAAGATCCAAGGAGCTTTTTGGACTTAAAAGATCCAGTATCTCGAAAGTCGTTACTGTCATTTATGAAAGGTCCACTTAGGGAACTATTTTCTCAATTATCTCAGTGATCTAGGTAATAATAGCGCCGCAAACATTCTTTGCTTTATATCCTGTAGCAAATGGTTTACATGAGTATCCAGTAAGGCTCCCCAAATCCCAGTGGTATGCACAATGGGCAGACTACCGGCCTAAGTGTCTCTATCACCGAGAGCCACTTCAAACTAACTAACTGCCGCACACATCCAGTTCGGGGTCACCGGGGTAGCCGCCGAAACCGAAACGAAAAAGTTGTGACTCCGCGAAATAAGGCCCCAAAAGTAAAAATGAAATAAGCCCCAAATTTGGGCTGTTATTTCATAATGAAATAATACAACAATTTCAAATATGAAATAAGGCCCCATTGCGATGAAATAAGACCCCAAAAAAAAAAAATGAAATAAGGCCCTAAATATGACAGTAAACCGTAGCAGTGCCCCCCTGCATACGTTTTCGTTTTTCGTTTGGGGTCTTATTTCATTTCTTCTTTTGGGGTCTTATCCATTACTACTTATAAAATGCAACGTCCGTCTGTTTGTTTCTCCATAACTCGAGAACCATTCGTCCGATTTTCATGACTTTTTTTCTGATTTATATATGTGTGGCCAACTTAGTCCGTAGGGGTCGCCACATAGGAGTATTTGCACGGAAAAGCTGGTCAAAATTCAATTTTCTAAAAAGTTAAATCAAGAAGTAAAAGTTTGCTATAGCGGAACCTAAATATACATGTGTCAACGCGCTGCAGCTTTTTTTTTTCTTCTTCATCGTGTGTTGTGATAAACTGAGTTCAAAGTTAACGGTTTGGATTTTTTGCACTTTTTCTTTGCATGCATGCAATTTCGTTAGTGTTTTTCTGTAAGTGATTTCAATTTGTTGTGATATCAATCTTAATTTTTTTTAATTGAGAGCTCTACTGTGGGTATGTATTGACATATTAAATGCATTTTTGGAAATCGTGTGTAGTTGTTTTTGTTTCAATACGGGTTCAAACGCAATACAGCAAAAAGATGTCGTATATCTTTACATTTTTTTAAGGTTTAATAATTTTAGTATAGTATACCGTGTTATTCTGTGATTGTTTGCACTTAATAAGTTAGATTGAATATTTGTCATTGTAATGCAAAAAGATTTGGCTGCTACTAGCTGCTACCCGATATTTTATGAAAGTTTTAGTTTTTCGATTTCGTGCGTAAAAAAAATCACTCATACGCAATACAGTAATTTTAATGATTAGTTATTGCAATGTTACTATACTTTTTTAATTTTTTATTGTTTTCGGAGTAAAAACATACACTGGGATATATTTTAAGTGCAGCAAAAATGGTGTGTTAGGGGTTGGGGCTGGGAGGCGGTCAACTTATGCCTTTTTATTGTGTTCGTATAGTGAATGTTTTTTTTATGTGTAAAAGTAAGCATTTTTAAGTTCAATTCTTAATACATAGTATTTTTTAGGATTATCTGGTTCGAGAGCTGTTACTAAAAAAATATTTATTTAATATTATGGAAGAAAGTGGAGAGGTCGATATGAACCAAAAATTAAATTATTTAAAACAATTTTTGTTAGATATGTCTTGTGCAAAAGAAAACCTTCGAACTTATAAATCAAATGTATCTAATATAATTTTCGATTTGAAGCAAAGATGGTTAGCCTCTAGCAGAAGAAAGGATTTATTTCTAGAGAGAAACAAAGAGTCTCATTGTGGATCTACCATGAGCAGGTTTCGGCAATACAAATGACGGAATACAAGTCGAATGTTTTTTAATAACCCTGAAATTGCCGCTGAAGTCACAGGGATTGATTATAACTTAATTTTTCGATTTAAAATCATTTTAGAAGCGATTTCAAGTGGCTACAAAATTGACTCCGAAAAGTTTGGTGTTTATGCAATGGATACAGCCAGACTTTATGTCGAGTTATATCCATGGCATCCTATGACTCCGACCATGCATAAGATCTTGATGCATAAACTACATTAAACAAAAATATTCATATATAAAACTTTCAGATTATATCGTCTTAATTATGCTAGAAAGTTCTCAAGGAGGGATTGTAACCAAGACGTCCTAAATCGATTGTTGCTCAGCTCTGATCCTCTAATCACTTCTCTTAGAAAGCCGCAACCAAAAATAAGAATGCCATTTTCAAAAGAGACGTTAGAAATGCTTCTTCCAGATGCTCCAGAATGATAAAAATCTAGCGATTACTTTTTGAACAATAAAAAAAAAATCAAATAGAAAAAAAGCGGTACTTTTTCAAAAATATATGCCAAAATTAATACAAATCAATTAGAAACTGTATTTTATTGAATAAATATTAATTTTAAGTTGAAAGAGTAACAAAGGTAACGAAAAATAATTTTGGCCAGGTTTTTCATGCAAATACTCCACTGTCGGTCGGTGAGAATTGCTCAGGAGTAACGGAGTCGCGGGGAGTAAGGGGTGACTCACGAACCGATAGCCGTATGAACTTTAAAGTTTGTGTGTTAATAGATAAGCAAACATTATTACATGCCTCATTCATCGTTTTTCAAAATTCGTCCTATAGGGGTTGAGAAACTTTTCAAACTAACTTTTCTATTTCGACCTTACTACGCTTAACTTGCCATTATACTCATAAATCTATATATGTCAATTCAAGATATGCTTTTAATTGTTAGACAATTCATCGATTCCACCTGTCACACTTGTTGCAAACTCAAGGCTCAACTCTTACGTGCCGCATTCAATAATGGTTTCCTCTTAATTTTTTCATGGCCAATATGGCTGGCCTTCGGTATCACGCGATGAACAGTCGGTAATTTTAGCCTTGAGAGCTAACAGGTAGATTTAGCCACTGCTCTTAATCAAGTGACACAAAAAACACAGGTCAATTTTATGACCTTCTTGGGAAAAGCGTCATAAAAGTTGCATTTATCAACTTAATCCCATTTTTCTTTTTACAATATAAACATAATATATCCTTCATTCCTTGTGCAATTGGTTTTTCCCAGATCAGCGAAGGGTTTGAAAAATATCGTCAAATTAAAAAAAAAAAAACTGCCTGCTCTTAATCAAGTGACACGGAGTGTATATTCGTATGTATGACGTAGTTGAATTTGATGTAGGGAATGGATATGCATAAAACAAACTATTTACATATATGTATGTACCTACGTACATATAAGTAATTTGTGATGCGTAAATAAGTTTGCAAAATGGTAAATACCTATATTTGAGATCTGCAGCAATGGAAAGTGTAACGATATGATCGCGTAGTATAAATAACCAAATCATGACGAGTTTTCATTTATGTGAAATAGCTATTATGTCCATTGACTTAGGACTTCGGTACAGTTGGTGACTGGGGAGGGGTAAAGGGGTCGTAGGGACTAACTTTGGAACTATTTGGCCGATTTTATAAATTCTTTCAACACTGTACTGGCTACATCCTCCGGATCAGTACAGGTTACTTGGGAGAGGATGGGGGAAGGGAAAACGGGGGTATTGGGGCTATCTTCGGAACTACTCGGCCATTGCTAGAGTTGGACTCTAATAGCCATGTTTTTCACATGGAAAGCTATATGCTGCATGTCCGCGTGTGAGCTGCAGCTGTATACTTGCGCCCACTAAAATAATAACGTGTATAGTTTACAAAAATGCATTGCGATAAAATATTTTGTAAGCTTAAAATAGAGCTTAGTTTTATTTAAAAGAAAAGAAACCGGCGGGCGGAGCCGCGGGCATTTGCTAGTTTCATAATAAATAAGACCCCAATTTTCATTATTAAATAAGGCCCCAAAAAATGAAATAATTATTAAAAATCGTTGTTGTTGTTTCCTGTATAATTTTTTAGGGGCCTTATTTAATTTTTTTTTTTTTTTTCTGGGGTCTTAGTAAGTTGTCAACTATCTCGATCTCCTGTCCGGCAATGTAAAGTTGAGTGCTGGTGTTGGCAGTGCTAAGGGCTTTAATTTTGGCTATATTTATTTTGAGCCCCACATTGTTCGCCTCAGCTTCTAGCGGATACTTGTAGTTAACGCATTGGTCTATAATGATCCGTAAGGTATTTATGTAGTCGCTGCAGGAAAATCCAGCCCGATTACTTTACGCTCATGCGGTGTAGATGCAGAGCATGTGCTCTCGTTTGCGTTGACGGGCTTTGGAGGAGGAGAATAAACAGCGGCATCGACAGGGGCCTGTACCACAAAACAACAAGTAGAGTTAAACAGGCAAATTTTAACAATTAACAATATTTTCTGTACCACCAAAACATAAGTTAACAATCGTCTTAACACTTGTTAACACAATTTCTAACAAGTGGGACATGGGGAATTTGATGAATTCTCGGTTTCTGTACCACAAAACAACAATTGTTAATTTTAATCAAACTATTTTCAAATCATAAACATATTTATGAAATGAATAAATTGTTGGAGTGTACGATTGTCATCACAAATTTTTAAATTTGAGTTGGCCTCGACTCCAGTAATGCGTTTCGCCCCGATGTGGTGGGTGGGCTCATCAGTAGACGACCACCACATCTGTTCTAGACGCACTGTTTGCTCGATTTTCACCGAGACTAATGATTTTTCAATCAACAAGTGACTGTGAATCATACCTCAAGACGAATCTTTGGTTCAAAGACTATCGCCGAGAGGATTTGTTTTTTGCCCAGGGCCTGGCTTGTCCATTTTGTTAAAATTGTCTGTTAAATTGTTGCAAAATTCTAACTGATGAATAGAAAATTGTTAGCTCGTAACAAGTTATCTTTCTTGATTTGATATTCGAGATTTCCAAGTGCTTTTTTATTTTCTATTAAATTCGAATCATAATTATAAACTGTTGAATCCCAAACAGTGATGGGACTTCTACCACTTAAGTGGTATTTCTACCACTTTTTGTTCAACCCAAAATTCTACCACCCTCAAATCCAAATCTACCACTTTTTCAGATGGGGAAAAAATGGAACAATAACAAATACGCACGCACTATAAGACCTATTTTCCATCATCCACACAATAGAAACCGAGTGGTTGAATAATTTTAGATTTTTTTTTGCACTGGAAAATTGGTACTAGTACTGAACTTTAGAAAAAAAATCTGTGATGCTTTGTGAGGTGACATTTATAGAGCTCAAAAAAATTTTTTCTGAATGTTTGCAAAAAATTATTCACCCTATTTTGCGGGTAATTATAGCATGATAGCAGCGTTTATGGTATGTTTTAAAATTCTACCACTTTTTGGTTTCCCAATATACCACCTTTTGCCTACCCTCAAGTCCCAACACTGATCCCAAAGCCAAAGTTTCCAAACTGCAATTTCCAGCAGCAAAAACGCCAAGGCTGATCAAGTAGTGAAATAGGCGACTATAGTAATTATTTTATTAAACAGTAGGTACCTAAGTGGCCCGCTTCATGTGATTTAAGGATGTAAACTCTCTTATCTCATGTCGCAGGTCCTGCTAATACAACTTCGTTGCTCTCGGGATATCTAATGTGCTTTTCGTCCGGCAGGCGTATTTGACAACAGTTTTTTTTTTTAGATTTTTTCCGCGGTACTAATAATCATTTTTAGTGTCCAGGCTAACTTTTACGAAGTCACAATGGCGAAAATTTCCATATAAAATTATCCATTGTGACCGTCAAAATATTTAAGTTGAAGACTAAAAATGATTATTGGTAAGGCCCTTTGTCTTTAGGTTGTCGTTTGCTTTAATTTTCAGACTACTATTTATGAATATTTCACTATTCTAGAGAATTCCTCATTCTAATCATCGTGCATATAATCTGTATTCTGCTTTAAACTATATGCATATTAGTCTAAACTAAACAACTCTCCCAACGCGCACACTCTTTGAATCACCATTTAGTTTTACAAAATTCCACAACAAGTGTTAAGGGAAATTTTCCTTGTTAACTATGATAGCGAATAATTTGGTGGTACAGAAACTAACTTCGCCTGTTAAATTTATATGTTAAGAAATTACTTGTTAAAAAGTTAAATTGTTGTTTTGTGGTACAGGCCCTATGGTCAGAAAAGTAAGCATCAGTCGCCTAAGATGGCTGGAACATGTAGATGTAGAGCGAATGGATTTATGGACACCAACGCTCCAGGCTCCAGCCGGAAAAGTCTTAGATTCCAAACCGGGACAACGTAGTAGAGGAAGACCTCGACTTAGGTGGCGCTCGCAAGTGGAAGGGGACTTCAACCAACTTGGAGTGCGCAACTGGAGGCGGTTAGCCAAAGATTTTGCTAATTGGAGAGGCGTGTTGAGGCCCAGGTCCACCCCGGATTGTAGGTAGCTTCACCTAAGTAAGTAAGTAGCGGCGAAAGAGTGTCCACTGTCCACAAAAAATGTATATCACATTTAAAAAAAATCATTTCTGTTTGTTATTGCAGTGCTACTAGCCTTTTGATAGAAAATTACCCAAATTGAGGCCTAAAATTTCACTTTTGCTACGCGTACCTATTTTATTCCAACTTTAGTATAACTGAGCATAATATTTATTTAGGTGTGTCAAGACTGAATGTAATATCTAGATTAAAATTTAAGTATACTTCTTTTCCAAATAGTGGCTTACATAGCTGCAAAATATTTTACTATCTTTTCGATTAAAGTTTTATGTAGATACAGTTTTACTTTAAGTTGAAGGCAGGTACAACATGCTCCTCTGTTTGGAGCGCACAAATCAATTAGATGTGTCTGTGTTTATAGTAAGTTGTGTAGTTTTGATAATATTGTCTTCTTTAGACATCCTAACAAAAATACAACTATTGACTTTAAAGTACGCGTTCTGTTACTACGAATATGCTGACTAATATCCAATTACATACAAAATAAGTACTGGCTTATGAGATTACATTTACTGTACTGCTGATGTTTGTGTGATGGTTGTGGAATACTTAAAAAGTATATCCGATGAGTCACTTTCAAATTGCAAGTGATTACGGTGCTCTTGAAGATTGATCTGTTTTGATGCGGCTTACTCTGTTGTCTTGAGGCTTATCATTGACGCCTTGATGATGCTTTCATTCTTGATCTTGATGCTGTTTTCTTGATGTCTGAAGATGTGAAATGTTGCAAATAAGGTCGCTGCCTTTGGGACATTTTAATTCTATGTACACTCTTGTCTCGCGACATGGATAGGTACCTATACAATTAAATTGGACCACTGATTTATTACAATTCCATGTGGCGGGAAAGCTTTCGCGAGAGTGTGTGTAAGATTTGGCAATAGAAACGATTACTTCGTTATGACAATAATGCTGAGTTATATAATAAAAAAACGTTTTTTGTTGAGTGTTTATTATTTGAAATTTTGTGGAATCGGATCGCAACGCCACCCACAGGGTCAAATTGTAAATATAAACCATCCTTAGACCCATTCAAACACACACACTAAATTTCATTAAAATCGGACGAGCCGTTTAGGAGGAGTTCGGTTACAAACATTCATTCATGTTGGCGAGCCCGGCCCCTCCCGACCTCCTAAACTATACCTAACTAACCTACAAACTAGCTTAAAACTAAGGAGGATGTTACCTAGGTAACGCACCGGCCCGGGAGAGCGTGGCTGCCCTCACCTCTTCATCAAGCCACCAAAACTCGGTGAACTGCTTTCCGGTATTATATAATACTTCAATAAAGGTGCTATATTGAACCAAATGGGACAGCCATATAAGCGATGATCGGTCCAGCAAGACAAGCATCTATAATGTTTGTCAAAATGTAGATACTGGTCTATAGATTCCAAGATATCTGGGCGCTCACAAAACAGGCAGCTAATGCTCATGACCATACAGCACACTTGATAACCGACATCAGTTTCCCAATATCTACTCCTTCTGTTACAGGACAAGCAAACTATGGAACTCGCTTCCTGGGGATTATTTTTCCAGAAGACTCTAATTTTAAGCCAATTAAGTTATAAATTCGTCTTTTAAGGGAAGAAGTATTTGTCCAATGAGGGCTAATTTTCGCCAGTTTTTTCTGGTATCCCTAGAGTACCTGCCCTAGCCAATGGAGTTCTGAACAGGATTGTTTCCGATTTTTTGGAAATTAAATTTCAATTTCCTATCATCGCAATAGCTCTTAATTTGATCGAAGATCTGAAGAGTTGTTTGTCGTGAGCCAATGCAAACGTCTTTGCTAAGGATATGAAAATTTAGCTTTTAGGGTAAAGTTTCCATAACAACGTCTGCCTCCTCCTCGTCCTCTGTGAGAATCTGTTACAGTCACCTGTGGCTTTATTTTTGTATTTTTTACAAATTCTACTCACACAGAATAAAGACGCTGTGCTGGTACCATCAACAACTTGATGCCAGTGCTTCTTCAATAGCAACACCAAGAAATTGATGGACAAGTGAATGTTCTGCACCAACTCATCGGGCTTCATGTCAACGTGACCAACAGCAACGGATAGACACAATACCTTCATCATCTGTAACTTGATGGTAGCCTTGTCCTCATCAATTTTACCAGTCATCGACTCCTGATGGGAAAGTAGACCAGGGAATTTGCCAGCCTAGTTCAAACCAGCACCCAACAAATGTGGGATCTGCTTGATCAATAATTCGGATGCCAAGAAGGCGTCATAAGACTTGGCTAGCTTCTTGACGAGCTTTTTTTGTTCTTGTTCAGCTTCTTCAAAGCTTCAGCATCCATGAACTCGATGTTCTGTGCTCTAGCTTCGTCACAATGCTGCTGTCCGTCCTTGGCGACCACACCTTCATCTTTGGGCGGGGGATGTGCTGCAATTTGACGGTTCCGGAGGAATGCTTATCCTTTTGGGGATCGTAGTTCCTCAATCCAATTTGGAGTTCCACCGTCTCCAAGAAACCACGCTTCCTCTTCAGTGAGTTCTCGAGGATTCCATGGACCGCCTCGTAGAGGGCGAGATACCTTTGAGTTCACTCTGTTTCACGACTATTTCACGCACAAATTTTCTTGTTAAATATCAGTTTCGCGTGTTTCTATTTTTTGTTTACTTAAAATAAAATACGAATAACCCGTCAAAGGTTTTAATGTATTAATATGTACAAATGAGCTCATTGCAATGCATTATAAATTACTATAGCTTATCTTAACGACCATTTTTATGTAGATACTCAAAAAATTGTCACTACTCACTTCACCGGGGCCTAAGTTCCTCGATTTGTCTGCGTCTTGGCGCATCTAAATGAAAGTACATATTATAAAGTACACTTGCCAGCTTGGTGCTGTTTTGCAAATTTGTACTCCTACACAGAAAGAAGGAAATATAAACGAAATTAAAACTTTTCTTTATTTCCAAAGATGTTATACATTTCGCTTATCCCTTTCAAGGCTGATGTTCATGGCTGAGGATAAAATTGCTTCATAGGGTAACCATATGTGCACAGAAGTATATAACTTCTTACCAAAGTTACATGCCTCTTGAGGGTAATAAATGTTTTAATTCAAAAAAATTTTCAATTTGAGACCAATTGTGTTTTTGTGAAACTTTCATAGAAGGACCTTTTTTACGGTTTAGGATTGAAGAGGAATTTCCATAAAAATAAAACAATTGTCCTGATTTATGTGCTTTAAGTGTATTATGGAATTTTTATTTGTGAATTCAAGTACATAGATATATTATTTGAAAATGAAATTTTTGCTTTTTAATTTTTTTTTTATTGTTGAGTAGTTATTATTTGAAATTTTGTCAAATCGGATCGCAGCGCCACCTACTGGGTTCATTTGTGAATCTAAACCATTCTTAGACCCACTCAAAGACACACACAAAATTTCATTAAAATCGGTCCAGCCGTTTGTGAGGAGTTCGGTTACAAACACGTACAGAAGAATTTATATAAAGAAGAAGAGAAGGAAATCTTACGAGGATGGAACGAGAATTGCCTTAAATCGTTCAATCTCAATAAGGTCACTGAAAATGACAGATCCATCGTTTTGAGAAGGCTGGAAAGAGTTCCATTTTATCGACCAAATTGCTAAAATTTGTTAAATCGGCCGAAGTGTATAAAATCCAACCAGAAATGCTCAGGGTCCCCGATTGGGACATTTTTGTATAAATTCTCGGGAATTTTATTTTCCCTGCAGAGGTAAAAGTGCTCAGCAGTGTTAGTCATAGTGCACTGTCCGAAAAATGTAAGAACTTCTAAAAACGGTAGCTTAGTTGCAAGACTTAATGGCATAGTTATGGCTCTGAATGCACTATTCCAAGTGATGGACAGAAACAAGCTCCTGACGTATAGCCTTTTAAGTGTGTTTGATGTCCCTTAATCCTTCGTATATTTCTAGGACAAACCACATAATTTATTTCAGCAACAGTCAAATCAGTCAAGAACTTAGTAAAGTGCCAACTCTTGAACAAAAATTCGCAAACGAAAAAACAAAAAACTGAATAGATCACGAGTATCTGCAAAATTCCACTTTGAACAATGACCATAGTGTTGTGCAAATATTTTCTTCTACTTACCGCAGACGAACATTATCTTGAAGGCTCGTTTGACGTCAGCACTCACCTTGTACAGAGATTTTTTTTTTTTGATGCGCGCTAGAGATTACACCAATTGAGTGCACATCAAGATAAGTTTAACGTTCTTCTCCCCTGTTTGTCGTTTGTAAATATTTAGCAGATCATTTTGGATGAGATTTCACTGCAGAGAATTTGGCTCGTTATTCCACCGAAAGATGTTCGCCAATTTAATAAATTTAAGCAGCTCCACATTTTCTTTGTTGCTCTAATCCTGCCAAAAGGATTCGCAGATACGTATTTAATCGGGTGTACGATTTCTAATTAGCTCGTGGTTGTCGCTGTTGCTCCGTTTAATTCCTTTTGCCATTTAAAGTCGAAATAGAATCCACGTCATGGTGGGATAATTTCATTGTCTACCTCAAACCGACCTCATATCCCTCGAGGATATTGGGTTGTCCTTAACATGAAATTAAGTTTGTGCTATGAACTTGATTTTATTTCCTTCGCCTTCCATTCACTTGTAGTCGGTCGTTTGTGTAAGCTGGGGGAGGATATTACGATTTTTAATGCTGCTCGAAATGAATTCCTTTATATGGCCTTCATAGTGGACCAGCGCCGGTAATACCAGACAAAGTCGAACAAATTGAATAAACAACAATAATTGTCGTGGATTATGTGAGTGATGTAAACATTTCACAAGCAATACTCAAATGCGATTATTTTTGTCGTTTGAGCAATTTTCCAAGTATCTTCCGCTTTGATGCTCCTCAAAGTGATTTGCTGAATGAATTACATTCAATTTAGTCTGGATTATGGTATATAAATCATGGGACGGCGCGGCGGTATCTTAGGAATGGAATTAAAGACAATATGTTGGCCTAAGGTCAATGGAAAAACAGTCGAAATATTTCATTTCTGTAACTTTAATAATGGAGCAATTTTAAAAGGGATGTTTGTTTCTTCTTTTGCTAGACCAGATGTTCTCTTCTTCATATCGTCTTCTTTCACAAAGAGACTTCCTGTTACCTTATAGACTTAAAGAACTTACCTTCCACCATAACCTACATTCGAATTATGAAGAGGTAAAGTTTGTTACAATTCCTTATCGTAGTTGGACAACTTTTCAGGAAAGTTGTATCTATCCACTTGTTATCAAAGTACCTATGCTTAAATTTAATTCCCGAATTGAAAGAAGAGCTGAAAGAATAGTCACACAACATCTTAATTTTGCGCCATATGTATGGTAAAGTGTTGCCAATGGAAAAAAAAAATTACAGCGTGACAGCTGACAGTTAAGGGTTATTAAAAATGGATCACTATACGAAAGAGCAATGCATTTTAATTGTTGAGCAATACACATTTTATTTGATTCATTTTCAATGGTCAGCTTATCCATTAAGTGTGTCGCGGGTGTAGGTTGCTCAAGTAGACCCTCCATAGCTCTAGATTCTCCGCCATCGACTCTAAATCATCAATGGCAGTCCCCATACGGGTAGAGGAGAGATAATGAACTTGATTTAATCATCTCATCCTGGATCTACCCATAGAGGACGCCTGCCTGATGGTATGGATTCATTAGCACGTCCTGGAATCCTAGTTGCGGACATTCGTTTAACATGATCAAACCACCACATATTTTAAAAATTAATTCATTTTTGACAGCTACAGTTCGCGATTTTGATCTTCTGCGATGACGTTCATTTTTTCCTGATGGCTCAAAATTGTCGTATTCGGGGCTCAAAAATCAATGAGTGATTGTTGAGAAAAAATGCGTTCACAACGTGTTGCTGTTTGGTGTGGATTTTGTTCTGGTTGCATTATCAGACCAAAATTGGGCGCCCAAATTAGGCGAGTTAACATTTTCTTTTGGATTTTTTTAGGGCCAAGGTTTTATGCCAACAAGCCCAAAACCACACACGCCTTGGAGCAAATCGAGCGCGCGCTGTATCAATGAAATTCAGATATATTTATGAAATTAGCATCTCATGTCTGCCGAACACACAAGAGCCGAACATGTCAAGAGTGAAAAGTGTCTATTGTCGGTAGATGGTAGGAAACGTATAGAAGCTCGAGCTATATGGCTTACGGAATATATTTGGAATTGGATCGATGAACGAAACATCTTAAACTTCGCATTGTTGCTACCCCAACCCCAGTAGTAGGAATGAACAAACTAGAATCCCAATGTCGAATGAAGGTGAATTGAGTGAAAATTATCACGCGACAGGACAGTCATAACCACATGAACACCTTGAATACAGAAGCAAAGGAAGTAGAAAGCACAAGTAGATTTGACTTTCTTGCTTACTTACATAGATGGCACTATAGTCTGGGGTGGACCTGGGCCTCAACCAACACGCCTCGCCAGTTTGCCCGATCTTTGGCTAACCGCCACCAGTTGCGCACTCCTAGTGGATTGAGCTCCACTTCCGCATGTGCACGACACCATGACCTAAGGCAAGGTCTTCCTCTGCCTCCTTGTTCTTCGCGATTTGAATCGAAGACGCTCCACTGGTGTACATTCGCTCTGCATGTCCTAGCAATTTTAGTCGACTGGTACGTACTTTTCTGACCTAGTCGATGTCGCTGTCCATCTAATAGAGTTCGCTATTAAATCTCCTCCTCCTAAGCCAGTCAACGCAAACGGGACTGAAAACGACAAAAAAGATCTTTATCTTGCTTTGTTAACGTGCATGCTTCTGCGCCATAGAGTAGGACTGGGATGATGAGGGTATTATATAGAGTATCCTAAGTGTTTTTTTTAACAAAGGTACTAGTCAGTTGCCTTATTTGGCCCATTATCAGAGTTTACAGCGGCCGAGGTAGACAAAAATCCCTAACCACCTCAAAGTTGTAGCTGTCTATCGTGACGTTCTGTCCGATTCTTCGACGTCGTTGTGTGTCCCTCCTTTTTGTCAGTATGTATTTTGTTTTGCCCTCATTCATCACTAAACCTATTTTTGCCGCCTCTGTACTGATACTTGCAAACGCACCTTGCTCCGTTCTGCCAATTATGTCAATGTCGTTAGCTTTTGGAATATTGTGCACCTGGCGTTGGAGTGCGAGTTTCGCACAATTTTCCCAAGTATGATGTTGAAAAAGTCCCATAACAGCGCATCACCTTGTCTAAATCTTTTTTTGTCATCAAAGATATCGGTAAGATTGTGTCCGAAATTTATGGAGCAGCAGCGGAAGAGACAATTTTGGCAGTGAGGACAAAACTAGACGTGGCTCTGAATAGCCCATCTCTATAAATGCTGTCATATGCGGCCTTAAAATCGATAAACAGATGGTGAGTATCGAATTTGTACCGGGCCCAAAACCCCACTGGTAGGGATCAATCATTTCGTCGACGAATGGTTTCAGTCGTTCACACAACACACCAGATAGGATATTATTGGCAATTTCGAGGAGACTGATGCCTCTATACTTTGCGCAGTTTAGGGGGTCTCCTTTCTTGTAGATCGGACAAACGATGCTGTGGTTCCAATCATCATCAGGCATACTTTCCTATGACCAAATCTTGGAACCAAGTTGGTGTATTATCTACACAAAGTCGCATCTTCCGTCGCAAACCGTTCGGTCCTGCAGCTTTGATGGACTTCAGCTTGGATATTGCTATCCTTAACTCATTTTGGTCAGGTGGACGGAAGTCTTTGCTTTCATCGTCCAGGGTAAATGGTTCATTCTACCTGACAGTGGAATTTGTGTGGCCTTCAACGTTTAACAGTCTGCAGAAATGGTTTTTCGATCTTTGCTCCCTTGTAAAATATAAGGGAGTTTATATAGCAACAGGATATTATTTTCTAGGCCAACTTTGTATTTCAAACTGCGTGCTGACGTATTTTTTTATGTTATACAATTGGTCCAATGACGACCAAAAGACGGTCTTTATTAGACCAGTTTGAAATACAAATGTTCAAACTGAAATGTCCTATTTTCGCTGCGCACATCTTCAATTGTCATGCTGTGGAATCGAAGCGCCCTGGAATGGAATTTTCTTCTCCATAAATCTTCTCCATTCTAAATTTATTATTGATCGTTTTAAACAACCTTGAGAATGCCCTCCCCCCCCCCACTTACTTGTAACATAAATTGTATAAGTTTGTCGCTTCCGTTGATAGAAAAAATATTTAACTATCTCAAAACATTCTTCTTGTCATTTATTTCTTATTAATTTTTTTTTTCAGCAAGTGTTCTGCCCACACCTTTTTTTCTTCTCTTTAAAATAAATGTTAAACACAACTTGAACTTGAACGTGCTACCCCGTAGTAGGTACATGCTGTGGTGTGATTATATGCAGAGGACTCCGAGGAGGGAAATGTTGTTATGGGAAATTTACACTAAAAGCAAAGTTTTCATTTCCTTAGCAGAGGGTTGGCATGCTTGCTTCGGCTCGCGGAAATTAACTCGTCGATGGGGTGGTGTTTTTTTCGCCTCATCCATATGGTCCACAATATACCGATAAATTATTCCTGGTAAAAAATAAAAAAGATTTATGAAATGTCTATTGTAAGGAATTTGTTTATATAAATTGACCTGCACTAAAGGGAGGGAAAACCCTTGTTAAACAAACGCCAATAATTAGTGTTGAAAATATCGCTACATCATTAAGGAGATAGCCGAAACCACTGTAGGGTACCAGCCACTCCAGAATAATACCCTATGGTATGATGATGAAGGTTGCTGCTGATAATGGCTTGGTTATTAAATGGGAGAAGTGTTATTTCTTTAGTAGATCAATCGAGTTTTTGGGACATGTTGTTGAGGATGGAAGTATAAAACCATCTGTTGCAAAGATTAAGGCGGTGAAGGGATATCCAAGGCCCCGCAATATCAAGGAGGTACAAAGTTTCTCAGGCTTAACTGGGTTCTTTCGCAAGTTTGTACCTAACTATTAGGCTTGTGTAGTTCTCGAACGAACTAGTTCAATGAACTAGTTCACTTTAGTTCACAGTTATTATTTTCAATGATTTTCTTACAAACGGAATAAACTAAAGAAAAAAATCCATGATTTATTCTTTATGACATATGTGTGTCCCTACAAACTAAACAGACTACGGATGCAGATACAGAAGCCAATCATGTCATGAGAGAACAGCTCAGCTCACTCACTTACGTACCTCCCATGCACTTGAATAGGGACAGTAACTGGAAACAAGGTTCAATAACAAAACGTTGCACAATTCAGTTCAAATTCATTTCTTTTTATCTTGTTAAGCTTAGTGGGCGCAGTAGCGCAGTGGTTAGTGTGCTGGACTACTGTCCGAAGGATCCCAGGTTCGATCCCCGGAAAAACACAAATTACATCTTAAGGTTTTTTCTACTGCGGTACCTCTCGCGAACGTCAGACAAAACATCCGAGAGTACTGTCATGAAAAAGCCGTTCAGCCGTTCGGACTCGGCATAAAATTGTAGGTTCCTTCCATTCGTCCCAAAAATAGAAACTCACACAAACGAATGGTTGCGAGAAGCTAGGCCTAGAGTATCTACCGCCTGTTGCGCCACCTATTTTTTTTTTTAAGCTTAGTTAATAATGGGTCTAGCCGCTCATATTTTGTTGGAAATAACTTCATAAATACCGTTTGGAAGTGAGTTAAACAGAGATTCTAGGTAGCTCTAGGAAATGTCGCTCCATGCGAGATGCTGCTGGTAATGATTTAACATCTAAAAATTGTTTACCGGACTCATATGTATACTTTCCGTGAAAACCATCCCCAAACAGTGACAATTGTATTGAAATCAGGGAAATAAGGTGGTCACTCCAGTATAGGCACGTTTTGGGTGTTCTTTTACCACGCGTGCGGTATGAATGGGGTTGTTATCCTGATGTAAAGTCCATTGCACGGGTCCAAATACATTATCGTAGTAAGGAAGAGCCTTCTGCAGTACGCCTTTGTAGTTATTCGCGTTCATTCTTGATAACGGAAAGTGTAATTAACATTGGCCATAATAAGAGATCGCACAACATACCATTACACCCCTTTCACGGCTATGGTGACGAGACAGATAGTATTTTGCGTATGTCATGAAATTAGTAATTTAACCATCAGTGCCATTTAAATTAAATCGGTTTTCGTCCGAAAAAAAAACTATTTGATGCCACTTCTTGCTATTCCATATCATGCAATTCCGAGCAAAAACCATGCGAGTCTCCTTACGAAAAAAATCTTGTCCGCATTTATTTGCATGGGAGTGTATCTTTTTTTATATTTTCACGGCAAATTTTCTTTTTTGTATTTTCTGTGAATTTGACTAAAATGAACTAAATTGAACTAAAATGAGCGAACTAGTTCAGTAGCGTGATTTGAACTAAATTGATCGATCACTCAAATGAACTAAATTGCCCAACTCTACTAACTATGCAGCGTACGCCAAGCCTTTGTCGGACTTGATTCGGACTATCATCCCGTCTTCTACTTAAGCTTCAAAGCCTCATCAGCGGAGAAGAACTATACGAGTTATGAGCACAAAGTCCTGGCCATATAGTTAAGTCATTAAAGAAGATGAAGAATACTACAAGATCGACATTATGAAAACTTTGAAGTACTTTGTGGTATTCTTTATAAGTTCGTTGAAGAATGCCATTTAATAGTTGCACAAAAGAGAGAGAAAGAGTTGCACAAAAGAGAGAAAAAGACAGAGAAAGGTTTTGCGCAACATTCATGATCAAGGGCATTTCAACCCGAGGAGAGTGGAGGCTACTGTTAAACAGGATTATTATATACCCAATATGATGGATAAGATTCATTCGGTCATTTCAAACTACATCGCATATATCCTTAGCACAAGGAAGCAAGGAAAGTAGGAAAGATTTTTAAATCCTATTGATAAGAGTAAAGTCCCCTTGCACACATACCACGTTGACCATCTAGGTCAAATGCCATCTACCGCAAATAATTACAAGTGCCTTTAAGTGTACATGTCACTACAACAACAGAAGTATCTACCCCGCGGAAAGGGACAAGTTGAGCGAATAAATCGTACTATAGTCGAAGTGCTTACAAAACTTTCGATTGATGATCCGATGAAATGGTATAAAAAGATACAAAAACTCCAACAAATCATAAATAGTTCTGTAAGCCGCAGTACTGGAAAAACACCGTTTGAGATTATGTTCGGAGTCCCAATGAGAAGCCAAGCAGACTGTAACCTGGCAAAGTTGATAGAAGAAACCCTGACGAACAATTTTCTTGATGAACGCGGCGAAATAAGACGTAAAGCCAAAGATTGTCTTACTTCAGGAGGAGAATCGTAAAGGATGTAACCGGAAGCGGAAGGTTGCAAACAAATATCAGGTGCATGAGTTAGTGGCGATCTAGCGAACTCAATTCGGAGCTAAACTTAAGCTGTACCCAACCACTTAAGTCCAGCTTGACCACTTTTGGGCTCATACAAAGTGGTCAAAATAAATCGCAACGATCGATATGAAGTACTTAAGGTAGGCAATCATGAAGGACCTAACATAACATCCTCATCTGCCGACTATATAAAACCTTGGGCAGACAACGATATTGATAACAGAGAAGACTCAATATAAGAAGCCCGGGACAGGCGATGTGCAGGATGGCCAAATGTAGGATCACCCTGTCCTTCTACGATCCACAAAACATTGTTCAACGCTATGGAAAATGCCGGTAAAACGATCCGGTGCTACGATTGTGTGCTACGTCCGGTCAAGTCGAGCTGGTTGCAGTGCGTCGCCAATACGGTGTCTTTGTCTCCAATTGTTAATTATGTAATTAGTTTAAACTTTAAAATTAATAAAATTCCTTGAAGATTATTTTTTATATTTGACCGTGTTTCATTTCAAGGGGTTGATGGGGTTACCAAACATTTTACCTGATTTATTAAAAAAAAAAAATGTTACCTTCTTGTCTGGGAATATGTATCTAGTTCCGATAACTCTTTTGCTGTTAAGTTTATTTTGTAGATTTAGCTTTGGGCGAATGGCAGACCAGCCACCCTACTCAGTGCATTCACACAAAGCTGGCTTCACCCTTTTACTATAAACGAATCTTTCGCGGTATTGAAAATTGTTTACAGCCTTTACCTTAATATGCAAAATTGCAAATCGATTTTAAAGACAAAATAAAAAAAAATTTTTACAAAATGCGCACCGGCACAATATTTTTAATGGTAAAGTTTATACAACGGCATTTAAAGATGATGAAAAGAGCGTCCATTGGCAATGTCGTCATTTATAGTACATACGCAGGTAACCACTGTAAGTGACTTGATGGTAATTGCAATTCCCCTGTGAAGTGCGTGGCAATTGAATACAGTGGCAACAATTGTCCTGTGTCACAGTGAACTTGCCATTGGATTAAAAGGTCGGGAGAGCCTTCATCGAGACTCTCTAAAGGAGCCTATTGTCAGTGTTGTTAGGTCTCTCTCTTCATTTTTCCCACGAAACGTGGTCATTTTTCCCTTTTTTCCCTTTTCACCGAACTCAAATTCCCACGAAATTCCCACGATGCATTAAAATGAAAAAAATAAAAAAAATTTAACTCATTTTTATTATATTGTAAGAAAATCACAATTGCCGCGTTGCATTGACCGCTATAGTCATCTAGCGGTATGCCAAACTGCATATAAAAAACTGACATTTCAGCATTTTGCGCTAGAGCTGTAGCACTTATTGTGAAATATCCTTTTCTGGGAAATGTTTCAATCTAGCGCAAAATTAACTAAATAAATAAATAAATAGTTCATGCAACAAGTCCGTATAGGCACCCTATAGGTCTAGCTTCTCTAGTTTGTGTGAGTTATTTTTGGGGGTAATTGAAGGAACCTACCATTTTATGCCGACTCCGAACGGCTGAATTGAGAAGATTTTTCAGTACAGTTATATTCTCGTATGTTTGTCAGACGTTCGCGAGAGGTGGTGCTTTTCCGGGGATCGAACCTGGGACCTCTTAACCGCTGAGCCAATGCGCCCACAAAATTAACTGGTAAATTGGAGGAAAGTAGCGAACTGCCAAAACAAATCTATCAAGTCTAAATTAATTTAATAAAAAATAAGAAAAAGTGGAAGTGTAGAAGTTACACAAAATACATTTTTGCTGCTCATGAAGATAAAGTAATAAATATTTAAACTGGTTCCATTCCAATGTCACTTTGCCGCTGGCGCTAGAGCTCTAATTACATACGCTGTCGCTGCGGCGGCGTCTTGTCAGATTGTTTTTGTACTAGAATTTTTTTAGTTAAGAGGATATTTACATGAGCTCTTTTAATAAATCCCACGATATAACAACACTGCCTATTGTTCCTTCCCTGGTGAGATCCTAGAGCGATATTTTTACTCCGGAGATAGTCAGGAAGACAAGTATCTTCTCTGGGGATAGGTCAGCAAGTTTTGCTATGGTAACGATTTCTTCGCTAACGTCATTCTTTCTGAGACGAAAGAGAAGTGGACATTCCATGAGAATTTGAAAAGAGGATTCGTCACTCTCCAGACAAAGTCTACATGTGGGGTCCGGTGAAACTCCAATTCATTCGAGATGTTCTTTCATAAGGCTGTGACAAGTATTTATGCCTGTCAGGATTCTTGCCATACAAGTACCCAAAAATGCCTTTTTCAAAAATTAGTTCATTTATATTTTATTTAAAGCCCTACGCTATAACAGAAAAACCTATAAACTTTAAAAAAGGTCCCTTTATCGACAGCTGGGCATCGGTTTGTGTGATGCCATTTTCTTCTTTTAAAAATAAATCATGATAACATTTTATCTATTCAGAAACATTCTTCCCACCAAGTGAAGTGAACCCTTCTTTTTACTGTTTCAAAGGAACCGAAAGGACAATTCCCTGTAAGCATTCAATTCCAACGAGTCCTACGATTGAATAAAATAAAAGTGTAAATACTTTGTGAATGCCAGCAATGACATTCATCGCAAACGATGATGGAATGAAGGAACATTTTTCGATTAAAATAAATTCAAAAAAAAAAGGAGATATGAAATACCGATTCAATATAGAAAGGATCCATATTCATCGCCAATACGAGCTCGTATACTTACTCCACCCTCTTTCTTGGCTGCGGAATTTTCTCCAGTAACGTCTGCTTGTGCAAACAAGTGAACAATTTAAGTGCAACGATGGCAGGTGACAGTATTTGTATCTATTAATCAAAAGGTTGTGAAAAGTATTGAGATTCACTTTGGTTTGCATTTCTTTTTATCACTCGTTTGTGTTTTTGTTTACAAATATATAATCTACGCAAGGGTAGCGCTGTGCTGATGGTAAATTTGTGGAAAGGATTTGCCTGGATGCTCAATGATTTAGGGAGCTTTAATTATGGTTAATTCTTAGACTAAGCATTCAGGGACTAAATAGTTTCGAGGATATTTAAGCAACTGTAAGTAATAATTGAGTACAAACTCCTTTGAAAATCAAACTAAGCAGTGGGAGCACAGTTTGCTTCCGCTTCTTCATAATTACTTGTAATTTTTTGTTTTTCCTCTTAGGGCCATTTGTTGGGTTGGATCGAAATGAAATATTTGTACACCCTGCACAGGAAGGTATATTCACTTTGTCAAGGATCTCTGGAGACCCTATATAGAGTATATATAATATAACTAGCTGGCCCGGCAAACGTTGTTCTGCCTAAAATAGCTATTTTGAACATTTCAAGATCTAGTTTGATATTTTTTGTTCAATTAGATATTATTTTTTTAATAGAAAATGAAGGCGGATAGCTTCACTGGTTCAGCGGCCATTCTGAGAACGCCGGCTACTGTTACCATTGTCTCTTCTTGGCATCGTAACAAATATCAAACTGTAAATGACCATCACTTGGTATAAATCGCACATACATTTTTCACTATCAAAAATTTACTTTTGAAATAGCCAGTAAAGAAAGTTAACGAACGAAAAAGATACAATTGAAATTTGGAAATCAAATTGAGAAACAAAACAAATCGATTACTTTTAGGTTTTTTTTCCTAAACCTTCGGGTAGCAATTACGAACAAACCCGCAGAAGAAAGTGTACAATTCGGTCGCGCCATGTCCCTTTGTCCAATTTTGGCCAATGACCACCCCTGTGCCAATACCTTTGATTGTCTGCAAATTCGAACTGAATTGATTCGGTGGTTTTCGAGATATAATATTTTGAATGTTTTTTTTGTATGGGCGGTGCCACGCCCTTTGTCCAATTTTGACAAATCTTCAGAGGAGCACTCCTGGGCCACTACCAAGGATTGTCTGTAAGTTTCAACTCAATTGATTCCGTGGTTTTCGAGATATAAGATTTTTAATGTTTTTTTTTTGTATGGGCGGTGCCACGCCCTTTGTCCAATTTTGACATATCTCCAGAGGAGCACTCCTGGGCCAATACCTAAGATTATCTGTAAATTTGAGTTCAATCGATTCGGAGGTTTTCGAGATATAAGATTTTGAATGTTTTTTTGTATGGGAGGTGCCACGCCCCTTTGTTCAATTTTGACCAATCTCCTTCAGTGCACTCCTGGGCTAATACCTAAGATTATCTGTAAAGATGGGCGCAATAGAGTCGGTGGTTTTCAAGTTATACGTATCCGAACACATTTTAGAACTCATTTTTATATAGATAGATTCTGAATCAGGATCACATTCTGAAACGATTTTACCATTTCCGCCTGTCTGTCTGTCTATCTGTCAGTTGAAAACAAAAGATTGATATATTTTAAATTGGTCTTACCAAAAACGCGGCAAATATTTAGTTATGTCAAAAATGAGCCCAATCGCTGAACTTAAACCTGCGCGAACCTACACGCCGCTGCCTTATTTTTGGACAGCAAATTTGGCATTGTTCAAGAGCAAATCTATTAATGCCAATAAACTGATCAATAAATGTCAGAAAGCGAACTCTGTGCAACAAGCTTGTTTCACAACTAATGCTTTTGTATATTGTAAAAAAATGCCTTTTACAAAATATTACAAAATAGATTGTATTATAACAGTTTACCTTCGTGTTGTGGACATATTTGCTTTGCTCGGCCCAGGAACTGTATTGCCTAGTTATTTATATTCTTGTCTATCAGGACATTGCATTATATCAATGTTCCAAATTTTACAAACTTTGGCTACCATGGCTGCCGAAGAATTTTGTTTGCAATTGGAAGCGCCACGCCCCTTTGTGTAATTTTTACCAATCTTCAGGACAACACTCCCAATATCTCAGATTTTCTGAAAATTTGAGCTCAATCGGTTCGGTTGTTATTGGAATATACGATTTTGAATTTTTCGTATGGGAGATTGGGAGGTGCCACGCCCCATAAATTTCCAACTTTCGACAGTATGTAAACTGAACTCGTCCTAAACGGTTAAACCGATTTTGATGAAATTTTTTGAGTGGGTCCTTGGATAGTTTAGATTTACAATCGAACCACCGCAGGTGGCGCTGCGATCGGGTTCCACATACGTATTTTTTTTTTTAATTTTTTGTGGGGAATTCTTTTTATACTTTTCGCATATTAGGTTTAGTGAGGCGGAATAGTAAAAAAATTGTGCACTTTGTGATGAAAGCATGCAATTTTTACCGTGGAGGGCACATTATATGAAAATGATTTTAAGATATTGGGGCACTTCAGATTGCGCCTTAAAGGGGTAAAAGAGGGGGGTCAAAGTTTGTATGGGAAAATTTTTATTTTTTATCTGATTGACTTCAAACTTGGTTTATGTACTCTCAATGAGAAATAAAGAAAACTAATTTCTCCGATTTTGGAAATTCGACTCTTAAAGGGGTAAAAAGGGGGTCGAAGTTTGTATGGGACCATTTTTATTTTTCATCCGATTAACTTCAAACTCGATTTATGTACTCTCTATGAGAAATGAAGAAAACGTATTTCTCCGATTTTGGAAATTCAACTCTTAAAGGGGTCAAAGTTTAAATTCAAATATGCATAGGTATACATTTTAATGTATTGTGGTATAAAATATGTTGAGACAGGGGCGGACTAAGAAGCAGTGGCATCCGGGGCGGTAAAGCAAGCTTACACCCCTTAAAAATTTTAAGAAAACACATGGACAAACATTGACCCCATTTTACCCCTTTAAGGGTTGAATTTCCAAAATCGAAGAAAATAGTTTTCTTTATTTTTCATAGAGAGTACACAAACCGAGTTTGAAGTTAATCGGATGAAAAATAAAAATGGTCCCATACAAACTTCAACCCCCTTTTTACCCCTTTAATAGTTGAATTTCCAAAATCGGAGAAATTAGTTTTCTTTATTTCTCATAGAGAGTACATAAACCGAGTTTGAAGTTAATCGGATGAAAAATAAAAATTTTCCCATACAAACTTTGACCCCCCTTTTTACCCCTTTAGGGCGCAATCTGAAGTGCCCCAATATCTTAAAATCATTTTCATATAATGTGTCCTCCATGGTAAAAATTTCATGCTTTCATCACAAAGTGCACAATTGTTATACAATTTTATACTATGCCGCCTCACTAGTTAGAATATATACTCGTAATAGAAAAATTTAACTTCCTACCAAAAATATAAGTTCATGACCAAAAAGATCGTCCGGCAATGATAACGTTTGGGCAGGACTACTTCTGCCGGGTTCGTTGGTCACTATAAGTCTTAGGGAAGCGACCCGTCATTAAAAATTGAAATTGTTTTGAAGCAATGTTATATTGAAATGTTTAAGAGTCTTAGACAGTTTCCAAAGGGAAAGACCCAAAACCAAATTGCAAGTTACGCACTTTACTTTTTGCCGATTTTTTAGGTTCGTGTAAGCTTTTTTTTTGTATTTTATCGACTTCAGGATCAACAGAAAAATCCCTGCCCCCAAGAAGGTTAAAAAAAAACCAAGAAGGTTTACCAAAATATATTTAGGAATAATGTATATAGTTTTGGTATTTGCAGATGAGATTGTCATTATCCGTTTTTATAACTGATCCTTTGTACTGTCAGAAGAATAATTTAATTTACTGTGGTAACACTGTCGATTAGGTTGGTCTCAGCTTTCGGGAAGGCCTTAACACCGAAATCTGAAAGAAAACGTTTCGGAAACAACAGCACTCACAACAACGACTTCGAAGTGGATAGTGCCACGTGCATATGTTCGTATGTTACGAAGCAACCAAAAGCCTCGGATACGGATGGATTTACTGTTGACGACCCTGCAAAACGAAAAAAGGACAATGACTTTCGGATCTGCACGTGGAATGTTCGAACCCTGAACAGACCGCGTGCAGCCGAACAATTAGCAGAGGCCCTAGACTGTTACAATGCAGATATCACCGCCATCCAGGAGGTGCGGTGGGATGGGCCTGGCAAAAGAAGGATGAAAACCTGTGACATCTACTACGGTGATTGCTACAGAGAACAGAAGCAGCGTCTATTTGGATGCGGATTTGTTGTAAGCGGCAGACTTAGGCAAGAAGTCTTGAGCTTTCGACACGTTAGTGAACGCCTTACAACTATCCGCATCAAGGCTAAATTCGCCAACATCAGCCTGATATGCGCTCACGCCCCCACAGAAGATAAAGACGATGCTACCAAAGAATGTTTCTATGAGCTCCTCGACAAAACATATGAGCAATGTCCTAAGTACGACGTTAAAATCGTCTTAGGTGATTTTAACGCCCAAATAGGAAAGGAGGACATCTTTGGTAACACAATCGGAAAGCACAGCCTACACGACACCACGTCTGGAAACGGACTTAGGCTAATTGACTTTGCTGCGGGACGTAATGTTACTATAGCTAGCACACGGTTTCCTCACCTCAACATTCACAAAGGGACATGGCGGTCACCAGATTAACAAACCGTCAATCAAATTGACCATGTTGCGATCGACGCAAGGCACTCCTCCAGTATTCTAGATGTCCGAACCTTCCGAGCGGCCAACATTGACTCGGATCACTACCTTGTAGCCAAGGTACGTATGCGGATATCCCAGACACCACAACAAAGAGGAAATACTGTGAGGAGATTCAAAGTTGAACGGCTACAAACGCAACAAACCGCCAGAACTTTTGCCGATCGCGTCTCCCTCAACCTCTCGAGAAGTCCTTTGCAGCCTTCATCAAGTGCTGAAGACCAGTGGCATCGATGCCAAGAAGCCCTCAGAAAAGCCGCAACTGATGTGCTCGGTTTCACCCGACCACCACCACGAAACCCTTGGTTTGATGAAGAGTGCCGGCAAGCACATGCAGCGAAGCAACTGGCCTACAAAGCGGCGCTGCAGATAAGGACCAGAGCAGCTCGTGAGCTCTACGAGCAAAAAAGGAGGGAAGAACACCGACTTCTCCGGAGGAAAAAGAAAGAGCATGAGAAGCGCGCGATCGAGGAAATAGAGAGGTGTTACTCCAGGAACAATGTTCGGAAGTTTTACCAAAAGGTAAAAAGAACGTGTCACAAGACCCGAACAGAGACCTGTAGAGACGAACAAGGAAACCTTGTAGTGGAGTCACAGTCGGTGCTGAGGACATGGAAAAACCATTTCTGCAGACTGTTAAACGGCGAAGACGACACAAATTCCGCTGTCAGGCAGAATGAACCATTCAACCTGGGCGATGAAAGCCAAGACTTCCGTCCACCTGACCAAAATGAGGTACGGATAGCAATATCCAAGCTGAAGTCCAACAAAGCTGCAGGACCGAACGGTTTATCGGCCGAGCTTTTTAAGGCAGCGGGAGATGACTTGGTAGAGAGCATACACCAACTCGTTTCTAAAATTTGGTCAGAGGAAAGTATGCCCAATGAATGGAGCCTCAGCATTGTTTGCCCGATCCATAAGAAAGGAGACCATCTAAACTGCGCCAACTATAGAGGCATCACTCTCCTTAACATCGCTTACAAGATCCTGTCTGCCGTACTGTGTGAACGCCTGAAACCATTTGTCAACGAACTGATTGGACCCTATCAGTGCGGTTTCAGGCCCGGTAAGTCCACAACCGACCAAATATTCACACTATTCACTATTCACAGATCCTGGAGAAAACCCAAGAAGTCCAAATCGATACTCACCATCTATTTATCGATTTTAAAGCCGCATATGACAGCATTTATAGAGACGAGCTATACAGAGCCATGTCTAGTTTTGGCATCCCTGCCAAACTTGTCAGATTGTGCAGAATGACGATGGAGAACGCTCGCTGCTCCGTAAAGGTCGGAAACAATCTCACCGAGACCTTTGATGTCAAAAAAGGATTTAGACAAGGTGATGCGCTGTCATGTGACTTTTTCAACATCATTCTTGAGAAAATTGTGCGAAACTCGCAAGCCAACACCAGAGGCACAATTTTCCAAAAGTCTGTGCAACTACTTGCATACGCTGACGACATCGACATCATTGGCAGAACACAGCGAGCTGTCACTGGTGCGTTTGCAGGTATCAGCGCGTTTGCAGGACACACAACATCGAAGAATCGGACAGAACGTCACGATAGACAGCTATAACTTTGAGGTAGTTCGGGACTTTGTCTACCTCGGCTCCGCTATTAACTCTGAAAATGTCATCACATCAGAAATCAAGCGAAGAATTACACTTGCCAACCGCTGTTACTTTGGCCTAAGAAGGCAATTGATTAGTAAGGCCTTGTCGAGAAACACCAAGGAGACTCTATATAAGACCCCCATCATCCCAGTCCTGCTTTATGGCGCAGAATCATGGACGTTATCAAAGGCGGATGAAGATCTCCTTGGTCGCTTCGAACGCAAAATTCTTCGAGTGATTTTCGGTCCCGTTTGCGTTGACGGGCTTTGGAGGAGGAGATCTAACAGCGAACTCTACGAGCTGTACAGCGACATCGACCTGGTCAGAAAAGTACGTATCAGTCGACTAAGATGGCTAGGACATGTAGAGCGAATGGACACCAACGCTCCGGCCCGAAGAGTCTTCGATTCCAACCCGGAGGGACAACGCAGTAGAGGAAGACCTCGCCTTAGGTGGCGCGCACAAGTGGAAGGGGACCTCAACCAACTTGGAGTGCGCAACTGGAGGCGGTTAGCCAAAGATCGTGCTAACTGGAGAGGCGTGTTGGTTGAGGCCCAGGTCCACCCCGGACTGTAGCGCCATCTAAGTAAGTAAGTAAGTAAGTGCCACGTGCCAAAAGAGAAACCATCGAATTATTGATCAACTGTTGGATGCCAACATTCCTGCGGTTATTCACTGAATATCAGTCTTTCCAGCTACTTCTCCGGGTAGAGCGCTAGTTTGGTCATGTTAATCAAACCAGGAACTCAAGACGTGCTATAGAATTCGTACAATCAGGTAGGCGTCCTTTAGGTAGACCCAGGATGAGATCAAGTCCATAATTTTTCATTTACCCGTATGGGGAATTGGAGATTGGCCTTGTTGACTTAGAGTCGATGCGGAGAATCGAGAACTATATGGAGGGTCGACTTAAACTTAAGCCCACTTAATGGATAAGCATGACATCCTGGTCAAGTGGTGAGCTAGAGTTTATTGAAGTCTGGCATGAGTGTTCCAACAACATTTACTATATCTAAAATGAAATAGTAGCAAGAGGTCCATAATGATGCTAAAACAAAATTCTCAAAGCAATTCATTTGCGTGATTTTAGTTAATCTAAATTCCAAAGGAATATTATGGGTGCATGTTATATAGTTCATAACGCCCTCGGGCGCTATTGACGCTGGGCGTTATGACATGTACCCGAATATTATAGGTAAAGGAATATTCGCAGTCAGTCATTCAGTAGAGTAAGAGGATTCTAAAAATGTACAATTAAGGCAAACCCAATTATATACAATCCTCACTTTATTTCATCTCTTCTCGTTTTTGGATTTTTGAATTGAATTTATACGAGTAGCTTCCTTAAAGCGAAATGTTGATGAGTGGCATTTGCAAGGGATTCTTACGAAATCTTCTAAGAGAAGGTTTGGCTTTGTTTGGAGGTGCCAGCGAAATTCCTTTCAACGCTTTCAATCATCTTTGATGAATGGTATGCAATGAATGCTGAATGAACCTTGTAGTGTTTCTGAATCGCAATTTGACTGACTGGCCATTTAATTTTATTTCCATTGAAAATATAAATTGAAAAAAGGACCAGATTTTCGTAACTTTGAATTTTCAATAGAATTTATAATAATTCAATAGTGAGTTGTCTCTGCGATGTTGAAGATTTTGCCGAAGTAAAGATATTTAATACTGACATATAAATTAACTCTCAATGGTTAGTGTTACTTGGTGGATGGATGAAAGGTGGTTTGCCTAGTACATACTATGCCGCACGTTTCGAAGGATAACTCTGAAATATAGTGTCACAACGTTCTCAAGGTCGATGTGGTAATACTCCATTTTTTAAAAGGGCTTGCTGTAATAATTAAATCCCTATCCCGAGATTGGGAGTCAGTGCTGAATTTTGTAAACAGTTACAATTTTTATCCTATTCGTAATGTTTAGGAAAAAATTAGGATTTTTTCTTCATTAAAAAGAAGATTTAGTAGATTGACATGATAAACTACCACGATATACAATTTTCTCCATCAAGTTTATTTCAAAAAAAAAAGAGAAAACCCATCGGTGCGACGTACTAACTGTGACACCACGAATGATATTAAAGATTCTGTCGCCAAGGGCTACTTGAATATTTCTCAACAAGGAACAATCTTCTTGAACTGCTTATGAGTATAATGGATATGAGTAACCCTGCCTGCTCCTTTCATTATTAAGCTTATGTTAAGTTCAAAAGTAAAATTCAGTGCATTCGCCACCGTGTATACACCACGCGGGTATATTAAGTATAAGGGCGGTTCCTTAGAAGCGGCCCTGCAGTTAAAATGTGTAGCGATGAAGGAGATTTCCATTCAATAGTAATATAGCCTTGGCCCAGTGCTGGGGGAACAAAGGGCTTTCAAAGGACTTAAATGAATACCCGAAGTAAAACTTGCACAAAGTGGCGCAAAAGTCATCACCCTATCGGAAGATGCTATAATTTTTGCAAATAGCCGCAAATGTCAATTCTACTTTTACACTTCTTGTGAAGTCTAAACAGATGCAAAAAATACGTTAAAAAACAAGAATCGCTATTTATACTCCTAAAGAACGCGCAATAATTCTTTCGATTTCTTTTTGTGGAGTAATTCGTCGGTGGTGTTGGTGCAGCGTGAATTTCGGTGCAAGTTTCCCGCTAATCCGATACCAACTGGGCAAACGCTATGACTTTCAGCCGCTCGTCTATAGAAGAGTAGCTATGGGATAAAACGAGATCCTACCAGGTCTCGGAGCGGCCGAAAATAAATCAGCTGTTGCTGAAGATTTCACCGGCGACTCCGGAGTAACGACCACACGACGCGCCATGCAATTGGTCATCAATTTATTTATTCATTTATTTATTTTTGTTTTTAAATTGGGTTTAATTGAGGTTGCTTGAAAAAGGATAGGGTTGGGAAAAGTTAGTTGCTCAATTTTTAAGTTCATTTTTAATTCGTCGTGTATCAGTTAGTTCTCGCAAATTACATGGGACGTGTGAGTGAGTCCCAAGGGTGGATAGCAGAAACAAAAGACTGTCTTTCGGATGTTAAACATGAAAACCGCGGAAGTATTGAACAAGAAGACCTATTAGAATTAGATGCCGGAAATTAGATTTTTTCATAAAGATATGAGGGCTGTCTACTTAAAAGTATGTTGGAAAGAAGTTTTAATGTTCGAAATTTTATATAACTACAGAATGACATGTTGATTAGGTGTTTTGCTAAATGATAGACTTGGTTATGTCTTCTGAGATAGAAAGCATATAGAATAGTAGCATTAAATGCCACTTGCAGCCTCCTTCTACTCTCAGCATCACACCCATACAAAAAATTTCACATCCGTAGATAAGTACGGGAATAACTAATGTTTTAACAAGTAGCAGACTTGTTTCAAAAGTCTTGTTTCAAAGAATACAATAGGCTACTGTTATATTTATGTGCTTGTTCCACGCTAGTGTTCTATTAAAGACCAGACATAGATTTTTAGAAGACTCAACGTATTGAATTTCATAGTCATTTATCATTAAATGAGGAATATAAGAGAGATCTAATTTATTTTTTGAAATAACTAAACATTTACTCTTGGTCGAACTAAGTATTAGACCGCTTTTGGATGACTAATCGAAAATTTGTCCCAGATCCTCATAAAACACTTACGCACTTTCGAATAGGCCCAAGGAACAACTTTGATAAATTTGTATATCATAGGCGTAAATATGTTTAGATGAGCTCAGTATGACAGAAGCGATGTCGTCGATATATATAAGGTGACCAATAGAGGCCCAAGAATGGAATCTTGAGGAACTCATTGCCTTAATAGAAGAAAGTCGGAAAGATGATTTTAATTTACTGGAGGAAACTGAAAAAAAAAAAACGTTTTAAATTTCTGAGTAAAATCGAGTGATTCATCTAGTGATATTTAAGAGAGAAATTAGGAATAATTTCGAGCAAAAACAATACAACATTACGTTAAAGTAAAATATACAAAATAAAATGAAAAACAAAAAATAAATAAAATAAAGCAAAAACAAAAACAAAGAGAAATGTATAGTCTGTCCCAAAGCAAAAGAAAGATCCTAACATGCGTAGTAGCAATTTATTTAAGAGATATTTTTTCTCTTAAGGTATTTCTGATCGCATGAAATTGTTAATGCTTTTCTCTACTTTATCACAAAGTATAACAAAAATTCCATTTCAACCCTTTTTAATAGTGGGTTTTACGCTGTTATAATAAAATTACTCAGAACTCTGGCTTTCTACTACACTGGCTTATTACTAAACACATATTTGAGAAGTTCAACACCCAGCAAATTTCTCTTTTCTTTGGGGTGGGTAAATGTGTTATGTGTATCTTTGGCATACGCCAACGACGCACGGTGGTGTGTGGACAATCATGGGCCATGGCTCGATCGTCGATCGAGAGAGATGTCTTCGCAAGCAGGGGTATGTTTGCTGTTTGATATGCGCGCATATTTTTTTTTAGTTGTAGATGTAGTTCTGGTTGGAAAACTTCTAAGAGAATAAAATCCCTGATGTGAAGAGACCTGCGCAAGAAATTTTCACTTAAGTTGGGACTTAATTCCTCTACGAGTGTATGTGAATTTTTTCTTTTGTAGAGATTGAATGGACTTTTCGACTGTTTCAACAGGAAACTCGACGTTCTCTTGCCGTTCTTTCATGTTTTTAAGAGATGTGTGAACTTCTTTGACGTTTTTCTTCAATTGCTGAAATTTGTTGAATTAAATCATTTCGAAAAGAATCTATTTCGGCGGAAATTCGATGTGCATTTCATGAAATAGGTTAGCTAGTCGTTGCTCTATGTTGTAAATAATCTATCTGTCTATGTTGGAGACTATGACGTCTCCAAAGTAAAGTACTGGAGACAGCCTCATTCCAAAGAGTACTGAACGCAGCTAGTAACAACAATGCCCAAATATCAAATGTCAAAATGTCAAATGTCAAGAAAAAACACATTTTTTGTTTTTTGCCAAATAAAGTTTTTTATTCAATTTTATAACGTGATACAAAAGGGTTGAGTTCTTTATTCCGTTCTGCTAACGTAACTTTTAACAGTTCTGAATTCGTACGGCTTGGCTTTTGTCTGAGACCTTTTCTTTGTCCGCGAATCAAATTGTCATTGCCAACAATTGATATAATTGCGATTGGAAGCAATTCTTCTCAGCAATTTCTATCTCCTTTGTTTCTACAACAAACATTTTGGTCCTTCTAAGCCAAGAAGCTTACCACAGCAAAGGATTTTCATCATTTTTTCAACAAAACAGCAAGCAGCATCATCCCAAAATTGCAAGGAGCAGCTGTGTGTGTGTGTGCACCGATTTAGCCAATTCAGGAGGACAAAGACGAAGTTAATTTGCGATCTGAAAACAAAGAATCACCAAGTAAGTGCAATTTTTCTTACTTTTATTGTGTGATTAAGATTGTTATCGAATAATTAGAATGGAACAGAAAGCCTTAAATAGAATTTATACAAAAATAGTGAAAGATCAGGTGAATTTTGGTAAAACTGTTAGTCAAAACCGTAGAACAGCCAATTATCTTGCTGGACGCTTAGAGTTGCTGGAGCATGACATGACCGAAGCGAAAGCATTTCACAAGACCCTTCTAACGTCCATCACAGAGGAAGAATTCGAAATCTATGAAAAAGTCGAAGAAATTTATGAGAAATTGTGTGAATTATATGTGATTTACCGTGGGGACCTGCTCGACGCAGTCGAAAAGGTCAAAGGAGGTGCCAATAATGATACAAAATCACACGTATCTCCTGTTGACTCAAGCAAAGTTGACATCAAGCTCCCAAAAATTAATTTGCCAGCCTTTTCTGGCACATACGAAACATGGCGGCCATTTCACGACTTATTCGTCTCTCTCATCCACAATAATAGCGCGCTTTCTGAAATACAAAAGTTTCATTATTTAAAATCTAGTGTGTTAGGAGAAGCTCAAAAACTTTTAGCTCACCTTAGTATAGATAACGGCAATTACATCAAGGCGTGGACGATCATCACGGATAGATATGATCATGCACGGTTCTTAGTGACCACTCAGCTCAAGTGTCTCTTCAATCAGGCTCCCATAAGTCAAGAAAAATCTGAGCTAATTAAACAACTTTTGGACACCTCCACAGAAGTGCTCCATAGCTTGAAAAACTTGAATGTTCCGGTAGACGAGTGGGATGTTATCGTAATTTTTGTGTTGCTCCAAAAACTCCCAAACAAAACGCAACAACTTTGGGAAGAGCGCTTGAGTGCTAGACAGAAACCGAAGGAGCTGCCAACATTTTCCGAATTTTCTCAATTCCTAGAAATGCGTTTTCGAACCTTGGAGGCTGTTAGTTCCCAACAAATTAGATCTAGGGCCGACTCTCCAAAACAAACACCTCATAGGATCAGTTTTCACTCGCAGGCCAAGAATCCAAAACTATCTTGCCGAATTTGCAGCAAGGGCCAACATGCTATTCGCAAATGCAAACGGTTTCTAAAAATGAGTATCGCTGATCGTCGACAAAGTGTTGATAGGATAGGCCTCTGTTCCAACTGCTTAGCCTACAATCATAAGATAGAGCAGTGCCCTAGTAGTTATAGATGCTATTATTGCCAACAACCACATCACTCCCTATTACACATAGCACCACAAATTCCTCAGACTCAGCAATACATTCAGTCAAATCAACAAAACAGTTCGCTTATCCAACCACAAAGACCTTCGACCTCAACCACTTTCACACCTGCACAAGAACCTTCCACATCAGCACAAGCTGCTCAAAACCATCGTCAAAGTTTTCTTACCTCCAACATAAATCCAAATGCTCCAAATTTTCAGCCATCTAATGGGGTACAAGTGAATTCAGCCATCAATTCACTACATGCACTGTCGCATATACCGACGCAGGTTTTACTGGCGACAGCGGTCGTCAAGGTGAGATCTGACACAGGAGAAACATTTAGGTTGCGAGCACTTTTGGATTCGGGTTCGGAGGCAAGTTTCATCACAGAATCAGCTGTTCAACTACTTCATTTGAAGCCGAGACGCACTCATGTCGAGGTTTCTGGTATAGGAATGGTCAACAGTGGCACATGCAAAAGGGTTGTAGACATTGTAATTGCTTCACGACACACAAATTTCGAAACAACCGTTCAGGCCTTCATTTACAAGTCACTGTCGGGCCATCTCCCAGCCCGCATGCTTCCAGTTAGTGACTGGAGGCACCTCGACGACTTGCTCTTAGCCGATCCAGCTTTTTATAGGCCATCTACAGTCGACATATTATTAGGTAGTGACGTTCTAGCCGAAGTTTTGCTGCCCGACTTAGTTCGACCACATGATAAAACGCTGCCTATCGCCCAAAATACAAAATTAGGTTGGATCTTGTTCGGTAAGGCACCGCTTGAGCCTAGACCCATTTATAACTTCTTTCAAACAAGAAACATCGATGAGGAACTGAGCAAATTCTGGGAATTGGAAGAGGCCCCATTCAAGGCAATCGAGACTAAAGAGAATACTGAGTGTGAAGAACAATACCTGAGAACAGTTAAGCAGTTGACCGATGGTCATTTCCAGGTGGCTCTTCCATTCAAAGGAAATAAACATCCAGTATTAGGAAGATCGTACGAAGGGGCCATTCAACGGTTCAGGTGTCTCGAAAAACGTCTTGTAGCAAACATCCAACTCCACGAGCAATATACGGCTTGTCTTGACGAGTATCTGAAATTAGGTCATATGGTTGAGGTAACGGAAGAACCTTCTGCCAAAAATCATTATTTCTTACCTCATCACGCAGTCTTTAAGGAAGGTAGCTCCACAACCAAGCTAAGAGTGGTTTTCGATGCATCTTTTCGAACAGCAGATGGAAGCTCTCTGAACGATCATTTGATGACGGGTCCGACCTTGCAGCAAAACGTCATCGATGTCATTCTAAGATGGCGAATGTATCGGTTTACTTTCTCAGCTGACATTGAGAAAATGTATCGCCAGATTTGGGTGACAGGAGAGGACTCGAATTATCAATTAATACTTTGGCGCAAGGACCCTTTCGATCAGCTCAAGATCTTCCGACTCAAGACCGTCACCTTCGGAACAGCCGCAGCTCCGTATCTCGCAATACGAACTTTGATGGAAGTAGCTAAGCAAGCCGAACTGATGTATCCCAGAGCCGCAAAGATGATCCAGGATGAGATGTACGTGGACGATTTATTTTCAGGAGCTGATACCATACAGGAAGCTGAAGAGAAAGGTAAAGAGGTTAAGATGGTATTACAGAAAGCCGGGTTCAACTTACGCAAGTGGACGTCAAACAACATAGAGCTGCTTAAGGGAATACCCATAGAAGAACGTGAGTCCGCATTTGCAGTACCATTTGAAGGTTCGAACCAAGTCAAAACTTTAGGTATTCAATGGCTACCAGCCGTTGATCAATTTTGTTTTCAATTTACTCCTGTGAATAATCCACAACCAACGAAGAGATTCATCTTGTCGACAATCGCTCGGTTATATGATCCAATGGGTTGGATATCACCATGCATCCTTCAGGCGAAATGTTTCATGCAACAACTCTGGCTACGAAAACTGTCTTGGGATGAAACAATAGAACCGACGATCTTGCAGGAATGGAACGCCTTTTACACGGATCTGCCAGCTATCAACGACATAAGACTTCCACGATGGATTAACCTGCTCAGCACGTCAAACACAATAGAGTTGCATGGATTCAGCGATGCTTCAGAGAAGGCATACGGTGCTGCAGTTTACGTACGGGCGAGGGATGACCAGGGGAAAGTCCACATGCATCTGATGATTTCAAAATCCAAGGTGGCGCCTATGAAGGCAGTAAGTCTTCCCCGTCTTGAACTTTGTGGGGCGGTTTTGCTTGCCAAGCTTCTCAACTACACTGCCCAAGTACTTCGACGGGAAGATGCAGTTATGCATGCCTGGACTGACTCAATGATCACCTTCAGTTGGATTCGGGCCCCAGCAGCAAGATGGGAAACTTTCGTGAGAAACCGAGTTGGCGAGATCCAACGACTAACACCGGCCAGAATTTGGAAACACATACCCACGCAACACAACCCAGCCGATGCGGCGTCACGAGGTGCGTTACCATCCACATTGGCACACGCGACACTTTGGTGGAATGGGCCTTCGTTTCTGCGGGAAAATTGGAGTTTTGAATGTCCTGCTCAGCCTTCAAATTTTACTACGGAAGAAGGAAAAAATATTGTACATGTTCATCATACCGAGGTTTCAGAAAATTACATAATCTCATTAACCAAACGTTTTTCAGATTTAGGTCGTCTCGTAAGAACGATGGGTTATTGCATGCGTTTCATCAACAACGCTCGTAACCCCCACCACACCAGAGTCTCTGGCCCCCTATGTCCGGAGGAAACGAACAAAGCGCATAACATAATTGCAAGATGTGCACAACACGACATGTTTCCCGAGGGGATTTGCAGGGCCAGAGGCTTGGGGGCACTCAACCCCTTCACAGACAATGAAGGAATCGTCCGAGTTGGCGGAAGGCTCAAACACTCAGATATTCCTTATAATCAACGTCACCCTATAATTTTAGATTCAAGACATCATCTGACAGATATCATTATACGGGATACACACGAGAAGACATTACACGGCGGGATACAACTGATGATCTGTTGTCTTCGAACCAAATATTGGATCATCAACATGAAACGGGCGGTAAAAAAGTACCTGCATCGATGTACCATTTGCTACCGGTTTCGTAGTAAGGCAGCCCAACAGCTGATGGGAGAATTGCCAGCAGCGAGAGTGACGAGTTCCAGACCATTCACTCATGTCGGCATCGATTATGCTGGACCACTTACCATCAGAGCATGGAAAGGACGCGGAGCCAAATGCTACAAGGGCTACATTTGTATATTTGTTTGTCTATCCACAAAGGCAATACATCTGGAAGCGGTTAGCGACTTGACGACACAGGCATTCCTTGCAGCATTTCGGCGATTCGCAGCAAGGAGAGGAGTCAGCAGCAATGTCTACAGTGATTGCGGAACAAATTTTGTAGGAGCAGAAGCTGAGTTAGGTCGTCTTCTTAAAGCTGGAGTCCACGATTGGAAGGAAGTTGCTGAGGTGTTATCTACACAGGGAACGAAGTGGAACTTCATTCCACCCGCTTCCCCTCACTTTGGAGGATTGTGGGAAGCGGGTGTCAAGAGTGTCAAGTACCACTTCAGAAGGATCGCCGGAAATGGGACACTCACCTTCGAAGAGCTCACCACGCTTTTAACCCAAATCGAAGCGTGCTTGAACTCGAGGCCTTTGTGCCCCTTATCAGAAAACCCGGAGGATTTCCAAGCACTGACGCCTGCGCACTTTCTCATAGGAGAGGCTCTCTTTACTGTTCCTGAGCCTGATCTTACGATTGGGAAACAATCTTATCAAGACCGATGGAAGACATTGCAAGCCCATTTACAAAATTTTTGGAAACAATGGCAGGTTGAATATTTGGCTCGTCTACAACAGCGCCCCAAATGGCTGAAGCAGTGTCCCCAACTCCAAGTCGGGGATCTGGTCCTAATCAAGGACGAACGACTTCCTCCAGCTAGATGGAGCCTCGGCCGAATCACGGAAACACATCCAGGAGCAGATCATTTAACCAGGGTGGTGAAGGTAAAAACCCAGCAAGGAGAACTGCTTCGACCTATCACTAAATTATGTCCACTACCAACCAATGAATTACACAACACTACACAATAATCTAGAATTCCACTTAGCGTATCAACAATAATCCAAACATACAATATTAATCAACACACAATATCAATCAACACACAATATCAATCAACACACAATATTAATCATCACTATATTAATTATCACAATATTAATCATCATACAATATTAATTATCGCAATATAAATAAACGTACCAAATTGCATACAAACTCACCTACATACTATATTCAGCCAGTACATTATGCTACCACACGGCAACACGCGCCCATCACAGCGATCCGTTTTCTGTGGAAGCGACTCAAATAAGCACTCAACAAATACATTAAAACAGTCCATTTCAATTATCGATCAATCGAATCATGAATTGCACACACACACACACACACACGTATACACTAGCGCAGCAACCAACGCCACAAAATAAGAAATGAAATTTGAAATTTCAAACACTAAAAAATTGGCTTTAAATTACAACAATCACTTCGAACAAACCTGAAATCAACTTTAGCACACACCACGAATATGGGAAACCCGGATTAATTACTTAATTCTGCGGCACACGAATTTTTAAATTTTAATTATTTCATCACCGGCACGGAGAAACTACACTGCAAACAACAACGATATGTTATGCACCGGCGCGCGAACGAAACTCTCAATGGAATCAACTTTACTACACAGTGGCAACGGCACTCGCACTGATAGAGCTTTTACAAAAAAAAAAATCGTCGTCTTCACTCAACTGAACAACAACACAATCGATTACATGGAGATGGAGTATATATGCACGGTGTATGGAGAACATTGAGAGAACCGGTCTTGTGCGTGGAAATGGAAACGCATAAGACTAACTGTTGGCGGCAGGAGGCCCGTCAATGCTGTTATTGTTTTTTTTGTTGTGTTGTTTCTTTCTGTTCTCTGTTGATTTGTTTGCTCACAAGCTGATATTATGTATTGTTTCCATGAAAATTTATTTAATCAACTGAGTCTCTTTTCATGTACTATATAAGAGTTGCCAGGGCGAATTCTGAAGGAAGTAAAAGGCAAATACGAAACAGCATAACAAATCAGAGATCGTGAACAATACCATCCAAGAGGGAATAGTACTTGCAGTGACAACGCATAGTCCCCGGGCGGGGGAGAATGTTGGAGACTATGACGTCTCCAAAGTAAAGTACTGGAGACAGCCTCATTCCAAAGAGTACTGAACGCAGCTAGTAACAACAATGCCCAAATATCAAATGTCAAAATGTCAAATGTCAAGAAAAAACACATTTTTTGTTTTTTGCCAAATAAAGTTTTTTATTCAATTTTATAACGTGATACAAAAAGGTTGAGTTCTTTATTCCGTTCTGCTAACGTAACTTTTAACAGTTCTGAATTCGTACGGCTTGGCTTTTGTCTGAGACCTTTTCTTTGTCCGCGAATCAAATTGTCATTGCCAACAATTGATATAATTGCGATTGGAAGCAATTCTTCTCAGCAATTTCTATCTCCTTTGTTTCTACAACAAACAGTCTATTTCGCCGGAAGTTCGGGCAAGAGTGGCGGAAAATGCCATAAATCGGACCCGAATGATTAACTATTCTGGCGGTGGCCACTTAGCCAATATCATTTTCTCCACTTAATGGAAACAAATTTAAGATATCAAATAAACATAATTAAAAAGCAGAACCAACATTTTTTTCATATAGAAACAAAAAAAATTACAGCCAAAAAAACATTGGGTGACAATTTTTTCCACCTTGTATTAGAAAACGGCAGGACCAATTAGATACGAATACTAAATGGTGTGTACGAATAGTAATTTTTATACTTTCTTATAAAAATCTACTTTTTTGACTTTTTTCCTCGGTCTCAAACAAAAATAATGTTTTGATGCAAAAAGTTTTCCCAAACAATTCTAATAGTGACTACAAAAAATTTTTTTCAAAAATCTCTTCGCTAATATTTGCAGTCAGTATTAGAATTGTTTGGAGAAACTTTTTGCATCAAAACATTTTTTGTTTTCATTATCGTTCACGACGTTCTACAAACTCCTTGCGACTAATCGCCTATTAATCATATTTTTTTGACAGCTGGATCTACGCATTTTTAGGACCGAGTGTTGTAACTAAACCTATGGGTGGCTTTTGTTGGTCAGTTTGGTACTCAACTGGAATTTAGTTGAGCAAATTTTGGTAGCTTCTATTCCTAGTTATAGCTGATTCAGTACAATTATTTTTAGATTCCATTTGCCATGGCAATTGCAACGTGCTGAAGATTTCCTAACGATTAATCACTTTGGTAAGGAATGCGTGACGCAAATGACCGAACGCAATACACCTGCTCACAATTGAATCATAATACTGCTGTCTGAAGATATTCTCACCCCTTCGCCATTTTATTCATAAATTATAATGATGAGGATAATCCACCTACGACTAGGGTAAAATTAAATACTAACGTAACCGGAAAAAAAATCCTTCGACATCTACTTTAATTACAAATAAAGTCCGCAACCGAGACACGTACTCATAGATTATTACGTTTCACAAGTTTACTATTTTCATAATATAAATCCTGATATAACGGAACGACCGCCCTGTCTTCAACAACTCCTTCGCATATCCTTTAGCAGCGTGTAAACGGAAAAGCTCACTATACAAACATCAATCCCAATTACAAAGCCCATAATCACTCAGAAAATTCTTCATCTTCATAAGATAGAAAATAAATTCTTGTATAGTCGCTACCATGCCATCATATCCTTCGTTATTATTATCTGGCTGACCGTTGTTGGTGGGTTGGATATAAATTCAACTTTTCTTCGCTCTACCAGAGCTGTCCGAATAATCAGAATCATAATAATCACCATAGAGCCCACAGCTTATCTTCGGTCGCACTAGCCGGCCTACACCTACACACATGGGAGACTGGTCACTGGTATGATGGTCAAGTGGTCATCCTATTATACAACAAGTGGACCACTATCGGAATCATTTAATTAGAGGTTACATTTTGAATGTATAACTGTATACCACCAACACCAACACCGAGACCTAGACTCTCGATTTAGAATGGTTCACTGGGTTGAGGGTGGTTATTGTGTAACCCTGATGCTGTAGAGTCTATGGTAGTTTCCATTTAATTTTATATTATAACAAGGACTTACAGCTCCCATTACGGCATTCGAAATAGATTCCATGACATGTCTAATTGATGGATAAGGATAGCGTGGAATTTGCTGTACCCAATGGAGTGCAGATCCTTTTTATTGTTGTATGGTTTATGATAATCACTTGCATAAAGAATTTGCTATATTAATTAAGATATTACTTAAAAAGCTTTAGGTAATAAAACAAAAGTTTAATCAAGTTATAAACTAGCTACTTTCCACTATATTTTATTAAGAATGAGTTCATGGAACTTTTGGCATTAAAAGCAAAAAATTCTTTCAATAGTTTTTTAGTATAATTTTGTTGGAAAAAGTTTAAAGCATTAGCCCAAGTTATAAATCTCGAAAATCTTCAAGTTAGTGATAGCCGGATGTATAGCGCCTTGACTGAAATTTGAGTAACCAACTCCTTTAAAGGCTGTTAATGGCAACGAACAAGATATTGGCTTTGATATTGGCTGATTACAGGTTTCAAATACTAAGTCAGGCCATTGCGGATTAACTGTTAATGGTCAACGAGAGGGCTCATATCCCGAAGTGCGTTACTGGTCCTAGGAGTATAAATGGAAGAACGTATTTCTGAAACAAATACAAACCTAGGAAACGAAGGACAACGACCTTTAGATCCACATGCGGATTTTTTATTATGCTGAGCAGACCATGGACAGCCAAACAACTAGCAGAGGCCTTGGTCTGCCACAAGTCAGATATAACCGCCATGCAGAAATTTGGTTTGCTATGGGACGGAGAAAACTGTATGAACAACTGTGGCATAATTAATTTCGACACGTTAGTGAACGTTAGTGAACGTCTTATGGTGAACCTCATCTAGGCTAAGTTCGCAAATATTAGCCTAATGTGCTCTCCTGCTCCAACATCAGAGCAAAAAATATGATGCTATACGAGCTATACGTCAGTATAATATCAGCTGAGCAATGTGAATGTCCTCAGTGTGACACGTTAAAATCGTCCTCGGTGATTTTAACATCATAATAGGCAGGGAAGACAGCTTCGGTAAATGGAACACACCTTCGGTTCATGACCCATGTCTGCAAACGGACATAGGCTAATTGACTTTGCTGCGGTCCATAAAATTACTATAGCTTAGCTAGTAGTCGGTATCTACATTCACTCAATATTAATAAAGAAGCTTGGCTGACACCGGATCAACAAATTATTAGTCAATTTAATCATATTGCGATCAATCGCACCGGAAGGATATATGATACAGTATTTTAGAGGTTAAGACGATTTAAATGGCGAAATTCCAAACCCAAATTCCAGTCAGGTAGAATGAAGTATTTAATCTGGACGATGAAAGCCTAGATTTCCGCCCACCCGACAAAAATGAAGTCAGGATAGCAATATTTAAACTCAAGTCCAAAAAGACTGCAAGATCAGGCGGCCTTCAGCCGAGTTCTTTAAGGCAGCGTGAGATGACTTGGCGGAGAGCGCATACACCAACTCATCTCTAGAATTTTTTCGGAAGAAAGTGTACCTGCTGAATGTAATCTCAGCAGGTACACAGTACAGGGGTGGCAGCACGTAACTTGATACAATCGAGTTCAGTCGATACAATCGAGCTCTGGCAGCACCTAATTTGTCTCAATCGATTATCCTCGATTGTATAGTCGAGGTTGGCAGCACACAAACAAGAAAATGACGTTTGAAACAAAACATTTTAGTCGTCAACAGTTGTTATTTTTTCTCAAATATGGAAACAAAACAAAACATGGCCATAAATAAAAAACAAATAGAAATTTTAACCAGTTTTATGAGTGACCACGATGATTTAGCTAGAGGAATCTTAAAAACTACACAAGGAAGACAAAATAGCCGTTTTCTCTGGGAAAGACTATCCAATTCCCTGAATACAGAGGGTCCTCCACAAAAAGATGTGTAAGATTGGAAAAAGGTTTTGATTTTAAATATGCGAGTGTTTTTATTTATTTATTTAAAATTGTGTTTTGTTTTAGACTTGGAGCGATTTAAAATACAAAGTAAAAAACAAACTGAGAAGTAATAAACTTCATTTAAAGGGCACGGGCGGAGGTCCAAACATGCAAAAAAAGATCTATGAGTGGGAAGAAAAAATAATCGAGTGCGCCGGTCTAGAAGCAGCTGTTGAAGGAGTCCTAACAGCAAAATTGTTTGGAGCCCCACAGAATAATAACACTGACAATAATAATAACGATACAAACAAGAAAAAGAGCTCTGAACCTAAAAGCACATATTCCGGCAAATACAACTTCGAACTTAAGTAATATTGAAAATGAGGAGAATAGTCCTGAGGAGAATAGTCCTGAAGAAGAATACGTATCCGATATTGAATATGAAGGTAGTTTGTGTGAATTATTTTACCGTTTAACTTATAATAAACAATTTATTAAAGGCAACTCAACATACAAGACAAAAAATGTTCGCACTAATAAAAAAGAAGACAAGGAAAATTTGATGAAGCAATACGTTAATGCAACAGAAAATATTAACATTAAATTGGACGCAATTCATAAATTGCTCTGCAGCAATCAAAAAATACTTAAACGAAGACTAGAGGTTGAAGAGAAGCAGTACAGACTAAAAAAGAAGAAGCTTGAAATTTACGAAAAGAACGAGCTAGAACGCTTGCGGTTGCAAGAAACAATGTTGAACACTAAAATAGAGGAAAATCGTATACGACTTCGAGAAATAGAATCTCAGCAGTTATAAGTAAAAGCTTCGGTCTAAGATTACTAAGCAATACCCAAAACCTATGTACATACGTTAATTTATTTACAAATGAAGTATTTTCTTTCAAGTTTTATTATATTTTTAGTTACTTATCAATGAAGTATTTTTTTTAAGAGTTTTATTTATTTTTTCCCAAAGAAAGTGAACTGAAAATAAATGAGTTGAAAAACAAACCTTTTTTTATAAAGAATTTTTAATATTATTTCTTATATTTTGAGCAATTTTTGATGAGTTGTCATTCATGTTTGAATTGGAAATTACATCAGGTTGTGTGATATATCTATCTGCACTTATACTACTCTGTCCTAATGGTAGCCTAAAATGAATAGGTACAAGCATTATGCAGAGCACAGCACACATTTATGATTCTGGTGACTGTTCCTGGGTCAAATCTAAGTTTTCGCTCATTTGACAAGCACCTCCAGCGTCCTTTTAAAATCCCAATAGTTCTTTCAATTTGGCTTCTAGCTACCGAATGGATGTTGTTGAACCGCATTTCTGCACTTCCCTCTGCAGCATTCCGGTAAGGTGTTAGTAACCACGGCTGTAGAGGGTATCCGCTGTCACCTAAAATGAAAAACAATTATGTATGTTAATTTTATTCGATATGATGTATACATGATACAACATGGAAACAAACTAACAAACCTAGAAGTCGAGTGCTAACATCGCCAGCATCGAATTGTTGTTTTAAAAACTCGAATTCATTGCTACTATTCCAAACAGCCGAGTCATGTGCAGCACCACCATGTGCACTGTTGATTGCTATTATCTCGTTTAAGTGATTGCAAATCTATGCATACAAATGTTAATTTTAGTACATATTTAATTATATTGATTATATTATTACCACCATTGCATTCAAGCTATGAAACCCTTTTCTGTTGAAATATATGTGCTCATTTTCCTTTGGTCTCAAAATAGGAATATGAGTTATGAGTACCATCAACGCAGCCTACTATTCCCGGTAGTTTAAATTTCCTGTAATAATACTCCTTGCTGTCTCGAAATTTAGAACTATCAAGTTTTATCCATTGCGGACAAAATTCGTTCCAAAAAACCCAAGGTGCGTCGAAAGAACTTTGAAACTGTTGTCTGTGCTATACCTAGTAACACATTTGTTCCGACATTGATTTCGTAACTCCCACTGGCTAGGAGACTCAATGTTGCACAAAGTTGTAAAATGGGTGGAACTGATGTGCTTCTTATTTTGTCTGGAAGTTTTGACGAGTTAAGTATCATAAGGAAGCATTCCTTGTTTACTCTAAACTGCTGCACAAAGCTAAAAAAATGTATTAATTTTTCAATGTTGTCAGTGTTATTCTTTTATTTCTGAATACATACTCACTTATTTTCACTTAACTCTAATGGGTTGCTTTTATCTCTCAAAGATCTTCTTTTTATTTTCTCATTAGGGACTTCCTTATCCTCACTCTCCGAATCAAAAAATATCATTTTATTTATATCCACTTGTCAAAATAAAGAATAGCTTGAATACCGATTTGACATTTCACTTCATAATTCACAATCATTTTTTTATGTACAAGTCACAATGAAACTCGTTTCAAGTTACGTGCTGCCGAAAATGATTTGTTTCGAGTTGAGCTCACGATCAACACTCTCGATTGTATCAAGTTACGTGCTGCCACCCCAGTTTGTCCGGTACACAAGAAAAGAGATCCTCTAAACTGCGCCAAATGTAGCAGCAGTATCCTTAATATTTGTTTGAAAAAATTGTCAACGAACTAGTTAATGCCTAGATATACTAGTGCGATTTTAGGCACGATAAGTCTACAACCGATTCATATCACCGTAGATCCTAGAGAAACCCCAAGAAGCCCAGATCGATATCCACCACCTGTTCATCGATTTTAAGGCCGCCTTTATAGAGACGATCAGAGCCATGTCTAGTTTTGGCCTCACTGCCAAACTTGTCATATTGAGCATGACGATGGAGAACGCTCGCTGCTCCAAGTGTCGGAAACAATCGCACCGAGAACTTTGAAAAAAAGGATTTAGATAAGGTGATGCGCTGTCATGTGACTTTTTCGAGATCATACCTGATCATAAACTCTAATAATGACACCACAGCAGAAATCAAACGAAGATTTACACTTGCCAACCGCTGTTTCTTTGGCCTAAGCCCTAAGAATAAGAAGGCAACTGACTAGTAAGTCCCTGTCAAGAAACACAAAGGAAACTCTATATAAGACCTTCATCATCCCAGTTCTGCTCTGTGGCGCAGAAGCATGGACGTTAACAAAGGCGGATGAAGATCTTCTTGGTCGTTTCGAACGCAAAATTCTTCGAGTGATTTAGTCCAATTTAGATTCTTCGAGGCGGTTAGCCATAAGATCGGGCTAACTAGAGAGACGTGCTGGTTGAGGACCAGGGCTACTTCAGGCTAATTATTTAAAGAAGTATGCTGGTCTTAAACATGGATTCCATAAAGATATCCTTAGCCATTTCAAGGTGAACAAATTTTTTAATAATCATCAAATATCATTTAAATGTACAAAATCAAATGTGAAATAATTTTTTTTTCATGCCAATTATGTTTATATTTTATTAGCCTCATCAACACATACGGTTCAATTTTAAATTTGTTTAAAAAATGTGTTTTATACACACTCGGTGTCACTGAACTTTTAATTGGTTTCGATTATTTAACGTAAAGTAAAAGTAAGTAAAAATTAAATCACTCTCATCAAAATGTGGATAATTTTAATTCAGTAAAAATTAAAAACAAAAATGTATACCACCTGTATGTATGCCACCTACTAACTAATCGACGAAAGTTTTTCCAATTTTTCATCTCTAGATTAGACCGCTCAATGAATTAACTTTGTAATTGACTAAAAAGTAAAAATATGCTACACGGACGCAGTTTGTTGTACGTACAGTAGTACCTCTAATTTATTTTTGTTTACATTTGGATAAACATTTTCGTAAACATATTGCTCGATTTGTTGAGTTGGGGCTGTAATGGAAAAATAATTTTAAACCAAAATATAAAAATATGGCCTGAAGGAGGTTACTTTTTATTTCGCAGGTACATAGTACCTACTTCCATTGTATATGTATATGGCACACATTTTAATTGAAATTAGTATTTTGCAGAAAACTAATCAGCTCGGAATAGCAATGAATTCCGAAAAACATTTTTGAATTAATTAAACTTTCAGAGTATAGATTTATGTAGATTTTGAATGAATACCTCACACAAGTCTTAACAAACGAATTACAAAACAAAAGTTGTGTTTTTGGAAAAAAATGTGTGAAAAAATGATTCCAATAGAAAGTCCTTGAGAATAGCTTCGTTTAAACTTTGTCACGCAGATGAAAGCAAAGTAAAACTTTTATCTTCCCCAAAAAAACACATACAAGTTTGTGGCACACCCTTACCCTTGCATATAAAACGAATTAAAGAACAAAAATTAACGAAAGTTGAGTTGAAGCGTGATTCTTTTTGATTGAAGCACACAACCAATGAAGCTATACAAAATATTTGCAACCATGGACATCATTATCATGATGGATTTGTTTATTTAAAAGTTTATTTTTTTTTTAAATATATGTTTTCCTTATGGAAGGCAGGAAGGGCAGGAAGGCATAAAATGTCTCAACCAAAGGCATACTGCTTCCGTCCAATCGGATTTGACTAAATAAATTTGTACCCGCATCTGTTGTGTAAAAAGGAAATTTACACAAAATTATAGTACATACCTACGATTACATATGTCACAAAACGTGTGAAAAAGATGACTCATAAGGTCGTCATACGTGTCATTCAGGAGCTTGTCAACCGTGACACCCAATCACACAGTATCAAATTGCGCGGTCATGCGCAAAATACATGACATGTTCGCTTTGCTATGCTGTTAACGGACTGAATGACAAAAGCGAGTGACCTACGCATGGGAGGCAATTACACATCATGACACGATGACACGATTGTACTTTATAAGCTCAAATTACATTCGAGATATCCGCCTTCGGAAAAGAAAAACTAAAATTCGACGACACGCATATTGATTTGACATGGCGCAGTTTCGTGCTTTGACGGTCATAATAGATCATTTTATATGGAAATTTTCGCGTGACTTCGTAAAAGTTAGCCTGGACACTAAAAATGATTAGTTTTATTAGTACCCGGATTAAAAAATCGATGTGAACTGATTTTTATTTTTGGCTTTATTGGTCTACGCTCTTCTATAGAATGCCACCCAAGATGGCCGCCCTCCCTTTTCGTACTATTATTTATTTTTCTTAAGTTGGCTACAATAATTAATACTTAATACTTTTAGTTTGTAGATGGCGCTCTCACATAATGATATTTCTAGTGGCTACGTTAAATTTGTCAAGAACAGTTATTACAATTCCTATGAAATCAGAGAATCTTCTGAGGCGCCTGCTTCGCTAGGTCGGAATGAGAATGAATATGCAGTATGTACTAAGAACGTGGCAGCTAAAGGTTCTCTGGCTCTCAGACTAGGAGACAATAAAATTTGAAGGCCCGAATCATTCGGTCACTCACGCATACTTCACATCTTTGATCAGAGTGGACTCATGCCACTGACAGACAAGAAACCGAGGTATGACTGACAATAAATTTACAGTCTGTATACGGGACAGGAAGGACTGGCTCTCTCCCGAGTACTGTCATAAATGGTATACCCAATACCCATCTTCACAGATGGCTCAAAGACGAAGAATGGAACGGGAACAGCAGTTTTCTCTGAAGAACTAAATATCAGCAATATCAGCCATTCATACCGACTGCGACTGTTAGATTAGTGCAGCGTTTCCCAGGCAGAAAGAAAGCAGCTCAAACTGTCTTAGCGAGGGAACTACTAGCAATGGAAATTATCTTCTGTGTGGACAGCCAAGCAGCACTTAAAACGATTAACTCCAATCAGGTAAACTCCAAATACGCAAGTCACTTCTTAGCATTAAACCATCACACAGTAATGCGCTGTACTGGGTTCCTGGACATAAATGGTATAGAAGGGAATGAGGCAGCAGATAAACTGGTCAGATGCGGCTCTGAAATAGACGTACTATTAGCTGACGACAGACAAGTATTACCAGCTTTCAACGCAGCTAAAGGCGTCATTGACAATGTCACTCCCAGTTGTACTATAACTCGTAGCTTGTGGCCCGCAATTGACACTAAAAGGTCAAAGATCCTAACATATTTTTTTTTATAATAATCCCCTAGTGCTAAAGGGGTTTTGGGGAGAGTACGATAACTACGGCGCCAAAAATTGATAACGGTATTTTGTAGAGGAGTTAAATACAAGCACTTTTTACTATGGGAGGGGGGGGGTCTATCTTACTCCGTTTAGGCGGGAGGGGTAATTTAAAGCAAATGGTACTTTAAATGGAAAAAAAATATTTAAAAAACAATGGCAACACTTATAATAAAAGACTATATCATTTTAGAAAGCCCAGAATCTGTTCTTTCATATTATTTTTAAATCAAGTTATTCCCTTAAATAGTTTTTGAAAAAAACAATTTCAAACTTGAAATTTTAGAACAAAAATTGGGGTGAGTAAAATAATTTTGGCGATGAAAACTAATGACGGATTTATGTAGAGGAGTTAAATACAAACATTTTTTACTATGGGAGGGGGGGGGGTCTATCTCGCTCCGGTTAGGAGGGACGGGTAATTAAAAAAAAATGTATAAATAAAATTAAAATAAAATATTAAAAAACAATGGCAACACTTACCACAACGAACTATAGTATTTTTTAAAGCCAGGAATCTGTTATAAATTGTGTAAAATGCAAATCAGCAAAATTTTGTCTACCAATGTGAAATTTCTGGCCAGAGACTGTATCTGAAGAATGTTGTTGATATTGGATAAACTAATATAATTAAAAGAAAGTTTGCATACACTCAGCCTTGCACCCATCCCAAAATCCAACAGTGACCCCAAGCAGGGGGGTTGCAGGGGGGCAGCATGCCCCCCCATACGCATTTCAAGGGGCAAGGGTAGCAATTTGTACTCTAAGCGGAGCGACATATAAAAGTAATTTTCAATTTTCTCAAAAATTAGAAGACATAAATCAATCTGGTTTTCAGTGTTCGATTAAGAAATGATTTAGGCAGTAAAAACTACAAACAAATTAAGTATCTATTTGCTCAATATTGAAAAAATCAGCATAAAACGTTTTTTTTATTTTTTTTTTCCTTAAATTTCATGTTTGAAAGTATTTTTTTCAAAAACTATTAACAACTAAAACTTGATTTAAAAATAATATCAAAGAACAGATTCCTGGCTTATAAAATTCATAAAGTCCTTTATTGTAAGTGTTGCCATTGTTTCTCAATATTTTTTTTTCATTTTAAGTATTATTTTTTTTAAATTGCCCCTCCCGCCTAAACAAAGCCAGATAGTCCCCCCCCTCCCATAGTAAAAAATGCTTGTATTTAACCCCTCTACAAAATACCGTTATCAATTTTTGGCGCCGTAGTTATCGTACTCGTGCCGGGGTTTTTGTTCCCTTAAAATGCTAATGCACAGCATGAGTGGGAAGGGTTAATAGGGAGGATAGAGAAGAGGTATCTACTGGTGCACATTGGTTTTAAGAGAGGGGAAAACCGTGTGAGGCAATGCATTCCACATGCGTGCTGTTCGACTCACAAAAGGATCTCTATATTTTATAGTACGTCCGAAGGTGGGCTTAAGGGTGAACTGATGCGCATTCGATGTATGACGGGTATTAGCGAGAGAATTGTTGAAGGGGCGGTCGGAGTTAGCTATTTCATCACAGGATTGGTATTGAAAATATCAACAAAATAAGGAAAGGCTATACTATAACAGCGGAATTAATAAAAAAGCCCTATCCGCTCTTTAAAACATCTTTTAGCTACCATACGGATAGTGGACTTATTCGTTTGATAACTTTTATTATTCATAAATATATCTTATATCCATATTAGCTATCCACTCTTTATCACTAAACGCACGGCAGCACTGCGTCCAAACTGTACTAAACATGGTTGTAAATCTGTCATATTCCATCAGCTGACACTATCATGCTCAGAGCATTTTCGTTTGCGAATTTTAGATTCTCTCTGAAATTCTCTTCCAGCTTTTAAATTTCTCGCGTCCAATCGAACTTTTTGTTGGTATACGTGTATTTGAAATATGTGTATAGCAAGTTAACTGTGTGTGCAAGTTAACCACTCTCTATACGCCGAATTCGTTGAATTTAGTTATCCGCTCCTTAAAATATGTCAGTGAAAGCTAAGATATGTTTATAAATAATATTTACGACTTAAAAGATGTTTTAGAGCTAATTCGCCACTATGCGGTATTTATTAATACGGGGGTAGGTATCTTTACAAATGCAGAAGTAAAGAAGAAGAAGAAGAAGAAGTTCGAGAGATGAAGAGCAAATAGAATCTGTGGAACCTCCAAGAACGCCGCTACTCTAGTATGGGAGCACGGTTCTTCTACGGTTTGGAAGATCTTGCAACGATACCTCTATCAGATTTAAGAAGATTCATCAACAGATCCGAATGGTTTTGTTAGAGGCATGTCCTATCGTGTACGTACTACAAAAGGGTAATCAGAATCACAATGGGCCTCAATGGCTTCCGGAGGAAAATTGCATATATCAAAAACTGCCTAACGTAAGTTAACCTACTTGTTCTGTTCAAATGTTATAGAAGACATATTTTCATATAAGACATATAACTACACTCTAAAAAATAATAGCACTAAAAAATGCAAGAAAATAAAATAAAATGAACTATAATGACAATCTTTTCATTCTGAGAAAAAAATTTCTCTGGCAATTTGTGTTTATTCAACGACAACTTCCGTAATATTCAATTTATTATTTCTGAGATTCCCTTGGGAAATTTTCCATTATATTTTATGTGCGATGTAATTCATTTTAATCATTAGTATGGCATGGCAATAAGATGGAAATTATTTGAAACTCTTTGAGATAGGAGCATAATTGATTGAATGTGCGTGTGCTAGCTAAGCTATGTGTGTCTCGGTGTCCTTTTATTTGAGATCATAATTGAATGAATTTTCAAAGAAAACTTGTTGATGTATGAAAGTACAGATACCAACCAACACAACGACATAATATATATATTTTTTTTTTTAAGAAAAGCAAGTTCTTCTGAAAGGCTTCAAATTTTCAAGAGTTAAGCCGCACAATCAAAATCCTTCGCCAAGGGCAATAATGATTGTTTATTTAATCAGCAAGAAAACAGACATAAAAGTTGTTGATTCTGTTTTATCCTTAGATGAGAATTTGATTCAATTAGGAAGCAACTCAGGGATTTGATTTTTTTTTTACTTTTCTAGTCTCCGAAATGATTTGCAAAACAAAATTTTAATGAAGTGTTGAAATTTAATGGCATAAGGTTGAAGAAAAAGGTTAATTGAGATTACCTACCTTGAGGCCTTTTTTTGTTTGGTTCCGAAAAAATGAGGTAGATATGTAAAGTATTATTAATGGAATTAATTAGTATTAGGCGGAAGAAAGGGTTCAGCGAAAGTTAATAAAATGGGGTGAGGACTTGAGGGCTTGTGCATCTATTCGGAATTATTTCAAACAAGCTTGGCCGTAGCCAATTTAATTCTATTTAATTGTAATTGTGTAAAAGATATAGTAAAACAGAATACATTTAACAAAATATTTAATAATATAGTAATAGAATAATATAGTATAGAATTGGAAACACAATGGATACCTAATTGGTACTAAAGTTAAAAGTGGCTTAAAAGATAGACAGAGTGACATTATTATTTTAATGCCTAATACGAATGCGGATATTGAAGAGCATGAATGCGGCTTACCTGTCCTTTAGATGGATGTGGATGCAACTTCTGAAAATAAGAAAGAAGAAATGGATGTTTAAAAAACTCGTTCATTTTAGAATGCCTTCAGTGTTTAAGTCTGAAAATACACCAAATCGGAAAAAAAAGTTTATATGTTTCGAAATAAGCAAAATAAAAAGAAAATACAGCTGTCGAAAACGAAACATATTTTTTGTCTGTTTACATTTTTGCACTAAATGTGGTGCAATAATAACAGAATATGGTTTGAAATATAGTACCTATTCATATGTTGCATACAGTGTGAGTGGACTAGCAACGTTATGAACAAATTTTTGACAACCACTAACGAAACACAAAAAGGCGATCCTATGTCTTGCAAGAACTATCGAGGCAAAGGTATCCCTGCTTAATGTCGCATACAAGTTCCTATATCCAACATACTGTGTGAACGTCTTAAACCGTTCTGCAACACACTAATTGTAAGTGCTACCAGTGTGGTTTCCGCACCGACTTATCGACTATAGACCAAATTTTCACACTGAGGCAAATCCTGGAAAATGGTTCATCAACTTCAAAGTCGCGTATGATAGCATACATCGTAAGGAGCTCTATATGGCGATGGCCGAATTCTGAATCCCGGCAAAACTGATTCAGCTGTGTCACGTGACGCTGGAAAACAGGCGCTACAACGTGCAGTTTGGAAGTAGCTCCTCCGAACTATTTCAAACATGCACCGGATTCAGGAAAGGAGACGCTCTATCATTCGACTTCATCAATCTCGTACTGGAACAGATAGTGCACAGGGCAGGTGTCAGCACGGAAGGCACTATCTTCAACAGATCCGTCCAGCTGCTGGGCTATGCGGACGATATTGACATATGTAATCGGTCGCTCCCAACGTGCCGTGATAGAAGCGTTCACGGCGATTGAAGAACAGGCGAAAAACCGTTGAAAAACAAACAAGCATCTGTCCTCCGCCTAGGACAAAACGTCACTATTGATAGCAACAAATTTCGAGGTAGTTAAGGAGTTCACCTACCTCGGAGTAAACATGAATGACACCCTATGGCAAAACAACTGGGTTCAAAACTCCTAACTCGAAGGACGAAATGTGTGCTCACAAAACCCTCATTCTGCCAGTTCTGCTTTATGGCGTCGAGTGTTGGGCGATAAGCAAGAAGGGAGAGCTGATACTGGGCTCCTTCGAAAGGATTTATGGTCCTGTGTGCGAGGAGGGCGAATGGAGGAGAAGATACAACCGCGAACTGTATGAGCTGTGGGTACCAAGATTTGGATGTAGTCCAAAAAGCCAAAACACTTCGACTACATTGGCTCGACCACGTCGAGCAAATGGACAATAGTGGTCCAGCTAAGAGGATCTTCGAATCTCAGTCGCAAGGTTCGAGAAGACAAGAACGACCGAACCTCCGTTTCAAAGACCAAGCCATCACGGATGGCAGAGCGCTTGGTCTGAACAATTGGAAGCAGCGTGCCCGGGATCGTAGAGGATGCAGTGCCTCAGGCAGAGACTCTTCACGGGTCGGGTGCCCGATAAGTAAGTAAGTAATAACGAATCACAATGCGCATTACTAGCAATCACAATTTAGTGCCCAAGCTATCATTTACAAAGTTACAATAGCGAAAATTTCCATACAAAATTATCTATTGTGATATTAAAATTAAAGGTTCAAATTGATTATTGGTTAGGCCTAATATGCTTCGTTTCGCCTGCTATTATTGGTTCATTAGAATCATTGTATTGTTGTTTGATAAAACACAATAAAACGTTTTCTTTGATCCGGTGTGTTTTCAGCCTAAGGTGTTATGGATACCATTAAGTGGTGCCTAGAGCGAGGAAGTATTTTAAGCTATACGTACTATTGTGTCTAATATAGCTCTTGTATTGAAGATACCCAGAAATACTTGACCGATATAGTAATACCAACCTGAAGTCCTATATCATTTCATTCGCCTAGGTCGATTGGTTTGGATGCTATCGTGTTTTCAACATACAGATGTACAGACAGACTGATATGGCTAAATCGATTCAGAATGTGATCCTGATTCAGAAGATATATTATGTAGGTATATACTTTATGGGGTTTCAGTGACTCCTTATTGGCGTTAAAAATGTAATAGCGAAAGGCGAAGTGAATATACCTTCCTAATGGAGGGTATAAAAACATCTCTTTTTTTTAACTCACTTGTCGATTGTGCAACGAGGACGAAGAATCAGAAGAACTCATTTTGCGTCACTGTAACTGTCTCATCCAGACCTCGCCGTCATCATTTAGGTACATTTTACCTTTAGGTAGCGAAATTCGAAATGGTAGCTCACCCAAAGATTTGCTATGGGATCTATCATTAATTCATGAGGAAGCTCTAAATTGAGGAAATCACAAAATATGGTCGACTGGTGTGACGAAAACTTGTTGCTCGCACTCACTCACTTTTTTTTATGTTTGTCGGGTTAGGAAATACTCAGACGCTACTGCACTATCAGGAAAAACGCCCAGTATTAGTATTACAAATTTTACTGGATATGTTTCGACTTTCGGAGAAAGCCGAGAATGCACTTATTAGGACTCACCACATCAGCGTTAAACATCTGCCACCTGATCCGAGCAAAAGCAGAACAATAACAAAAGAAATGATCCGAAGTAACGTCGCCCTCTCGCCACAAGCGTTTCAGACAGTGGTGTCACTAATATCAGCAAACTAAGTAGCTTAGCAAAAGCAAAGTGCTTCGTACGCCAATAAGTTGTTTACAGCCTGAGAGCCAGCAGGAATGCCGCAGACTTCTTTTCTTACTAGCTTTCGGGAGCATGCGTTTAGTCTGACCACATCCTGGAGAGCATTGCCATACAGAATTGTGTTCGTTAAAAACCCAGTCGTCAATGGACCGATGATGCAGGAAGGGCCACCGCAGATTTTGGTCCCGAGAAATTATCCTCTGAGCCTTGCTTAGCAATCTCGTCGGATATCTCATTTCCCGCAACCGCAGTGTGACCTGGGACCCAGACAAGTAGAGTCAAAGAGTTCAGCCTTGCGACCGAGTTAAAAAAGTTCCTGCATTCCCGAACTATTTTGGAATGGGTAACAAGGTTGAGCAATACTTTAAGCGCAACAATAACAATATGTTCGGCAGCCATTAGAATAGCATAGATCTCCGCTTAAAAAACAGAGCCATACTTGCCTAACGAGTATAGAAAGGTCGAAAGTTATCGATTTCCATGAAGACACCGCCGCTCCCGCGATTGCCAGAACATCTGCTTGGAATACACTACTGCTATCAGAAAGCCAGATTGAGCAGTGTATATTAAATCCCTCGAGAATATACTGGCACCCGTTCCACAGTCCATCTTCGATCCATCTGTGTAGATGGATATCGATTTCCTTTTTGTGGGTTCATTTGTGTTCCATTCGTCTAAATGGTCTATCAAAGTTTAGATGTGGGATCAATCACAATAGTCAGAAGTGACAACGTTCCTAATGTATTTCCCTAGAATCTGTGCGTGAACAAAATTGCACGGGTACCAAGTTCTAGTTTGGCTAATCCTTAAGGCACTTTTGGTGGCAGATTCCTCCATGTATATTTCTAGAGGAGTCAGATTGAGAATTGCCTCCAGTCCAGCCGTAGGTGTGGTTTTTATAGCATTGGTTGTACCTATATACTTGTTAGTCTTTGTATTTTTGTCATTGAATTAAGGTCGCCTTGCCCGAATAACGATTCTAAACAATACTTTTTATTTGGAGGTCTTCTTTATTCAAGAGTTCACTTAAGACTAACTTACAATTCTAATATAACATAAACATAAAAACTAATCTGGAACTGGAGCTGTTGTTGATGCCGATGTTTGGTATGTTCTAGAACATTGATGGTATGATGTTGATAGCGGAGCATGGATGGTGTTACTTGCAATCAGCTCATTGGTAGGTATAGGTATACATTGTTGTTATGTGCTGATGTTTGAATGGCTCTCTATCATTGCTGGTATCGTATGTTATGAATAGATAGCGGACTATGGTTATCATGTAAATAGGTCATTGGTACATATTGTTATGTGCCAATGTTTGGATGGTTCTCGATCATTGGTGGTATGATGATAAAGAGTGTTGCTGAGTACGTAACTCCTCCCACCTAAATGTGAACTTTAACGAGGTAGTGTAAAAGTTCAACATTGATAAATTTTGATATGTTCATAAATATTGTTGTTAGTGAAGAAGTTTTCAGGATGTATTGGATGAATGCAGGTGCATATATTTTGATGATTCGACTTAGTTATTGGAGTCCGTCCAAATTTCTCAATTACATTATCGACTTTAGGTTGGGAAAGGAGGAAAATGTTTGTTTGTCCAAAATATGAAGATAGTAGAAGTAGTTCTTGCTTATTATTTTATATGTTTTTGTAATTTTAACTCTCAGATTTTAACAGCAAAAGTGGTAGTTCAGAATTGTTTTAGGTCTTGTTATGAATGCTTCGCCTATTGTTCACTAAATTTACGTTTTTTCTTAATTTTTTGTTTATGCACCTTTCTTTTGTTTGTATCTACTGTTATTTTATTGCTATTCCTAACATTATGACGAATGAATCTAGGAGCTAACTTGTTTCTCCTATCATCTGATTCGTATATGACTTCCATTGGTAAAAAATTTGGTGGATGTACACGTTTTTCATTTAATTTATTTATTATTTTTTCTTTATGGCCTAAACTTTTTTTATAAATTAATTTTGTCAAATTTTCGTAATTTTTTATATGATTTTGTAAGTATTCTTGCCCTGTTTGTGTATCTATTTTAGTGGGAAATGGTTTTTTTGTGTTAATATGACCAGTTATGAGTTCGAACGGTGTGAGTTTAGTGGTAGAATGAACTGAGTTATTGTAAGTTAACACGGCTTCATCTACAATTTCGCTAATCGGTTTGTCTTTACTTTCAAATTTGATTATTCGAATGAGCTCTGTCAGGGTGGAATGAAACCTTTCTATAGGTGAATTCCCTGTTGAGCTCTTTGCGCAAGTAGTATGCAGTTGAATATTATAAATATCTAAAAAGTCTTTAAATAGTGTTGACACGAACTCACTGCCATTATCTGTAATAATTTTGTCTGGTACTCCGTGATGGGAAAAGAAGTGTTTGAATGATTTTATGAGATTTATACTATTTCTAGCAGGTAACATGTATACAGAAGAGAACTTACTAAACTTATCAATAATCGTTAAAAAATTTTGCTTATGAATTGAGTATATGTCTGTGTGGAGAATTTGTAGAGGTTTTGATGGTGTTTCCGTTATTTCATACTCTAATTTTTCTCTATTTCGGTCATATTTGTTAATGTTGCATACCTCACAATTATTAATAATCTTCGTTATAGTGTGTTTCATATTCGGAAAGTATGAGTGTCTTTGTATGTGATATAAACTTTCAGTTATACCTCTATGATTAGATTTCGAATGGTATTCACGAACTAATTCTTCCTGTTTATCTTTTTCGGTAACGTCCTCTAACAAGATATTAGATCGAACTAATTTAAGGCAACTGTTGTTAAAATATTTTGAAAATACTGTCTGAATTGTTTTGAAAGTGGTGTCATCTGCCAAAATGGCTGTAATTCTTTTTGAATTCAAATAATTTTTAAAAACTGAAATTATAACGCTTTCGTTGCTGATGTCCCTATGTTCAATGATATATCTCTTTTTCCTTTTGAATAAAATTTGGAATTTGACAAAGAGCTTAGATTTATTATTATTTTTCCTAAGGATAATTTGATTTGCAAATTCATTAATAGAGCGTTCTGTTATTGGTATACCATCGTCTAAATTTTCTCTGGCTGAATGGACTGTGGACAGTTGTTCAGAGTCATCTACATTGTTCATCATGGACTCAAAATCAAAACAATCCGACGCTTGGCATTGGTCAGGCATAATGACATCGTTTATGTTAACCTCAACTCGGGATAGGGCATCGGCATTTAAATTAAGTTTCCCTTTTTTATAGGTTACATAGTAGTCATATTCTTCCAGTTTTAACCGCCATCGCACCAGCTTAGAATTCGGTTCTTTAAGAGAAAAAAGCCAAGTCAGTGGTTTGTGGTCTGTTATTATTTGGAAACGTCTACCAAAGAGATAAGGGCGAAAATATTTTGCACCCCAAACAATTGCTAACAGCTCTTTCTCTATGGTACTGTAGTTCTGCTCCGATACGGATGAAGTTCGACTTGCATAGCAAATTGGCTTATCCGATCCTATAGGACCTTGTGATAATATAGCACCTATTGCAACGTTACTAGCATCGGTAGTAAGATTGAAAGGTTTAGTAAAATCCGGATATTGAAGCAAAGGGTCATTACAAAGAAGTGATTTACAAACTTCAAAGCAATTTATGTACCTTGAGTCTAATTTTATTGCTCTTCCCTTGCGAAGGCATTCAGTCATTGGCTTAGTAAGATTGGCAAAATCTTTAATAAACTTCCTGTAATACCCCAGGAGCCCTAGGAACGATTTGATTTGTTTTACCGTTTTGGGTATTGGAAAGTTTTTTATGGCACTTATCTTGTCCGGATTAGGCTTTATTCCCTCGGACGTTATAATATGTCCTAGGAATGTCACTTCTTTTCTAAGAAACTCAGATTTTTCAATTCTTATTTTAAGATTAGCTTCCCTTAACTTCTCAAACACTTTACTAAGGTTTTCAATGTGTTCTTGAAGTGAAGTGGCGTACACTATGATATCGTCCATGTAGACCAAACACACTTTGCCTATAAGATCTCTTAATACGTTGTCCATAACACGTTGAAATGTTGATGGCGCATTTTTAAGGCCAAAAGGCATCCGGACAAATTCATAGTGTCCGTTGTCCACACAAAAAGCTGTTTTTTCGATATCCTCGGTACTGATCTCTATCTGATGGAATCCAGAGGCGAGATCTAGTGTACTAAAGTACATGCACTTCCCAAGTTTATCGTGGATCTCATTAACATTCGGAATAGGGTAGACATCACCAATGGTTTTCTCGTTAAGCTTACGGTAATCTATAACCAAACGCCACTTTTCTTTTCCACTAGCATCCTTTTTTTTGGGGACAATCCAGATCGGAGAGGACCATGGAGAATAGCTTGGGCGTATGATACCTTGTTTGAGCATATCTGCGATTTGATTTTGTATTTCGTTTTTGTGGACGTAAGGATAACGATAGGACCTAGAATATATCGGTATGTCATCCTTTGTTTTGATTTTGTGTTTTATTTGATTTGTGAACGTTAAGTTCTGTCCTTCTTTAAAAAAAATGTCCTCAAATTTTGTACAAAGTTTCCTAATATGATTTCCCTCCTCTTTATTTAAGTGATCCGTTCGTATTAAGCTACTGACTTTTTTTTCCAGAAAATTGTCGGCGCTATAAATATTAAAATTATGAGTTTCAAAATATGTTTTTTCAAATAAAGTAGCTTTAATTGGTTGCTCAACTACAAAGCTTTGCGAATAATCTACTGTATTTACAACTTCTATGTGGGAAAACCAATTTTTCGCTTGATAAATTCCTTCAGAAATGATTAGGTTACTTTGGACATAAGTTGGCTTAATGTAGATATTACCGGTTTCAATATCAACAGGGAGATAGCAAACCATCTTAGTTCTACCTGGAACTGTGAACCGCTCCGAAGTTACATTAGGCTTATATGATAATGGAATTTTAACATTTTCGCTTTCCAACAAAGATTTTCCTAAATCAATTTTCATACGCAAATTCTTCAAAATATCTGTGCCTAACAACCCATCAAAATAATTGTGAAATTTAAATACCAAAAAAGATAGAGGTTTATTTGTGTTTAGCTCTGGTAGGCCATTAAGAACAACTTTTGTATTTAAAGCGTGGGTGTTGAAGATTGTTTTGATTTCTACAGGTTCGATAGAGATGGATTGTAAGGTCTTAGCTAGGTTAGGGCTTACAAATGATTTATTGCTCCCTGTGTCAATTAAAAATTTAGTTTTTGTTTGGTTTATACTATTGATTGTAATGTAAGGCAAATGGTTGGTGGTAAAGTTATTTATATCTATGTACCCGATTGGTCTTTTGAGGCTTGTATATAAAAATTTGTATCATCTACTTCACATTCGATAAAATCATTTGGGGAAGATTGAAAGTCCAAATTTTGGCAGTAGTTTGGTGGATTGTGATTATATAAATTTAGGGAATTAGTAGTAGTACCATTACTGGCACAATTACAGCTATTACAATAATTCTCAACATTGAATAATTGACCTTGTCTTTGGTTCTGAGAAAAATTGTTTCTGTGAGGGAAATTGCTTCTGTTTGTATTACCACTGGTAACATCCATGGGTTCGGGGGGTGGAAGTCGCCGCAACGTGGAGTTATTGCCTTGATTTTGTCTAAAATGCATTTGGTTTTCTGTTATTGGCCTAAAAGATTGTTGGTAATAATTATCCTGGTTATAAGGGTGTTGGAATTGGTTACCGGATGTGAACGATGGATGGATTTGCCTGGGGGTTTGATGAAACTGTGCAGGGGATTTGGAAATATGCTGAGGGTTAAAATTTGCTTTAGGTTGGTAATTCGTTTTTTTGAAATAATGGGAATTTTGTTCTTCAAGACAGAAGTTAAAAGCATCTGTCAATTTGCTAGGTCTCATTGCTCTTATTGTCGATCCGAGAGGTTCTTTGAGTCCTGACAAAAACGTGTTAAGGCACATGTTATTATAAAGCTGTTGCTTTGCCTCGATTACATTTTTGTCTTCTTCGTGAACCCTTATATAATTAGTAAGTGTTGATAGAATTTCAATGATGTTGGAGTAATATTTCTCAATGGTATCATTGTTCTGCCTAAGCTCATGTAAATCTCTTATAAGGCTTGTTTCATTACGCTTATCAGAGTAGTGAATTATAAGATTTTGTTTTATATCTTTCCATTTTACAAGCGACCCATACATATTTAGGACCTCGTTAGCTTGTCCTATTATTTTATTTCGTATAGCTCGAAATATAATTGTTTCATAACTTTTACCCTGAATTTGTGGTATAGAACCCAATATTTCGTCTACATTACTTAAAAAATCATACAACAAACGAGGATTGCCGTCAAAGGTTGGAATGTCCTTAACCGCATCAGGAATTCTGAGTGAGTTAAAGACATCGGAAGATATAGACGAATCATTCATAGTGATAAATTTATTTGTATTCAAGGGCTCAGAATTAATAACAAGACCTTTTAAATCTATTAAACCACTTTCGTCTATATTTTGTAATTTTAAGTTCACGGTATTCAAATTCCTTCGGATTGGACTATTTCTCAAAATAGAACTACTAACTTCACTGCACTCTTTATTAATTTTTTTCTGTGTTGATGGCATTGAAAAGGGATAAAGCCGATAATATAAAAGATCAAAAAGGACTTACCCCGTTAACTTCATCTGCTGCACACGTTCTTGAATTATTTCCACCACACAACGTTATATCGATTTCTTGTTCTTCTATTTTTTAAGGTTCTTTGAGTATTTACACTGATTGAATTGTCTTCATTCTTTTTTTTTCACTTAGATTTTCAACGATTGTTTACTGTTTTTTTTTTTATTATTATTATCTATTTTTTATTCACTATTAATAGGCTCGTTCTGCTAAAGGGTTGAAACCCACCACTTCAATAAACCTTTGAAATGTGCAAACAAAATTAAGGATTTAAAGCACCACCGCTAAGCTACTGTTCAAATTTCACTTTCAGATGCTGGGCTTAATATTAATATCCCATCGACTGCGCCAATAACGATTCTAAACAATACTTTTTATTTGGAGGTCTTCTTTATTCAAGAGTTCACTTAAGACTAACTTACAATTCTAATATAACATAAACATAAAAACTAATCTGGAACTGGAGCTGTTGTTGATGCCGATGTTTGGTATGTTCTAGAACATTGATGGTATGATGTTGATAGCGGAGCATGGATGGTGTTACTTGCAATCAGCTCATTGGTAGGTATAGGTATACATTGTTGTTATGTGCTGATGTTTGAATGGCTCTCTATCATTGCTGGTATCGTATGTTATGAATAGATAGCGGACTATGGTTATCATGTAAATAGGTCATTGGTACATATTGTTATGTGCCAATGTTTGGATGGTTCTCGATCATTGGTGGTATGATGATAAAGAGTGTTGCTGAGTACGTAACTCCCGCGGCTTGCCACCAGACTACGCTGTCATATGTGAGTAGGTATAGGTCGCACTATTGCCATATACAAACGTATGCCCACCTCCTGCCATAGATGCGATTACATTCGTAGAAAGCATTATCTGCTTTCTTCACTCTTTCATTGACATTCGGCTTCCATTCGGCCTGAGATGGTAGAATGCTTTGATAGTAGAACCCATGATAAAGGTATCAACGGGATTTAAATCAAGCAGAGCAGTGCCCGTCGTACTTGGGAAAGCACCCGTGCAGCCAAGACAGACCGTTCTTTGGATTTGTGTGCAAAAAACAGTAACATACTTTCGCGAAAACCCTCTCCACCAAACAACCGATGCATAGGCTAGAAAAGGCTATATCATAGCCATACAGATCCATAGGACCCGCACTTAATGTTGAAACGTAATATTTTTCTTCAATTTGTTGTCTTCCCTTTTACTGAATGTAGCATGAAACAAAGGGCCTAACAAGTTAACACTAAAAGCACTGACTAACTGCAGAGATACAATTTCCAAACATTTTTACTGACTACCTATCTTCTCATTATTCCCAACATGATTTATTCCAATCAAGCTTTACATGCAAATTATCCAATTACAGCTTCAAGTAGTAAGTTCACAAATCCAAACCCAATCAGTAATCCAATTTCCACCTAATGGAATAATCCCTTCAATGGGATTATTTCTACCATTATTTGCGGACTATACCTATAATACTACAAGCCAAATATATAAAATACAAAGAAGTACTTCCTAAAGTAGGTTCTCAAATTATCCCAAACACGAATGTTTCCTTTGAAAAGGATCATAATTTTCCTCGGAAACAATTTATGTTATAGCACAAAATCTAGTAGGATTGTCCATCGACCAAAGGATTTATCCATTCAAATTTGTTCACTTTTAACTCATATTGGCTCCCATTCTAAAGAATATGAACTGTAAGCCTCCCAATACCTCCCACACCTTTATAAAACCTCATTTAACTTAAAACTTATAAGCCTGCTGTGTTAAGTCGATGTGATTGAAACTGTTACTACATTTTTGGATTTAATTTAACTTCTAAGCCTCCTACTCTCAATAAAATGAATATTAATTTAATTTATACCTATGCTATAACCCACCACCACAGAGATTATGTCTTCAAGTTTAGATTAAGTTGACATAACTTTCGTCAGGCTAAAACTCTATTAATCAAAATCTACAAAATTCGTCCAACTGACTTTGATGATTAAATAATGTTGAATCAGACGTGTAATTGCCGTGTTACCAATGACACGTCGCGTCGCTCAATTCAATCTAAGCCAACAATAATTTCATTCGAGAGGACAAATTACATTTATTTACAATCACGCGATTCTTTGGCAATTACTTTCTTGCGCCCTCATGCTAAGAGATTGGTTCCCTTTTGTTTCTCAAAACAGAATTAATGGGCACCTATGTACAGGAAATGTGTTTCCACAATTCCAGGATGTCAATTTAATTGAATTTTCTCTTTACAGTCTATATTTAGAGTGTCCTGACTATACCAATCAGGGAAAAAGCGTTCCACATATGCATAAATCGGTCTTAACGACACGCACCCAATAAATTTGAAAAAGGATTCCCCTATACCAAGAAATATTTATATCAAAGAAAGACAAATGGGCACCTTTACAAGACGTCTATACCAAAAGTAAAGGCATCATTAAAAGTTTCGATGCCTGCCATGATATCGACTTGATAACCCTACAACAGGGTGGTAGAGAGAAAACCACTCAATATAATGCCTGCAATCCATACGCCCAAATGGAAAGATTCCCTTCATCCTCCCGCATTCATATATTGTAATAGTATTTACACAAACTTACTCTTACGATAAATAGCCAACAAATTTGTAGGTACCGTGAATAAATTTAAATTTGTAGTTTCTCGATAGGATACCCAATCCAATACCCATGGGGTGCACACTGAGAGGTATTTGTGTAAGTAACCACCTATCCACTCGTCTGAGGGTATAGACACTCAAGAGGATGGTAGGGTAGGTATCATTGTTGAAGCATATAGTCGGGGATGGAGCAAATATCTGCCTTGAATATGAGTAAATATTGGGCATGAAAGTAATCCTTATGCTATTTCAATCAATATGAGAACTTTTGTTTCAAGTGGTTCACATCAGGAGAAGGGGAATCACTTTACAGGGTGTTGTTTGATTTTCCAAATTCTTTTAAAGTAGAGTAGCAACTCGAACATTGTCAACTGCTGTCGGCAATCAATTCTAGTCATTGTGGTTTATAGAGGTATATTTGTATTGGAATTCGGTTAAAGGGAAGTGCGTTCATGATGCAGGCTGAAAGGGTTAAAGTTTCTATTATTGAAGTACAAATTGAGTTTTTTTTCAGTCGGTTTTTGTCACTCTATTTGTAGAGGACCTGTTCTGAGAGGCGTTTTACTTTCACGAGGTTTTTCGTTATTTGAGGCGATTCAGTTTAGAAAAGCTTTTCCATAACTTTGACGACTGGATACCTACGCTTCGTCGGTAATTAGTTCACATTCCACTTTCGACAGATGACTTTCGCTGACAGATGATTGGTGGTATTAGTTTTTGCTATTTATCTTTTTCAAAGGTCCTTGAAAAGTCCTTCAAGAATAATCGTGAATTTTCTCACATACCGTTCCTCAAAATTGTAATGGGATTCACAAGGCATGAATCACCACGGCACGAGTACGATAACTTAGGCGCCAAAAACTTATAACGGTTTTTTGTAGATGAGTTAAATATAATCATTTTTTACTATGTTATGAAGCATAAAATGAAAATAAAATATTAAAAAAACAATGGCAACACCTACAATGAAGGATTTTAGGATTTTTGAAAGCCAATAGTCTGTTCTTTCATACTATTTTTAAAATAAAGTTATTTTTATTAACAGTTTTTGAAACAAATGCTTTCAAAGTTGAATTTTAAGGAAAAAAATTAAAAAAATTATGTTGTATGCTAATTTGTTTAATATTGAGAATAAAGATAAAGATAAAGATACTTAATTAGTTTGTAGTTTTTACTGCCTAAATCAATTCTTAATCGAATACTGAAAACGAGATTGATTTATGTCTTCTAATTTTTGAGAAAATGGAAAATTACTTTTATATGTCACAACGCTTAGAGTACAAATTTTACCCTTGCACCTTGAAATCGGTATGCAACCCTCCAGCTTGGGGTCACTGTTGGATTTTGGGATGGGTTCAAGGCTGAGTATATGCAAACTTTCTTTAAATTATATTAGTTTACCCAATGTCAACAAGATTCTTCAGTAACAGTCTCTGGCCTAAAAGTTCACATTATAGACAAAATTTTGCTGATTTGCACTATAGACAATTTAGAACAGATTCCTAGCTATGAAAAATGCTATAGTTGTTGTTAGTGTTGCCATTGATTTTTAATATTTTATTATTCTTTTTCTTTAAATTACTCCCATACCAAAAAATGCTTGTATTTAACCCCTCTACATAAATCCATCATTAGTTTACATCACCAAAATTATTGCACTCACCCCAATTTTTGTCCTCAAATTTCAAGTTAGAAATTGTTTTTTTTTTTTTTTTTTTTTTTAAACTATTAACAGAAATAACTTGATTTAAAAATAATATTCAAGAACAGATTCCAGGCTTTCAAAAATGATATACACCCCTATTGTCGTCGTCGTTTACGACTCTAAAAAAAAGCGACACGACTGTTTGGTATTGGCGACTGAAAATAAACGACTTTTGTCGCAGCGACGATCGACAAATGGCGTCTGAAATGTCAAAAAATGTGGATTGTGTTTTTCGGCGACGATCGGCGGTATTACGTGAGGCGTTTTGTGACGACGTTTGTCGTGGAAATGATACATTTCTGTCGTCGATTATTTTGCGGACGACTGTGTGATAAATGTGTTAAAAAAAGTATGTGTAGGGGAGAGTGGGTATGTATGGGACACTTTTCAGTAAAAACTCAACTACTCGCAACTTATAAATCATATCTGCACAAAACAGTTTTCTTAAGATAATATAACATTGTGGCAAGCTATTAAAAACACAAAAGTATTAAAACGTGTACCAGAATAGAAGTTAAAATTCATTCCATGTACACACCTAACATTGTCCTATTCCTCCTGGTTCAAGGAGGATTGGGACAGCTATGTGGTGGAATGGGACGGCTATGTTAAAATCTTTTTTTCTATAACAAAAGACGATAAAATAACATAAGTTTTCGGTTTACTTATCAAAACAAAATATATATTATTCAGTTCTAACAAAAAAGAGTTAAAAACATACAGCTTCACTTGTACAAAAAAATAAAAAAAACATAACAAAAAAGCGTATAAAGAAAAAAGGAACAATTCAGAAAAGTGGGTATTCATGACAGTGATAAAAATTTGGATTTTAAATCCACACTAAAGGAATAAATATCCCGTGGATTCCTCTTATTTGGTGCAACATGCTGAGGTTGAGGTTGAGGACACTCTGTCCCATTCCTCCTGCATATGAGTGTCCCAATCATCCTGTAGGGCACCTTATCAAGATAAACCAAAATATCACTTTAAACATGGCACAGACTAAACAAAATTAGAAGTAAATCAATTCGTAATAAATGTTATTATATATTCGATTCACTTTTTTGTACAATAAGTTCACTCATTAATTTTTTTCTTTGACTCAAAGTTTGCCCAAGGATTTTACTTTTTATATACAAAATACTTTTTTTTGCTCTCCACTGCGTAATTACAACTGTGCACAAGACCTGCTTCGTTGACCGGTGGGTACACATTAAAGAACAAATTTGTGATCAGCACAAATGGAAAAAAGGGTATAGCGTTTAGGAAAATGCTCGTGTCCCATACCTCCTGTGTCCCATACATACCGACTCTCCCCTACTTAATTTTTAATTAACTAAAAGACAATTATAGCTAGTTATTTTGCAGAATGGAGACAACAAATAAACGACAATTTCTACATTTAGTGAACGAAATGCAGAAAAATATTCCTTTAGCAAAATCATTCACGAAGGCCTAACAAAAGTGATGTTAATCGGCAATGAGACCACAAATATCACAAATAGGACAATTTCAACATTTAGTGAAAGAAATGGAGAAAAATATTCCGTTGGCAAAATCGTTCACAAAGGGCCTAACAAAGTGATGTTAATCGGCAATGGGACGACATAGCCCTATCTCTGAATTGTCTTGGGCCACCTTCGACTTCCGATAGTCTAAAATACTTTTAAAATCTGAAAATAATTGTTATTAACACAATGTATGCAATTTAAATTATTTCTACCACCCACTTAATGTCGGGCAAATCCAATGGATTGGATTTGGTTAGAATTTCCTTCCTTAACTTTACCAGCACTTTTTCTGGTTTTCTTCTTCATCACTGCTTTCAAAAAACATGTCACACTATTAATTTTTGATTTGTTTTATTAAATAATTAACCAAGTCACAAACAAAACACCAGACCAAATATAAATTCGTCGACTGAAATGTCAAATCCCATGTGTCATAGTTTGTGGAATGTATGTGGGATGTGAGAGTTCAGAGAGTCGAGTCGTTTCAGTTACGCAATACCAAACTCCAAACGACTCGACACGACAAACGTCGCCAGTCGTTTGCGACAGACGACGACAATAGGGGTGATAGTCTTTTAGTATAAGTGTTGCCATTGTTTTTTAATATTTTATATAAGTATTATTTTTTTTTAATTTCCACTCCCGCCTAAACGAAGCCAGATAGACCCCCCCCCCTCCCATAGTAAAAAATGCTTATACTTAACCCCTCTACAAAAAGCCGTTATCAATTTTTGGCGCCTAAGTTATCGTACTCTCCGTTATGTCCGCAACACTGACAAAACAAGACAAGAATTTTTCGAATTACTACTAAGTTCACGTTCATTTGTGTCAACATGACGTGTCTGTAGTACTCAGTTTTTGACTTATGATGACTAGATTATTGAATGCGGCCAATAATATATATTTTTTTTGTCATATAATAAAGTTGTCCGTACAAATTTGCCGGAAAATTCGTGTTAATTTATTGACATGACAATTATTTTTATGAAACGAAAACTTATCCAGTTGGTCAGTTTACAAATTGCCACTTGTCGCAATTGTCTATATTCATGAAATTGGGGCGTGAACTTTCCTTGCCAGTAAAATAATGAAAATTGTCTGTTTGGATATTTTTTATTGCTATTGTTTTTAAAATGTGTCTATCGCGACATGGCTAACACTGTAGAAAATTGTGCACTCTAACTCGTAGAATATAATTGTAGTCATTCGTTCAGTTCCAAAAGCATTAACAAGTCGATCAAGCTGTGATACAAATCATTAATTTTGTCGTGGCTTTAAGTAATGACAATCGAGGCACGCTATGTGACACACAGCATGACAGGACAAATTTAGATGTCGTAGTGGAGTCAGCATATCTTGGAATGACACTGGCGAGTATGGACATATGGAGCGCACGTAACCTCTACGATCCAAATACACCTTGTTTTATTAAAATTTCAAATATAATTTAAATTTAAATCTATTTTATATTTATTTTGTCAACAATTGCAATTTAAAAACGGAATTCCCACGGGCGGGCAACTAAAACTGCAACAGTTGTGTAAAAAATTCAACAACTAGCTACTGCAATGCCAATAAAAAATACTCGTTCCATTGACCACAAATTGTTAATCCTACAAACACTTTATAGATCCAATTATATAAAAGTTTAAACTATTTCGCACTGCGGAACACAGTACCATCAGTTGTATTGAACGAATTGCATTCCACTTCACAAGTAGTGAGTTATACCTACTGCCCACTAAGCTATCTACTCTTCAACAGCACAAATAATGGTAGATGATCCTTAATCCCGATAGGGGAACAAACACGCAATAGTTTCTTTATTTTTCCACGAAGCGAACACTTCTTCTTAAAAAAAGGAGACTCATAAAATCAAAGAACACTTCAAATACTGTTCCGTTAAGACTTACAAATATTTTATTCTCATTTTTTTTTCGATTTCTTTCCGTTCCTAGGGGAAACATTTCGTAAGTAATCCAAACTCTGATTAATAATGTTTCAAATAAACTTCTGAGTGCAGCTGCTGGTGAAGCGGTTTGTTTCTTCTGAATGTAGGCAAAAGTTTTGAAGTAGACAAGTTCATGAATTATTAAGAGCATACAATTTTGGTGATAAAGTTAGAACCGTATACCAGACGAAATATTTTCGTAATACTGTCAATATGTCGGACGAAAGGCTTAACCGTAAATTGGACATGTTGCTGATGTTTGGGGGAACAGGTGAAATATGTTTCTAACGCGACGTTATTACATTTTATGGAAGTAATAAATTAGTTTGTGAAAGTGTCCTTATAATAAATGGAATACCTCAAGAAATAAGTGTCGAAAATATCGCCAGGAGTAGTAAGAAGGTGTGTCCTTTTCTCTGTATAATTCTTTTTTGGTTTGGTCATTAAAAATTGTGATTAATTTTTTTAGCGGATTTAGCGACTCTTATCGACGATTTAATTTGCCTCATGATACAGACCAATTAGATACCATTACACAAGTTAGTATATAATGCCGATGACAGGACGAAAGTATCTAATATAAAGTGAATTTTGGATTAATATTAGATTTTGTCCCAGACTACTTTTGCACGGTATGTTGGTTAAGGTCCCCTTCCAATTGCGTGCGCTACCTCGCGTCCTTCCTCTACGGTCCCGTCCCTCGGCTGTGGATTCAAATACTTTCCAGGCTGGAGCATTCGCTGGATCTTCACTCTTCTGACTAGGTATAGATAACGCTGTAGTTCGTCGTTGTATCTCCTCCTCCATTCACCGTGTCTATTCAGGCGGGACCGAAAATTAATCGAAGAATTTTCCTTTCAAAAGAACCAAAGTAACCTCATCTGCTTTTGATAGAGTCCATGCCTCTGCACCATAGAGAGAGTTTTCCGCTTGCATCCCATCATCATGCAAAAACGGGAGAGTTTGGCAGGGATGCCTAAACCATACATTGCTCTGTATAGCTTGTATCGATAAATGCTGTCATAGGCGGCCTTTACATCAATGAAAAGGTGGTGGATATCGAATTGAAGTTCCTAGGTTTTCTCCAAGATCTGCCGCAGTGTGAATATTTGATCGATGGTCTGGTCTGAAGTCACACTGATAGGGACCGACTAGATTGTTGACGAAAGGCTGTTGTTGATGTTAGTTGGCGCAGTTAAGGCTATCTCTTTTCTTGAGGTTCGGGTAAACAATGCTGATGTTCAATTCATCGGGCATATCTACTTTCCTCTTTTCATATTTTACAGATGATCTAAACAGATCGGTGGTGTTAGCTCATCTGCTGCAGTACCAGTAGGTTTGTGGGACATAAGCTTAGATATGACTACCTGCACTTCGTCTACGGTTCATTAAATTTTTCTAGGCATTCTCAGACTTTAAGAATTTATGATGGCAATCATGTGTCATGATAGCAGCTGGGATATCTCTGGAATTATATCTAGCTATATCAAAGTTTGTTTGTTTTTTATCAACATTATCTTAAACACATCCAAATTTATCTATGGTGTAAATTTCAGCTTGAAAAAAGCTGATACTTTTGCTCATATAGATTCCGAATATTTGATTATGGGTCCAAATAGTCCTGCAAATAGATGCTTTATCACTTCTCTTGCAATGTGTGCACCACTTATGGAGTCGGTTTTCATAGGCTTCCATATAGTGTGGGAATCATAAACCGAACTAAATTGATCTAGTTGTGGCGGGTACAGGTTTCTATTGACTTGCCAACACACTAAAATAACCTGAACTCGTATTCATATCCTTGGCCTAACCTTCCCAACCTTCTTGAGACCAAAATACATCCTGAAATGTATCGCCATCACCAGCAAAAGAGCCTCACTAAGGGATAACCCTACGAAAGTTGACAAAGAGGAAGTGCTCTAAGTAGTAACTAATAACATCTGATCTGTCATTCGGTTCTCATGGACATATACAACAAATCCAGCTCTTCGAAGACTAAATTGAAAACTCAAATTGTATTCGTATATTCTTGGGTTCTGTCAGTGGCGGCGAGCTGAACAAGACACGCGTGAGGGTCATAAACATTATGCCCAGCTCATAGCTGATAACATAATAATAAGATCTCATTTATGATGGTTGCCTAAAAGAAAGTCCTTTTGCTTGTCCTCTTATTGAAAACGTGTGCGGCTTACAATGCTCGTCTGGACACTTTTATTACACATTGTTTCACATACTGGATGATATCAGAGATATCCTTTCTAATAAAATGAATGACATTTTCCAGTAAAATGTCGCAATGCGATAGCTTCAATTATAAATGTATTCACTGTCCTCACACGCGCAAAGGAATGTGATGTGATGCACTTTGGAATTCATTCCTCTCTGATGGGGGTGTCAATGTCAAATTACATTTTCTTCTACCACGAGATCTTATTATCACGTCTATTCATTCATGTCCACGTTTCCTCTTACAATAGGAAGCGACCTTTATGCATGGGATAGTTACAAAAATGTGGTTCTCTAATTGCGGGTGCATTAACATTGTAAAGAGTCTTCTCTAGTGGATGTGTATTTAATTACCCCCGCAATAGGGTGGTTTCTTACTTTCTTAGTTCCTTGTAAATAAATTATTTATACTGAAAAGGAAGCAGCTGTGCTGTTTCACAATCCAGTTTATTTATCATTAATTTATACGTCACGGGTTTGGAGTGGGTAGACACAGTAGTGTTTCTATTTTTGAAGAGATAATATCCACTCAGGTTTAGTTCAAAGAAAATTACCTGTTCTCACCACAACTAAAGCGAGCTCTTGGGGTAAACAGAGATCTAAGTTCAAGCTACTTCAAGGTGGGGTAAGCATTCGTAAACGATGAGGCTTGCGTGGTTAATCTGTGATAAACCGTATAAGTGGCGAATTGTGTGGTTATTTTTAGGAATTCAGTTTTAGATGATGACATTTGCAGCACTAGGAAACGAATTCTTTTAGAAACAATTTCTCAGGTTTGGTTACACTCTTGTAGGTAGTAGCTACATATATGCATGCAATGACAGAGCGGTAGTCTGTTAAATTTTTAAGCAGACACATGACACATCACGAAGCTCTATGTGTTAAGTATCTATGCTTTCTTATTTCAGACCAAGGGATTTATTTAATTTCCTCTAAAATTGTTTGAGTTTGGCTTTTAGGAAAATCGATTAACTCCAGAAAAAATGTATTCTACAGCTATTTTTATGTCATTCATTTTGGAAAATGGAAAATGACCACCATGTAGGGTTACCAGAAATCATTTGATGAAATTAGTGATCGAGCATGAAAATTCCCAGACTTTTAAAATAGGATCTAAAAAAGAGTACAAGACTAGGACCAAATAGCGCGTACTATTTGTTAAAGATTACTTTCTCGTTTTCATTGCAGTAGGTACCTACTTCATGTTTTTAGTCCGTGTGTCAATAAAGACGTTCAAGAATCTTGTACTAGTTTAGTAAGTCTGACAGCTCTCTAACTTCATGTTGCTGAGTTTTCATTGGGCTGAACTTATTACGTTGAACAGTTTTCTCAGTTGACGTTTATATCAGCAACATCGACAAATCAAGCCAAGAATTTTTCGACTTACTACTAAGTTGACGTTTTTTTGTGTTAAAACGTGTCTGGAGAACTCAGTTTTGACATTTCTATTAGGTTATCGGAGAGAATGGTAGAGCGCAGTTTGACATTTCGATTGCCCTGACATGACGTAGAGCACCAGTCAGAACACCTTGAGACAAAAAAATAGAATTGTCAAAAAGTGACATACGGACAATTCAAGTTAGTTTTTGCGTTCAGGTAAATTTGAGTCCAGACAATTCAAGTCGACTTACGATTACTAAATTCTTGAATGTGGCCAATTGCGCTGAATAATTATTCTTGGGTGATTATCTGCAAAATCATATGAAAGTGTTTAAAAAAGAAGTTCGCTAAACTCAAATTTTAAAATAGAGATATGTATTTCCTTTGTCAGATACTCCAAATTTTTGCAACTTCCAATTGGGGGAAAGGGGAAAGAGATAAAGAAAATCAATTTCAATTTCTGGGATTTTGGAAATTTTGCTTGGGACTCGAGTTATTGGCGACAAAATATATTTCATATTTTACAAACAAAGATATTGTGTTTTAGATAAATTACGTGAACGGATTTTCAAAATATTGGAAAAAGTTTTTCTCATTGAAAGAAACCCGCATTAAACAACCCAACAAAAAAAATTATTTTTTGGGTGGATTTTTGGCGTCTTTGAAATATTATTTTGCGATATCAAACTTAAGCGAAAGTCGTTCCACTCCCGGGTGAAGGGAAAGCCATCTCCTTTTTGTTTGGTATAAAAGTGACTGGTATCATTGTCAAGCAATTCAACAAAATCTCTATATTTTTATATATATAATTCTTGTACGTGTTTGTAACCGAACTCCTCCTACGCGGCTGGACCGATTTTAATGAAATTTTGTGTGTGCGTTTGAATGAGTCTAAGGATGGTTTAGATTCACTTTTGGACCCGGTAGTGGCGCCGCTATCCGTTTCCACAAAATTTCAAATAAAAAACACTCAACAATAAAAAAAATTTAAAAAGCAAGAATAAGCCCATGAATAAAATTTCAAATAAAACGGCCGCAGAACAATTGACGGACAATGAAAATGTACGAGCAAGCAAAACAACGTTTGCCGGGCCCGCTAGTACATATATACTATTTTATATTTTTAAAGTGATTTCATCCCATTACATATTGAGAACTGTTTTGGACGTACAGCACTAGTCATTTTTCATTCAGTTTTTTCTCTTGATGATGAAAAAATAAAAACCCGGACAATTTAACAACTGCATTCTTAGAAATAATACTGTACAATGAATACTTTCTTCAATAACTCGATGGACAGTTTGAGTTGAGAGGTGGTGGCACTATTATATTGAAAATTATATGTAGAGATAAAGGCTTTGCGAACCATGCTTTTTTGAAAACAATGATGTTTCATGTACAAGCTGTCATTGACGGTCTCATTTCTCTTCTGTTTTGAAGAAGTACGACCCGAAGATTCACTAGAATGGTTTTACTAGGATTTATGAATAGTCCTTCCAAATTACACCATTCTGAGACATGTAGCAGTGCGCTCTGCATACTACAAGTAATGGCAGCACTGATATGAGCTAGCCACTGATGATGATAGCTAGGTCGTCAGAGTAGCCGATGGCGGTATAGCCTAAGCTATGTAGACTGACTAGTAGACTGTCGATGACTTGTGACCACAAAAAGAGAAAAAAGAGAGTACTCCACCTTGGGGACAGCCTTTCGCTGCGGTCACAGACTCCAACACACCTCCAGAGGAGGATATTATTATATGACTTTCCAACATGGCTCTGATCCACTGGTTGGTCGAGTCTTCAATAACTTTACATCTGATCCCCTTAGCGATCGAGTCATAACCGGTCATATTGTCGAAGGCACCCTCAACGTCTAAGAAGGCACAAAGGGCAATTTCCTTAGATCGGAATGTTTCTTCTATCTTGCTTACAAGATAATGAAGAGCACCCTCAATGGATTTATCCTTTCTGTACGCAAATTGACTTGATCGAAGAGAGGTAGATAAACCCAACTGCCCTGTAATATGAACATCGATAAGCCTTTCCATGTTTTTAAGAACAAAGGATGTTACACTGATAGGTCTGTATGATTTAGGTAGTTCACTTGGCCTGTTGCCATTTTTTGGGATGAATATCACCTTCAAATGTCTCCAGGAGATAGGAATATATCCCCAGTTGTAACTTGCTCTAAATAAGGGAATAACTACAGGAAGTATGACGTCGATAACCCTCTGAATTAGAGCTGGAAATATACCGTCACCCCCGGGTGCCATCTTACCTTGTCTGGGCTAAATATCTTGCCAACTAAATAATTTACCCTACTTAGTAACAGAAAGAAATTTTCTTTCTTCGCAAACGTTTAAGAAGCAATGTATTTGAAATTATATACTAAATGAAATGAAAAAAAAAAGTATAGGTAGAAATGAGTTGCATGGCCATAACGAAGACACAAAACGTTAATACGGTGCTGGTGCAAACCATTACTGCTCCAGATATGTTTCTATCTTTTGAGACCTTAATTGTTAGAAGTAGCCAATATGGGTTCTAACTTTTGAAATAATCAAAGAAAATTAAAACCTGTCGTCGTTTTCCTTTCGCGCGAAACGAAAATGTCGAAGCAAAACGTTCGGGCAAACGAAAATTTATTGAACATTTTCATCTTACATAATCGCAACCCAGTATTTCAGAGCCCTCCATCGTGTCCTTAGGCTAACTGTACTCAAATGTAAATGTGAAAATAAAAAATCGATTTTTAAATTCATGCCAACTTTAATATTCAATGTGAAAAAATCAAAACGAAGAGTTGAATTTTCAAAGTAAGCAAAGCATAGTTCGCAACATTTGCGCGTGGGCGAGCGTGTGGGAGTGTGAGAACGTGCTTTCTCATTTAAATTTTCCAGGATTTGATAATAGAATGAGGTAGCCCACTCGCCTGGAGCAGTGCCTATTCCTCCCTATTCATGCCGGCTGATGAGTTGAAATGTTGGATGATTGTTTTGTTCCGTGGGCTCGCTGTGGTGTTTCCCGTGTTGCATGTCAATAGTGCCCACGCACGAAGATTTGAGTATCATATGCGAGTACACATAATGACATTTCCAACATGCATCCTGTCGTTTATTATTATTTTAAATCCTATGTTAGGAACTGGTGAGAAATAAAATTGACTTGGAAAGTTCAATTCAAACAAGGGGTAGTAGTTGTATAATTATATGTACAGATTAATCTGATATCCATTGGTGCTCACTGCTCAGTAAAACCCAACGTGCTGCGATTAAAATCCGATATCTGACTGCAGAGATTGAATTTAAATACCGAATGGTTTACCCAGATACCCCATTCATTAATTAAAAAAAAAGAGAAATCAATAAGCCAATAAATCATTAACTTTACAAGCTAATTGGCCGAGGTTTATACGAGAAAATAATTCAGAATAAAATTGAGTTATTAGTGTACTCGTATTGGGTTTCAATTAATTTATGCTAATTAAAATAATATTAATCCGTACATTTCATGCAGTGCTCGATTGGTGGCAAAAATAATTGTAATGTGCGAGACACCATGAATATTTGACACATTTTATTTAAAAGGTGTGCACTCATAAAGCACCAGTACCTACTGTCAATACTCAAATTTGTTTTCTATCTTAACATTAAGCCTACAAAAATGACCCTTTTCGTGTACATTTATTTTAGAATTACATAGTTCCGCCCATTTAGGGATAGCATGTGTCCACAGATTTACCCTTCAACTGAAAATGCCATAAAAAAGCAATCAAATCTGTCATTTTTCGAAAATTAATGACAGCAAAGTTTTGGCAAAATTGCGTGACAAGCAAAACGTTGACGCACAAATTGTCCTGTTTCTTTTTGAATAGCTTTCAGGCACGATATTTGGCCAATTTTAACAGCGAAACTTTTGCTGTCATTGACCACTTTTGTGACGGTGTCGTGTTGACAGATGAAAAAAAAAATCGCACAGTAAAGCTATTACACCCTTAATGAAAATTTCAGGAAAAAATTTCATTACTTTTGATTTTAGACCGCACCGTGTCCCTTTTTCGTATAATGAACTTTAACTTCCTCTCTGTGTATGCTTAGCGTTTGATTGTATTAAGGTACTAAAACTGTGTCACTGGGGATTAAGTGTTCCCTGAATCCGAGAGAGATTTATTGAATGTACACAATTTGCATGGAGATATAATTTTGGTTAGGCGCCTCTAGGGACGCCGCATTTGGGCATGTCAGACAGAATCCATCAAATTGTTTACACTGGTCATTATGAGAATGATTTACGATTATTGTGCAAGAAGTGAGTTGTATTTGTGGATCAATCAATCAATATTGTATTTTTGTACAGGGCTAAATAGCAAACAAAAGATTATAGATAAATTATGGTGTCATTTCCTTTGAGAAGTAACATTGAAATTCTTGCTCAATAATGATATATATTTTTGTTTATTTCCGAGTGGTTCAAATTTTAATGACAATGACATTGCTTAAGGCATCCGTTGATTACGGCATGGACCTGTGATTCCAGGAAAGCCCACAAAAAAAAAAATCGAACGGGGTCAAATCGCTCGATCTTGGTGACAAATTCATGTCACGTTTGGCTATGGATCACTATACCCTTTTAAGGTGCCTGTCCATTTGAGAGTACTTTCGCTAGTAAACTCTCGAGAGTTACTCTCGGCTGACTGTCCACTGGAGAGTAATATTTTCCAAATTTTAATATCGAGAGTTCTTTGATAGAATTTTGAGAGTTTTATACCTGAAAGTGCTCTCATAACCGTGTCCACTTGATATTTCTTCTGCTAGTTATTCGTTAAAATGGTGTGATTTATCGTACATTTTCATGATTATTTACACGACGTGTATTTTTATTATTGTCAGTTTGTGATATTTTTCTATTTATACTACATATACATAATTATTAAAAAGTGTTTTTTTTTTTCATATTGTCAGACATATTCCCAAAGCAGAAGCAAGTAAAAAGACCGCAATTTGGTCCGAAAAACACAAGTCCTTACTCTGGGGATTTTGGAAAGAAAAGTTTCAGGAATTAACAGAAATATCAAATAAAACACTTAAAGTTTGGTGGAAACGGCTTTCGTGATTTATAATTCACTTCGGCTTAAACACGATGGTGGGGACATGTTATTACGAGCAAAAAGTTGAAGCTACTTTATTGGCACTTTTCTGAAAAAAGAATGAAAAATAAAAGCTGGATTAAACTACGGGTAGATCGTCGTCGTCAACTCACTTTGACAACAAGTGAAATAGAATATATAATTCAATCTGTTGACCCCTAAATTTATAAAAAGAGTACCAAATTAAGGGAAGTCATACCAGTAAGTGAGCGTATATTAGTAACACTATGAGTTAATTTATTTCTCCGATATCCAATGTACTGCCATGCCGACTCTCGACAGCTACTCGCAAAATACGAACCGTGTTGGAATTTTGAGAGCTAATCTCCGATAGTGATCAGAACATGTGTCCAATTGCGAGTGACTTTCAAAAGGCTCGAATCTCGAGAGTAAAAAGTTAACTCTCCGCGAACTACTCTCAAGACTGTGTCCACTTGCGAGTTTGCTCTCGAGAGCTGCTTGAGAGCTACTCGCAGCATTTTTACTCTCAAATGGACACCCACCTTTATGAATGTCCATTTAAGGTGTCCTCCCTGCGGTACGTAGCCTCGTCTAAAAGAAATCGGTTAGCAAGCATCGTTCTGTATAACGCTCGCCGTTGATGGTGCGAAGGCTTTACAAATGTCATTTTCAAAAAAGTCTACGGTCCAAAACCTCAAACAGTAACTTTTTGTGAATGCATTGCCGCCTGGTGAACCTTTGTGTAGCTTGTTAACATATCCATTCATCCAATATAGGTCTTGTCACTAAGAATGATTTTTTTCGGGAAAAACTGGGGTCCTCTTCCAAACGATCCGAATCCGAAGTCCAGTCAGCGAACAATCGGCCTTATCTATACGGTCATTAACTTTAAGCCCTTGAGTCAGTTGGATGTCGTTCCGTATTTAAATTTGCCCTCCAAACTTTGGGGAGTCGGCTTTGAAGGGCTACTGCGCGTCTGCCGTAAAATGAGCGCAAGGGGCGCAACGTTCGCACTTGCGAACACTCATTTTAATAATAAAGTCTTATCATTTGGACGTGTTGTTCTATAGTGCTTGTCATCCAGATTCGACAGACGCCACCATAACAAAATGGCCGCCACAGGTTGCCTACATCGACCTATTCCAATTAAAAAACCCTTTGTTACAGCTACAAAAACAATTTTGTAAATTTTTAAAAGACAATTCAGTGCTAAAAACTTTTTGTAATTTTATGAACCCACAAAAAAATTATTTTTCCTTAAACTCGAAAATTATGAAAAAATGTTGTTCCAATTACTTAAAATGCATTTCTTCTTAAAACTTTCGCCAAAAATAAAACACAACTTTTATTTTTGATAAATTTTTTAATAATTATGTTAAAAAATTTGTACACCTACGATTAATGGAAGTAATTTAATTTTTTTGGACCATTAGATGTGAATACTTTTTCCCTTCCAATCCTTTTTATTTTCGGCAACAGAATAAAGTCACACCGTGCTAAATCCGGAGAATACGGTTCTGGGCGAATTTCATTAATCCCCAAGAGCTCAAGAAAGTTGTTGGTTTTTTAGTAGTGTGCGCAGGCGCATTGTCGTAGTGCAAAACGTGTATTGGCCTTTACGGTAGGATTTGCATCTTCTGGGCTCCATACCATGGGCTGCTATTTGGTTTCCCGGTCGTACTTGTAAAACCAATATTCGATCTTGTTGAAGCAGCTTGATTCTCCATTTACAAACTTATCCAGGAAATATTGAACACGAACACGAGCCTCTTTTTGCTGACTACTTCGAATATTTCAGGATATTTTAAAATTAATAAAAATAAATAAATAGGCGGCGCAACAGGCGGTAGACACCCAAGGCCTAGCTTCTCGCAACCATTCGTTTTGTGTGAGTTTTTATTTTTGGAACGAATGGAAGGGACCTACAATTTTATGCCGAGTCCGAACGGCTTAATTGAGAAGCTTTTTCAGGACAGTCATACTCTCGGATGTTTGTCAGACGTTCGCGAGAGGTGTCGCAGTAGAAAAAACCTTAAGATGTAATTTGTGTTTTTCCGGGGATCGAACCTGGGATCCCTCGCACAGTAGTCCAGCACACTAATCACTGCGCTACTGCGCCCAAAATTCATGCCGGTACTAAAAGAACTGTACACGAGCAGCCTCATACTTGGGTATATACCAAGAAAAGAACTCTACACGAGCAGCCTCATACTTGGGTATATACCAAGAACATGGAGAGATGTGAAGGTACAGAAGCATCAGCAGGGGGGTTGCAGGGGGGCAGCATGGTCCCCCATATCGATCTTACTGGTTTTACGGCGTTTATGACATTAGTTCACATTCGAATGTGAATGAACACCATATGCCATTAGTTCACATTTAAGTGATGGCTTATGTTCTCATTTCAAAATGAATGAAAGCCATAATTGGATTATGGCGTTAATTCGCATTAGAAAGTGAATTACCGCCATTATGGCGTTAGTTCATATGGCCTTCGTTCACGGTACCACAAAATATAGCCGTATTTACAGACGGAACTAAAATGGACACTGGGTTAGGGTCTGGTATCTTCTCTGAATCGCTGGGTATATCAAAATCGATATGCCTTCCCGACCATAGCAACGTATTCCAAGCAGAGGTCCTGGCAGTGACAACAGCAACCCATGAGTCTGTGGTAAGGGCAATACCACCTGGAGGTATTACCTTCTTTATCGACAGCCAGGCAGCAATAAAAGCCATAACTGCACCAGAAATAAAGAACTCAAGGCTCTTGGTACACAGCATAAGGCACAAAGTATCGCTCTGCTGGGTTCCGGGACATGAAGGCATTCCAGGCAATGAGAATTAGACGAATTAGCAAGACAAGGTTCGACAGCTGTTTCAGAAAAAGCTGGTCCCTCTGTGAACACCCCGCCTTGCATACTCAAGCTCGAAGCAGGGAGAAAAGCCACAAGAGAGGCAAACGCAAGATGCACTACCTTAAATACTTGTAAGCCAAAACAGAGAATATAATACGGAAGGATAGGAAATCCCTGTCCACTCTCGTAGGTGTCATAACGGAGAACAATACTCGGCGGTATACCATATGAAGAAAATGGGCCTACCGGAAGAACAACTCTGTAGAGGCTGTAGTGACGAGGAAGTTCTTGAGGATAAAACCCACGTCCTATGTCACTGACCAGGTCTCCAACACATCAGGTGTAAATTCCTAGGGAGTCACTTCTTCAATGACGAGCTTTCCAGCACATCAATAGACAAGATAATGAAATTCGTCAAATCAACAAGATGGTTTGTATGTAGCAGCATAGTAAGTAATTTGAATACCAGGGTTATAATGGGTAAGGGTCAACCTCTTTCCCCTAAGGCCATCACAATGGGTCAGTATTGACCTGAGTGTGGCACGGAGAAATCCCCGCCAACCCACAAACCTAACCTAACCTAAAATTCGTGACACAGCCATGGAATTCGATCCCAGTTAGCCTTTAGCCTTCACCAGAGCCACATTTGTATCGTCGTTCGGGTATATGGGCCGAGAATTTTGACTGGCGTGAGTTGACTTCGAAATCGGAAGAGAATGACAAAACGAATTTATTTCTATGTTGGCGGTGAAACTTCAACCGAACTTACGTGTGGCGTATTGTTTTTTCTTAAAGTTCCAGAATAGTCTGGCACACTTTTGCTTAGTACATAAAAAACAAGTTAATAATGAAAAAAACTGTCCTAGGAGCAAAATCCGCATGCAATCATGTTTTTTGTCCGTGTATAAAGTTATCTATTGAAATGCAAACGAAATCGGATCCACCTGATTATAAGTAAATTCATTGAAAAGACGATTTATTGAGTTTTATCACCTCCTGAATCTTGATATCTACTAAATCTAGTAGATTGTTAACATGAAATAAAAATACCTATTTATGCTTCAAAGAAATAAACCTTAGGCACGCAACAGGGTTAAATGAAGGAAAATACTTCTTAGCAAGCAAACAAAAAATAACTCACCCCGGATTGAAAATGAAAATCCGATTTCCTGTAAAAATAAACATAAAGGAAGTTGACATAATTCCTATTTACAAGACTGACATAAAATCAATGCGACTCAGTCGGCGCGCACAAAATATTCGATGTAGGTATATAAAGAAGTAAACAAAAATTAGGATCAAAGAATAATGTCAGAAAATAAAATTAGAGAAGGATTACTTGGAACTTTGTCTTCTAGATCATTAAATTCTTGATTTTTACCTTAAGACTTTAACATGATTTCGATTTATAAACGCAATAACAAGTTAAATGAAGTGAAGTCAAGTTCCTCGAAGAACGAATTTATCAAAATTTGATTAGTGTTCTCGAATATTTTTGTGCCCTTTCATGTAGCTGATCTTCTCTCCTTATGGTCGGAGCGGCCAACATGGAGTCATGCCTCAAGGGTGGCAGTTTCTCAGAGTCTAGTGGTTCGCCTTCCACACTCGAAACGAATAATAGGTTCCAATCATATGTCCCGCAAATCCTTGGTTTTTCGACAATTGCATCCACTTCTGAAAGGCTAATGCCAAATTTTTTAGCTCACAGGAAAATACCTATAGGTTGTTGGGAAAGCTATCAAATATCGACTAGATAATACTTGGCAGTCATCTTATAGATAGACCAAGGCTGAAATGGTTCGGTTAAGTCCAAAATCTCTACCCTACGCGTTTGGGCATTGCACTTGATTACCTTGAGTCGGTAGTGGAAGATCTAAGGACAAAACCTTTGCATTGCAATAATCACTTAGGTAAACATTTTAAACGAGTTCTCTCATAATGTGGGTATATTTGCGGAAGCTGTTCATTTTGTTGTCCACTTCAAAGGAAAATATTAAAAGGACAGTCTGTTTGCATAGGTCTTCTTTGCAAAACGTTTCGTAAGAAGGTAAGTAGTGTGTTTGCCTATTTTGGACTTCCGGGTGTTTAATTTTTAAGATATTAGGATTTAACCATTTAAAAATTAACAAGCTTTGGAGACCCAAATTTAGCTTGACTGGACAACTTGTGAAATTCATCGCTCGAATATTAAATAAAATTGCAGCTGTATGGAAGTTTAACAAACAAAATAACGAAATAATGACAAGTGGATAATGGATATGTCAAAAAGCAAAATATCCCACAATATGCTACAGACAAACAAATTTTATATAAGCCGAAGGATTTAGGCAAGAAGTCGTGTGAGTCTAACACGTTCATGGCGAGCTATAATTATCCTAGCGAAACTTATAAAGTTATGCAGAATGACAATGGAGAAAGTTCGCTGCTTCATTACTGTACTGATGGAAACAATTTCTATACGAGAAAAAAAGAAGACAAGTTGATGGGCTGTCATGAGCCTTATTTAACATCATAGTTCCGAAAATTGGCCAAAACTCGAAATTCAACACCGGCTGCATATTGCATAATATTCCAAAAGTTTGTGCAGCTATTTCCACAAATCGATAACATTGGCAGAACACAATAGGCTGTCAGGATGTCGCTGGTGCATTTGCAAATATTGGGAAAGAAGCGAGAAACGGAAAATGGACTTAGTTATGGATGAGAGCTGAACCAAGTAATCAAAAAGAGACATACAACATTGACAACAGCTATAAATTTAAGGAAGTTAAGGATTGGTCTACCTCGGTTATGGTATAAAATCTAAAGAGGTCATCACATCAGAAACCAAGAAGAGACTATGCTTGGCATTCGATGTTCCTTTGAAGAAGGTAATTAAGGTAGTAAGGATTTGTACCAAGAAATGCTGAGCAGATTTTATAAGATCCTCATCACCACAGTCCAGATTCTTGGTCATTTTTAACACGAAATTTGTTCAATTATTTTCGATCCCGTTTGCGTTAAAAAAATCTGCAGATTTAATTGTGAGTTCCTCGTGCTGTATAGCGATATTGACTTCATCAGAAAGGTGTCAATCGATCAACTAATATGGCTAAGGCATATAGAACAATAGAACAAAAGGACTTCAACGTTCCATCTATTCCAGTATTCGCTTTTAATCCGGTGGAACGGGTTGAAAGCCTTAGGCTGCCCTCAAGTAAAAGGTATCGCAATCAGTTTGAAGTGCTGAATTGGAGGCAGTGTTAGCCAATGACTACGTTAATAGTGGAGGCATTGCAGTGTCAATGGTGTCAGACCTAAAAGAGAAGCGAATTATGTCAAAGTTTTCCCACCACTTTACCAAAAGAAATGAAAAGGGACCTGATGATATGGTGCGGTGTGTTTTAAGTATCTTCCAATTAAAAAAAAAAACAAGTGAAAGTGTTATCATCGGCCTGGCCGATGCTTTGATACCCTCCACTGCATAAAAGTAATGCAAAATGTTTGCCAGTCTAATGTTGGTTTTGTATGGGAGGTACCAGAACTACCTGACCGACATAGCCCATTTTTAATACCAACCTGAGGACCGTAAAAATAAGATCTCTCACAAAATTTCAGTTGACTAAGTCGATTCGTTTGGACGCTATCGTGATTTCAACAGACGTAGATACACATGGGACTAATAGTGGTTTTGTATGGGAGGTACCAGAACTACTTGACCGACATAGCCCATTTTCAATACCAACCTAACGACGGTAAAAATAAGTCCTCTCACAAAATTTCATTCCCCTAGGTCAATTCGTTTGGACGCTATCGTGTTTTCAACAGACGGACAGACAGACAGACGGACAGACAGACAGACGGACATGGCTAAATCGATTTAGAATGTGATCCTGATTCAGAATATATATACTTTATAGGGTCTCCTTCTTGGCGTTACAAATGTAATGACAAAGTGAATATACCTTCCTGTGGAGGGTATAAAAAGGAGAGGTATGTAATGGTTGAGGCCCAAGTCCATTCCGGATATATGAGCTAAATAAGTAAAGAAGTAAGAACTAAGACTCTCGGGAAGAACTTCTTCCTCCAATCGAGCTAGTTTTAAACCGCTGTCTTAAGTTCCTATGGTTCTGTATGGTTCCATAGCTTGATGTGAGGCTGTTAATTCCAACCTCAATTTTTGTCTCAATTGTCTACCTTTAAGTGACCAATTTCCAAACAAATAATACTATGTTCTTTGTGAATTTAAACATAGAACAGAGCATTATATGCTTGGTGGTCACTTAAATCTACACAACAACTAGGAATGGAAACGCTTCTGCACCTATAACCCAAATTACGAAGTACCTACATAATGGCAGCCAAATGTGCTACACCAGGCTAAGAGAAAACAAAAACTTGGAAGCGTGATCCTATCAATTGTTCGCGCAAAATTCACTTAGCCTTCTTATAGTCAGAGCAAATTTTTGCCACGACTAAAAGAAGGCTAGGTTAGGTTAGCTTATGTTATGTAGGGCTGTGTGATGGAAGAAAACTCAGAAAGATCAAAAAGCTACCTATGGCTGGCTGGGGAACCAGCAAAGTACCTATTCGCAATGAAATGAAAGTTTGAAAAGAAATTAAAAGTCTCCATACCAGAGAGACTAATCGTTTGGACAGTAGGATTTGCTTTATTGCGTTCCTTTATACGCGTCGTAGTAAAATATAGCCAGATAGTAAATAAGCTGGTCAGATGCTGATCTGAATTTGACATGATGTCAGCTTTCAGACCAACTCTCAACGCAGCTATATTTATTGATGGATTCACATCAAACTTGGTTAAGAAACAATGGAACAACACGGTGCCTGTAACACAACGCGACAAGTAGTTGTCGGACAAGCGATTTTCGACAACTTGTAAAAAATTGTGTAACACAAAACGACAAGTCCCTGAACATTTCGACAATTGTCGCGATGAAAGATGACAAGTGGGAAATTATGGTGGCAAAAATGTATAGTAATTCATCAATTGAGAACGGTTGGACCGATTTGGCTCAAATTTTTTTCAGTTGTTCGTAATTGCCAGGAGAAGGTTCTTCTGAAAGAAAATTTTGAAAAAACCCTCCGGAAAATTCGGGAAATTGGAAAAATCGAAAATTGAGAACGACTGGGCCGATTTGGCTCAAATTTTTTTCAGTTGTTCCTTATTGCCAGGAGAAGGTTCTTCGGAAAGAAAATTTTGGGAAAACCCTCCGGAAAAGTCGGGAAATTGGAAAAACCGAAAATAGATTTTTTTGTATGGAATTTTGTGTTGTAACAGTCATCAATCAACAATAATTATAATAATATAATACACACATTCATTTTTTCTAAGAACCATTATATTGACAAATTCATTTATTCATTTAATATTTTTCCTTTTATTATTATTTTAAACTTACTGAATTCTATTATTACTCATGTAAAATGCAATACAAAAAAAATTCATAATTAATCAATTAATTTTAAAAGTAAAATTGTAACGTGTAGTTCCTTTATCCACAAAATAGAACCAAAGCAACGGGAGCATAATAAAAACATTTAAAGCAAAGCACACGAAAGTGACCGTTACTATTTTGGGTATAAAAGGGCGACACGAATTAGTCTAGTTGCAGTCTGATGAATAAAATTGAATTGAACATACAACAAAATAGTTGGAGTCTCTTTATTTTTATTTGTTTTGGAACTGTTCTCACGCAATAGTAGTAGACAGGTTGAACGAACACTTGGTCGCCTGGCTCTAATCATCGTCATCATTATCGTCGTTCGCTGCTGATACCTGGGAAGATTTTTTTTCTGAGTATATAGAGCAGTAGACAGGCTGAACAAATTATTTGGTCGCCTGGCTCTGAATCTCTTCGTCGCATTCCATCGCCACGAGGAGTTTGGTTTAGACACTGGACAGCTCTACGTGTACATACACACACACACCCACCACCCCGCAAGCTAACCGTTTACTTCAGTGTGCAATTGTTCCGGAATGGATTTTCGAATGGAAAATGATGTAAAGGCGGAAAGAATCCCGAAAACGAGATTCCAAAAAATTATATAAAATGAAAAATTTGCGCATCTCGTTTTCGAGATTCTTTATTTTGTTTTGAATGTAAAATAGACAAGTGTTTGACCATTCCATTTACCGTAATAATGTTTTGTAATGTTGCGCTGCAATTCGCAATGTGCATTCAGTTGTGCTGATATCATATAGTGTGATAGCTGACCGACTAGATTTTAGCCAGTGAACATCGTAATACAAAGTGAGTAGAAAAAGAAAACTTTACGGACTTGCAGGACTTTACGGTCCTGCATACTCCCCTAATTATTGGTCGGTTTGTAACCTTTTGAAACAAAATCTGCCGCGGACACAGAACAACGTAGAGGCGTGGCTCCGCCGCCGGCTGCTAGTTCTCGCAGGGTTTTCACACATTGGCGTATATTCACTGATTGCTGTTTTATGTGAAGAGCAAATCCGTGTGAAAACATTAAAATAATTGCCGGTGAGATGCAACAACTAAGAAAACGTTATGTTATGTGACATAAAAACTCCACTCATCTTAAATAAATGTGATTGATCTCAATAAAATTCCACTTGAGCAAGTACTTAGGCTGGCTTAACTCTCTGAAAAGCTGCTTCAATATAGTACGGCATTGTTCTCATATTCCTCATATAAATTGAAATAAACAATCTTCATCAATATTCCGTAGGCGACGATTCCACTTCTGATGATAACGCACCTCTCCTATAATAGGCAAGTGAAATTACCAAAAGCCAAAACGGACAAAAGCAGCACTGCTCAACTCGTTGTTTGACTTCACTCAATTAATTTCATTTTTCTATTGTCTGGCTCACCGTTTATCACGAATAAAACTTTTCTTTAGCTCATCTTGTCAAAAGGAGCAGCGTAATTCAATTAACTTCTAACCAAACAGTAAGGAGAAAAAAAACCAAGAACACCCCCCCAAGCTCTATTGCTGTCGATAGCAGAATCAATTATTTCCCAGGACTCGTGACGTGGGCTGGTCTATACTTATAGCCATGCATTTATTAGTTGTACATATTTGCCTTTGCACTTTGCATGGGATAAAGTGGACGCTACATGCACAACACATACACAAAAGAAAAACTAAAACGACTATACTATCTATTTATCTCCCACATGACCTTCCACATATAGGACACAGCAAAGTGTGCATCGATAATTTTTGCTGTACGTTTCTGACGGCTTTCCGACTTTCGATAGTAGTTCAAAAGGTTCAACCCTGAGCAGTGGGTATAGGTATGTCATGCTCATGACATTATGTGCACATGTTGGACAACAAAAACACTATAAAAATGACACATTTTCTGCTATTTATTTATTAAAATCCATTGGGAGGTACAATAGAAAGGTTTGGCCGGCATCCTGAATAACGACAGTAGGGAAGATCCATTTCGATTCAGTCACTACCAATATAATCTCGAGACGACCCCAAGAATTGCTCGTCTAGCTGAGGCGTTTGTTTTTCACCACAAAATTTATCCAAAAGGTAGATTATATTAAATTGAAATACCACCACGACTGCAACTATACACAACAAAGCCCTTGGGATACAAGAGCATGCGGGAATGGAACCCTTAAAAAGATACGACGAAAAGTTATTGAAGGTGCATACACGTGTTGCTTTGAAATCCTTGAACGAGGTTGTTTTCTATGGATGTTAATTCCCCTACGGGCATGCTAGATAGTGACTCTTGGATGACACGAGAGGTAAAATATATTTATTTCGTACACAGAGACAAATTTCCTTGCAAGTACTCTGAGGCGTCCTGTTGCAATTATTTTTAATGAACTAATTTGTTAGTTTGTGTATATACGTATGTTTTTTGTAATGAAGTTACAGTAGTTCGCTCTAAGGCTTTGTGGTTGGGAAAAACTTTTAACATTCCCAAGCTATAGATGATGATGATTGGGCTTTATGTCACTTGGCTTGAGGATAACCCTATTGCAGAAGGCAAGGTATTTTTTGAGTTTTAATTAATAAAACAAGACTACACTAACTGAGAATTGTTAAGGTTAAGGAAATGTGTTTACATTTGGGAAACACAAACGAGTTTGCTTCGAAGGATGGAACTTTGATTTAAGAGTTTTAGACAAAGATTTAGACAAGCAGTGTAATTTTAATTACATACTTTGTTACCTAAATGAAAGAAATTTTAACGCATGTAAATAAATTTTGTTAAGAGCAGGCTTAATGCATTTGGGTTTTTTTTTTTTCAGTTTCAGCAAACAAAAATTGTTTCCCCATTCCGTCTATATATGGAATGTATTTGTCTCACTCGGATAATGCTTCTCTTTGAAAATGGGTAAACGGTAAAAGTGAAATAGTAACAAACAACGATATTAAATGTAATTTCCAAAGTCTCTTTCCTTCTTTTATAGTTTGTTATGTAAAAGTTTTAGTGTAAGGCCTTACAGTGTCCACTTTTGGGACTCCTCCGGTAAGAAGTACGTATAACTACTGTAAGGCGTGTAAATTATTTGCAGTCATAAAACAGGACAACAGCGCACAAACAATCAATGCACTATGTACGGTGCGTCGCAACAAAACAAAAATAAAACCAATGAGAGTTCACACTCTTTCTCACATTGTATTTGTATTCCTTTTCGCTGATCGCAGCGTGGGGAATAGTCTGGAGACTACACGTCGAAATGTAAATAGGATCACAGCTGTGCAATGCACACATGAAAACACAATCACTGTACCGTTGAATTGGGTGTGTTGTTTGGAAGATTTGCTAGATACTTTTCGATGTCATTCAGTTAGTGATAAATAGGTAGTTGAACAGTGAGGTGGTTAAAGAAATAAAGTGGTGAAAGATCAAAGTTATAGAGACAATAAACAACGAAATAGAGAAAGGGTGAGTTATCACTGAGCCTACATTTGCATTGTTTAGAATTGTGTCTTAAATTTATATATTAGTGAGTTATCTCCGACCTGTTTGTGTAATTATTCTGGTGTTGGTAAAGTGCGACGGTTCGCATATGACGGTTGGTTGAACATATTGTTGTTTGTACTTGGTAGTGGTTCTAGCCTAAAGTGGTAGTTGAGCGAGATAGATCACTCATTTGATAAGGGATGGGAGTGCGTGGTCCTCCCTGTCAATGCCGTTGAGTTGGATGCTATCTACGATCCTATCACTGCTTCGTCGGCTCGCTGTGGTGTTTCCGCTTGCCTTACAATAGCGTCCACACACGAAGATGTGTGTATTCCTGCTCTGTGTGCTGTGTTCGCATCAGACACAGTCAGCTCATCCGAGAGCGGATGGGCAGTCGGCATTGCTCCCAGTCCGTACCGTTGAGTTGGTTGGTGCGCTATGGCTAAATGATGTCTTCGTTGGCTCGCTGTGGTGTTTCCGCTTGTCCAACATTAGCGTCCACACCGGAGATGTGTGTATTCCTGCTCCGTGTGCTGTGTTTGCATCAGACACAGTCAGCTCATCCGAGAGGGGATAGGGAGTGGCCATTCCTCCCAGTCCGTACCGTTAAGTTGGTTGGTGCGCTACGGCTAAATATTGTCTTCGTTGGCTCGCTGTGGTGTTTCCGCTTGCCTGACAATGATGCCCACGCATGAGGATGTGCTTATTCCTGCCTCATGTGCTGTGTATGTATCATAACATTTCTCACCTCATCACCTTATTCGCTGTTGTTGTAGACTAATATTTCTTTCTTGCATTTTATTTGTTTAGCAAGTTGGGCTCATGTATCTTTTTTGTCTTTACTTTTGGTTACAGTTGATGATGACGAACTATTGTCCACGACCGGAGGAGACCGCGCCAAAAATTATATACATAATCAGAAATGAATTAACTTAAAAGATTTCTCAATAAAAAAAAATATTGTTCATTGTTAATTTTGGACTTTCTTACACTACAAAATCACGAAAATTGGATAAATATTTCTTGAATTATGGAGGAACAAAGAAACAGACCTTGCATTTAATATAGTAGTATGGATGATGCTTGCGTTTACGCTCACATGTGTAGGAAACTGCGAAATAACGAACATTTTTCAAAAATTCAATTTAACATAAACATTCATGCGTCTCTTATTCAATGGATTAGAAACTACCTTTCTGGCCGTTCAATTCAAGTTGTTTTGGATGGTTTCAAGTCTGAAACTCACCATATAAATGCTGGTGTCCCCCAAGGCTCCGTTTTGTCTCCGACTCTCTTTCTCATTTTTATAAATGATCTCTTGTCTGCAACATCTAATCCAATCCATTCCTTCGCTGATGACAGCACACTTAGCTTCTCATATTCTTTCCAGGACTCACGTCCCTGCTCTTCGGCCGTAGAACTGGAACGGCAACGTATGTTAAGCTCATTAAATTCCGACCTTGACAGCATTTTAAAATGGGGTTCAGCCAATAGAGTGGAATTTAATGCTTCGAAAACACAATGCTGTCTGCTGTCTCTAAAGCGAAACCCGGACCTACAGCCATTATCCATGAATGGCACTTGCATCACCGAAACCGAAAGACTTTCCATTCTCGGTATGTGCGTTCATGACAACCTACGTTGGAATGACCATGTACACGAAGTCGCCAAGAATGCTGCGAAATGTCTAGGTTTTCTCAAAAGGTGCAAGAAATATTTTACCCCTTCTGATCTGGCTACAATATACAAGGCGTTCATTCGCCCAAAACTTGAGTACAATTCTCATATCTGGTCTGGTGCGCCCAAAACCATATTGCGCCTACTGGATAGGATCCAGAATCGTGCGTTAAAACTTATCGGAGACATAAATATCGCGAACTCTATTAATTCGCTCGAACATCGCAGAAATGTTGCGTGTCTCTCGCTGTTTTATCGCTTTTTTAACAAACAGTGCTCAAACGAAATCGCCAGCTGCATTCCACCCCTTTAGAAATTCAACCGCAATACTCGCCGTGCTAGGAATGCTCATCAGTTTACCATTCAGCCTATCTTCGGTCGTACTATGAAATATAGAGATTCATTCATAAGCCGTACAACACGAATGTGGAATGCTTTACCAAACTCTGTTTTTCCTCCTTGTTACAATTTACAAACATTTAAAACCAATGTGCATCGGTATCTCCTATCATATCTATCCTCATTTCCTTAACGCCCGCGCTGTGTAGTTCACCCTACATTAAAAGAGTAGTCATACCCTCTTGAGCGCGTGTTTATTATAAAAAAAAAAAAAAAAAAAAAAAATTCAATTTAACGTAAACAGTTGAAGAGGGCCTGGCACATGTTCACGGTTCCCATTACCGCATCAAGCGGCCATCATTCCTTCGCTCAGGTTATGAGTACGATTTTTAAAACGTTCTAGGTCATCGATTTTAATTAAAAGGTTCATAAACAACTTAGGGGCCTTCGCAAATAGAGCGGTGCGAGGTTGCTTGCTTTGCACTTGGGTCCAGCTCATGGGGAGACACAACATCAAACTCTTCGCCTTATTTCTGCCATGGGGGCATATACTGAGGGTATACTGTACGAAATTCGAGCCTCGCAATAAGAATTAGTCAAGTAAAACTCGTTTTAGGATACCTACTTTTAGGACGTTTTGCAGACAGAAGGCCGAGTGCAAGGTGTCTTGGACTGATATATTTGTTGTCAAGATGGTACGCTCTATGACTATCATTAGTTAGCCTACTAAATTTTTGATATCGTACCTGCGTAAATTACGCATCCTTTTGGCATAATTTTTATTAAAAGGTTAAATAGCTTTCTTGGTCTTTCTAAAACCTCAGATGTTATCATCGGCCTCGCCGATGCTTTGATACCCTCCAACCACAGCATAGAGAAGTCCTTTCACAAAATTTCATTCGCCTAGGTCAATTCGTTTGGACGCTATCGTGTTTTCAGACGGACATGGCTAAATCGATTTAGAATGTGATCCTGATTCAGAATGTATATAGTTTATAGGGTCTCCGGTGAATCCTTCTTGGCTTTACAAATGTAATGACAAAGTGAATTTACCTTCCTGTGGAGGGTATAAAAATGAGGTCCTATAAAGGAGGTTTGCAATCCTCTTTTGGCTACTTCATCAGCTTTTTCATTTCTTTTACTCATCTTATGGCTGGGAACTCAGCATTATACTTGATTTGTTTCTGGAACTAAATGTGCCAGTAGTATATGATTTGGAGTCAATAATGGGTGAAATAAGGCCTTTTATAGCTGATTGACTATCCTTGAATATTATATAGATGTTAGCACCTTTAATTATTGAACTGTAGATAAGGTTCTATTTATTTATTTATTTTTAGCTATGCCTGAAATATACTGTGACAGCATGTTACTTCCATTCGTCCTAAATACAAACTCATTCGAACGAGTGGTCATCACAAAGACTCCGTAGGGTTCGTAGTTTGTAAAGGTCCGCTCTACTCTTTAAGAATTCTTAAACCTTTCTTAAACTAAGGCCAATTCAACAGGGATTTAGAGAGAGAATTATATTGTTCTACGTTGGATCTCCGCACTGTTATTGTTGGAAGAGTTGATAGCAGAACTTTGGTCGCTGAAGAAATGTAACTCTGATTGGGAACATCAATACAGAGCTCAATAATTCCAACAGCTACTACAGTACAAGCAACCAAAGGTACTCTCTGCTTATATGGTAGCAGCCATCAAAGCAAATTTCGCAAAGAGCTACTTGTTTTCCGGAAACTCGGTCCATCCCGATGGATTTCCTGAAAATAAGACTCTTATATCCGATTTATAGCCTCCAGCGATCTATGCCTATTCGGTAGTTGAAAGCACGTTTCACGTAGGTACAAGTACTAGAAAAAAGTTCACTGTATGGGCATCAACAGTTTGAAGGGTCTCTTAAGAAGAGAACTTTGCTGACACGGATAGTGGGTCACATGAATTCAACCCATCTTTGAGCTATCCACGCTACGTTTAATTGTCAATCCGTTTTCTCCCGAAACTTATTTTATTATCCTACACTGAAAATTTGCTGAATTTTTAAAATGACTTTAAGGCTTTCGAAACGAAAAACGTCCTACATTACGTAGTCTACATCGTGTCTTTTTTACTAACAATCATTTTAAAGCAAACAGATAGATACATTTCATCACATACATATAACAGCCTATTGCTTTGTAGATAGTAGGTATGTGTAACTATTACAAAGTTCGTGAGAAGGACGATATTTCTTTGTGCTCTCAAAAGTTTATAAATATACAATGTACATACGTACATCATATATATTTTATTTATAGATAGATAGGCAGCAAAATACGATTCATTCTTTGGAGTTCCAATTGATGGCTCAATCAATCCGATGTCCCAACAAATGCTACTTATGCTGCTATAGAGTGTTCTTTTGTATATGCACCTCTTCTAAGTATTTCAAGATTCTTTGCCATTTTTAAGATGTTTTGTTAGGAAGGTTGTTTTGTCAATATAAATCGCTTCTCTTCACTTCTTAACAACAATAAGGAAACAATGCATTCCATCGGGAATTGATTTTCTTAGAATTTATTTAAGGATAGACGGGCAGTATTAATGGGGATGAAAATAATATTTTAAAATCGACTTTCACTTCGGTCTGGCCAACCAGACGAGTTGTTTTTTTTTTCTTCGGGTTAGGAAACACTGCATTCTAGCACTCAGACGCAACTGGCCCATTATACAATCAGGAAGAACGCCCAATATTATAATATTATCCATTTTACTGGGATTTCTTCTACTTCCGGAGAAAGCCGAGAATGCATTTCAGCGATGAGGAGCTTACGGTATCACTTTCAGAGCCAAACATCTGCCACCTGATACGACCAAAATTAGAACAATAACAAAGGAAATGATCCGAAGTATCGTCATCATCTCCACAAACTTCGCAGACAGTGGTATGACTTAAGCCCAGGACACTAAGATGATTAGCAAAAGCAAAGTGTTACTTAAAAATGTCAATAAATTGTTCACAGTATTTTCTGGTGAGAGACGAGGGATAGAGTTCTTACTGACTTTCGGGAGCATGCGTTTAGTCTGCTCACATCCTGATTCAGAGCCTTGCCATACAGAATTGTGGTTGTTAGAAACCCAGGCGTCCAATGGAGGCCCTTACCGAGGACCGAGGAAGATCCAGCGCAGGTTCTGGTAACGAAAAATTATCCTCTGAGTCCTGCTTGGCAATCTCATCGGTTATATCATTTCCCGCAATTGTCTGTGACCCGGAACACAGACACAGAACACAGAGTTTAGCAAGGCCTTAAGCGAAACTTGACTGTCACTACAGACGCAGATATTCCAATCCCGCCACCTATTCCTAACAATATTTTCGGAAGCCGTTAGTATAGCATATATCTTCGCTTGAAAAAAAGAAGCATGATTTCCTAACGAGTAAAAAAGTCGAAAGTTGTCGATTTCCACAGAGACACCAGCATCGGACCCTTGACTAGTTTTGAAGCCATTCGTGAAAATTCGACTACATCCCAAACCACGCTCAGACTCTGAGTGAAGCCAATCCTGAATGCAAGGAAAGTTAATTATAAATTTGCACAACAGACGAATTTCCGGTGTCATTGCATCATACTGCACATCCATGAAACTAGGGTCGTAGGATAAAGTATCCCACAAGGTTAGGTTAGGTTAGGTTAAAAAGGGGTATGAAAGAGATGTCACATACGACACTATGCACCGTAAGGGCCCATCGCGATCCTGGGGGGAACTAATTGCAGTGACCTACAATATGGAAAAACACCTACACACTTGCCCTTGAGAAAGCCCCAATTTCCCTGCAAAAACCAAGTAGCCAATTATAGTTGGTATTGTCTATCTCCTCTAGATGTTGGAAGAAATACCTGCCCAGAAATTTCCTTCTACTGCGACATATTGCCTCACATTCACATAGTATATGTGTTATGTCCTCTTCGGCTTGCAGGTCATCGCAGAATCTACAATTGTCAGAGTCTGCCAGCCCGAGCCTTTTGGCATGTTTGCTAAGAAGACAGTGCAGTAGATGGCTATATCCCTTCCAGATATATGTAGATCTCATCAGTGTTGCCAGTTTGACTGTTTTCCAGTCAAATTTGACTGGATTTTTTCGGTTTTGACTGGAAAAAAAAAATCAAATCCAGCCGACTGTTTTTTTTGACTGGAGTTTTTTCGCTTTTGACTGTAAATTAAGCTGACTGTTTTTATTTTTTGACTATATAATTCCTATAAAAATTAAAATGTAAACGAGCATTGAACTGAACACAGCCATTTTCCGCAAACCGCTAAAATAGTATTTCTTGCAATTTGCGCAGCAATTTAATTCGGTTTGTTGTATGTTGTTTATGTTTTGATTTATGGCAGCTGTTCACTCCTGATTTTAGAAACAAAAAATAGACACAACTCTATTTTGACCACTAGAAATACATAATTTGCGAGATAAAAAAACATGTTGTACAAATTTTGAAATTTGAAAAGAAAACTAAGTATCAAATTTTATCCATGTATTATGGCTTTATTAATAAGAGCAAATATTCCCATGAATTATGGAACACAACGTCGTTCAAGTGGCTGCCTCAGCTGGCTTCGCAGTAGCGCATTCTGTCACTACAATTTTCCAAGACCTTGTTGATGGTTTCGGGCTGTATCTCACGGATTGGATTGGATGATATTGGCCTTAACTGCTTGAATCGTTTACCGATTGTTGGCATAACATCGGTCCTTCAGTAAAAAAAAAAGTCGGTTAACAAGGCTCTGTAACGCCCACCGTTGACCGAAAAGTTGTTCCCAGCCTCATTTTCGAAGAAAAATGGTCCAATGATGCCACCACTCCACAATCCGCACCAAAGTGTCTGTGCGCACAGTAGGAAGATTGGGACCATGAGTGTTGTCCACTAGCACACCAGTTTCACGAACTTTTTGGACAAACTTGCGTACAGCAGGCGCGGTGGGTGCTTCGGTCAAAACTTATTTTCAAAAAAACACACTGTTTGGGATACATATCACTCACTTTGGAAATATTTTTTCAATATTTCCCAACATTGTTCAAGTGTAAAGCGACTCACTTCGTTCCGTGGAGGTATGATACTGACTACTGTCAAAATTTCGAGCGGGAAACAGCTGTCAGTGTTAAAATAACCTATGATTTAAAAAGAAACCACATGGCCCACCCTGTGGAAACAGAAGAAATAGAGAACTGCAATGACACAGATTCAGAAGACTGTATTTTAATGGTATAGAATAATAACCAGTTAATGTATTTTATAATTAATAATTGTTATATTTGTTAAATTGACCTACGTATACAAAAAACTATTTCTGTGAAATAAAGTACGACTTATTCTGTTTTTTTTTGACTGGATTCGGAGGGAAAAAATCCAGTAAAACAGTCAAATTTGACTGGATTTTAACACTTTGACCTGGCAACACTGGATCTCATCCGCATTAGCTCTGCCGCTTTCAGAACAGCCAGAACTTCTGATTGGAAGACACTGCTTGTATTCGGTAGTCGTATAGACACTTTTAGGGTTGGGTCTACGGAGTAGATTCAAAATTTCGTACAAAATTTCGAACTCGACAATTTGATCAATTCTGATAATAAGGTGATAGGGGAACTCAAAAAAGTAGGTCTCGTAATTCTGTCCGTCCGTATGTCTGTCTGGCCCCCCCTGGGGAATCTAAACGCTTAGACGGATTTGTTTCAAACTTCGTATTTAGAGTTTGTGGGCTTCCCGCTAGGGGTCCGTTTTTTTTATTGCATGCTAGCCCTAATATTAACGGTACTTGCCATATAAACATTTTACGAAATATTAAACAGAAATAATAAAGGTTTGAACCAAAATTGATTTGAGTTAATGTAGGCATGCTTAACATGGTGCCGTGAAATAAAGTCGAAGGAAATAAGGTCGAATCTTTATTATTTCCATTTTGATTGGAAATAATGTCGAATTGCACCTTTTTTCGTGGTCGATTTTATTTCCATAGCAAAATGGTAATAAGGTCGAAAAGGAAATTATGTCGAAAATTAAAAAAATAAACCCTATAAGCAGTGAAACATGTTTGGGGGGGCATGCTGCCCCCATGCAACCCCCTGCTTGTTTTTACTGTCAGATTTGGAGTAGGCGTGCTGAAATAATCATTATTGAAGTTATCGACAATTGATCGAAAAAAATGTTGGAATCCGACATTATTTCCAATAAAAATAGAAATAAACACGATTCGACCTTATTTCCTTCGACATTATTTCACGGCACCGCTTAACATGACTGCATACCCAGCTTTTCGCTAAAAAGTCCAGCAACGGAAAAAAAAATTGGCTTTTTCCCGAAAACGGTACAAAAGATTTTAACAAAAATTTATTTTTAGACATTATCGTCATTCTTAACTTGATAGCAAACTCTGTTTTTCTCTAAAAAGACTGCATCCTTTGATATCCACATAAATCGCTAATAATACATAGTACTTTAAGAAACTGCTCGTATTTCAAAAACGCCATTTTCGATTATGATAAAAATGTAACTGGCAGGAAATGCTTGAATTCATAGTAATATCTTTTGCTCAGTTTTGAGCTAAACAGTTGCAAAACAGTGTTTTTTTTTTCACCCCAATCGCTAAAAATGATAATTGAAAAACTGCTCATATCTCGAAAACGCCATTTTCGATTTGGATAAAAATGTAACTGCTAGGTAATGTTTATATCCTGAAGAATACGTCGTACTCAGTTTTCAGCTAAACAGTTTAGTAACAGTGCTTTTCGAATCCAAAGTTGTAACATTTTTCAGCATAATTTTACAACAAACCGATCCAACCATTTTGATCAAAATACACATTTTGCACCAAGCTCATTTGACAGCAGTATTTATTCTTTTATTCACTGTTTAGCTCTATTCCGTTGATTAGGTAAAAATTGGGTTGCAGGTCTACACTTATTTATCTATCCATGGATATCCATAGTCCATAGATATGATATCCATAGTCGTGCCCAAACGTCAAATGCAAATAGTAAAACAAAGTTTTTTTTGTAATCGAGGAATACTCGATACCTACTCTGGGGGATGGGGATTTTATTCGCAGATTTCTATTAACAAAATATACTACTTTGCGCTTGCTGGAAGACATTGAAGTTAATAGGAGTTTCATTGTCTTCTTTTATTGTTGCTCCATCGGTTTTTTTTTTTTTTTTTTTTTTATTTTCTATGACGTTGTTGTATGTATGTTTTAACTATGGAAAGCAAGAATAAATTTTCAGCGGTGCGTCATAAAATGTTGATCCCTAGAGCGCCTATTGGAATATGTATTATGTATTTGTTAACTTCATCCATTTCATGTGTTTATTTACTTTTATTTGGCAGTTAAATGTATTTTTTGCGTTTCTAATATTGATATTGTCAAATTTAAAATAATCAAAGGTTACTTATCCAGGCATAATTTTGCAATGGTGCAACACAAAGACGGGAAGTAACTATTTGTTGGTTTACCTTTGGTTAGCTATTCAGAAGTTTATTTAGATATCCAATGATTTGGTGCAAGTGGCCCTAAGACAGCATATGATCACGTACCTACTTAGTTTTTCTCAGAAAACTCAAATATAGCCGTTTTATGAATATTTCTCAAAAAGGACTAACCAAATCCCCATCTGTATTCACACCCGGCATATTTTTGCAAAGCCCAAAATTTCAGTGGTAATAGGTAGAAATCGAAAATCATCGCCTACTTGCCTCCTTCAAGTGTCAGTTCGGGGTGAAATTTGAAAGTAAGTAATAAAGTGACGGTTTGAAAAAAATAATAATAAATACATTAAAAGATTTTTTTATGTAATCCACCGTTGTAGCGAACATTTCCAAACAAATAGACAAAAATCTGCATTCATTTTTATTTTTAATTGCCTCTGCAAAAATTAATTCTTTTATTTTACACAAAGAATATTTATTAATAATTGAATGCAAAGTAATTTTGTTGGATGATGTGCACTGTGGAGCAGATGTGCAATAACACATTGTTGGATGCACAGTTGTATTGTATGGCGTGGCAGATGTGTCATTTTTATCTGTGGACCTAATTCTGCCAATATTAATTTATTAAGTATTTATAGCTTTACAGAATTCAGAAAAAAACAAAAATGTGAAATAAAAAAAGGTATTGTTTATTGTTTCCGATGTAAGTTTAACAATTTTTTGAGATAATTTGTATCCACAAAACGCTCACTTCATCACATACTTTGTAACAAAATTTAATTACCAAAATTTAAAGCACAAGCATAATGTACATTATAATACAATGAGTACTGTGATCAGCTATGATTGCGTTATACCTGACGAAAGTGTAGTGTGTGTACAGTGCGAAAGAGTCAGCACGCGGCCTTATATAGAGGCCTTAGATATGGTGGGCGCAGTAGCGCAGTGGTTAGTGTACAGGACTACTGTGCGAGGGATCCCAGGTTCGACCCACGGAAAAACACAAATTACATCTTAAGGTTTTTTTCTACTGCGCCACCTCTCGCAAAAATATCAGATTTATATAGCTTTTTGTGTTAAAAATTAAATTTAAATAGCTACAGTAAAGATAGCAAGTTTAAACTTTGCACATATTGTTTTAATAATATTTAAAAAATTTTGACAAAAAATGAGCTTGGTCGAATAAAAACTACCCATACCTCCCATACAAATTATATAATTTTTTAATACTAAAATATTTTTTTTTTACAATAATATAGTACCGGGTATTTGAGCTTCGGCATAGTCGAAGATAATTGTCTTACTGGTTAGATATGGTGTAGGTACTAAACAGTGTGTAAGGTATCCCCCCATATGTTAATCTCTTGGGCTCCCCTACTATAACAATTATAAGCCACAAAGTATATAACCATTAAAGATTGACACAGGATAAAGTCATGCAAACAATTACGGTGGCTAAGATTATTTAACGCCAATAGAGACGTGTAAGCAAAACATTTGTCATCAACTTGATATTCGCCTGAGTTTTTTCATAACTCACAAACCTTTAGCCATACTAACTTAAAACTTTGTATGTTGATAGACAAGTGAAGCTTTTTAATGACTACTTTGCCATTTTTCTAAATTCATTCCATAAGTTCGACTCTTGCAATCTTTTCTATTTTAAACTTACCACATTCAACTTGACATGATAAATCTATGTAGTTAAACGCTTGAAATATTTTGAGCTATCATTCATCATTCTCCTCCGTTCAGAGATTGAGAAATATTCCAATTTAAATAGCTTAGAATTGGCTAAATGCGAAAAAGTGGAAGCTTTCTCAGAGCAGTATATATTATTATAGGTAAGCATTAATTTGTGTTTTTCTCGCTTTGTAGTCAAGCACACTATCCACTTTTTCACTGCGTCCACAATTTGCTATTAAGACCGTCTAAATTTAAAAAAACAAATCTTAAACAGCAAACTCTATTGTTTCACCCATAAGATTTAGTTCATCTCAACATTTTAAACGTTTCTGAATAATTTATGAGATTTTAGAAAAATTGACAAGAATCAATAATTGGAATCAAAAAGATCGTCTAAATGAGATATAAAAAAATAGATACGCAAAAGTCAGTAGACACCCTAGGCCTTGCTTCTCACAACCATTCGTTTGTGTGAGTTTCTATTTTTGGGACGAATGGAAGGGACCTACAATTTTATGCCGAGTCCGAATTGCTTAATTGAGAAGCTTTTTCAGGACAATCCACACCCAGACTCTCGGATGTTTGTTAGACGTTAGAAGAAAAAAAAACCTTAAGATGTAATTTGTGTTTTTCCGGGGATCGGGATCCCTCGCACACTAGTCCAGCACACTAACCACTGCGCTATACTGCGCCTACTGAATGAGATATAGCTACAGATAATACAGACAACAGTCTACCCTAACAAGGAGAATGACAAATTTCCTCAGTTGAAATTGATTTATTAGAATGAAATAATAAACAAAAAAAAATCCCTGCAAGTAGCAGTTGATTAGTTGACACTTTCGAGTTTAAAAAAATATAAAAAAAAATTTTTCTTCAAATGAGCAGTATAATCAATAACACCAGCCTAAACCTCAATAAAAATTTGATAAATAAAAAAATCATACATACCTTATAGTTCTGGAGTTAATTTTTAAAGCTGATTTTGACACTCTAAAATGTGATATTTCCAATGGAGCAAATACTTCGCGATAAATCAGCCGCACTGATTTTATCCATTTAAGATTTCTCTTATTTTCTAACACTTAAACTCCGTGGATACTTCCCACGTTATTCTATCTCAAGTGATTATGCAAATTGTTGCCACTTAAGCACACGTAATAGAAGCACTTAATTGCACAACTTTCCCCCAAAAACAGCAAAAAGAAAAGGAACGAAAAAAATGCTCACAAGTAACTTTAACACCACAAGCAGGATGCAGCTATTCATAATCCACTGGGGTAGTAATTATTTTCCTCATAGTTGCAGAAATCGAAAGGATACCGCACAAATTAAATTATTTTCTACTTCTATTCATGCATTCTGGGTATTACTATTACAATTTATTTTTATTAATTATGCACAATATTGTGGTTACTATTCGGCGAAGGAGCGAACACTGTAACGTATTTTTGCAACGATCTGCTTTGGAACCCGGACACCGAGATAAACACGCTCGTTCCCGTTGAAATATAATTGTGGACTAACATAACTGATGTAAGAAGACCTTTCATTCAAGTCCTTTCATTACAAAATATCAGGTTCAGTGAATCTTCAGTGAAATGAAGAGGAGCAACCGCACAAAGAAAAATGTTGCGTATACGACAGAGTGTATAACAGTTTTACTTTTTTTTTTTTTCAGTTAGGGGGAAATTTACCACATGGCTGTGGAATGTATTTCTATTTGTGGAACAACACGTGACTTGTTGGAATCCTGAAATAAAGTATCTTTTGTGTGTTTGTTTGGTAAACAAAAATGATGCAAGCCAGATGGTTTGGGGGCAGAAGTTGGGTGCAAGTGTCATTTGGTAGTGCTCATGCTCACGCAATCGGAAAGTGTAATCGTTACAAAAATTCATTAAGCGTGCATGTGCAGTCGCAATCAATGGATATAATGGTTGTTGTAGCTCGCCTCGTAGATGGATATCGGGGATGGATTTAATTTGTTTCATGATTAGCTGGCGGTGATATCTTTAAGGAAAGGATGCGAGACGATTTTTCCAATTAATTGCTTCGATAAGGGAGTGTAGATTATGCGATAAATGTGGGGTTGACGATGGGGTGGATTAAATGGATTTGGTGGAATGACCAAAAAGGATTTGGTCGTGTTATTAAATCGGGACTTTTTCACTTAAAACATATAAATAGTTGGCGCAAGAGGTCCGTATAGGCTGGGCACCCTAAACCTAAGTTGTCCCAACCATTCGTTTGTGTGAGTTTTTATTTTTGGTACCAATGGAAGGGACCTACAATTTGATGTCGAGTCCGAACGGCTGAATTGAGAAGCTTTTTCAGGACAACTATACTCTTAAGATGTAATTTGTGTTTTTTCCGGGAACAGAACCTGGGAGCCCTCACACAGTAGTCCAACACACTAACCAATAAGGTCGTGGCAGTCCTTCAGACTTTCTAGCTTGATACGGGAAACATTTTGACGGAGAAGTATGTAACTCATCTTTGAGGACAATAATGTTGTGCCCATGTCACGTCTCTGAGTTGCATTCATCTGTAAGTCGAGTAAGCCGGATGACCTTCGCATTTCTCCATATATCAACTCATTTTTGATTTTAACGTCGATGCGCTTCCTTTCAGATGGTATTTTTGAGTTGGATTTCCTACTGCAGGCGAATATAGTTTTGATATTGGGAATCATCACTTGGAGAGTACTAGTACTGGAATTAGGCTGTTAATTTCTCCGATCTTGTAGAGAAAGTCGTTAGAAGGAGCCACAAATTCTTATCTGAACTGTTGCATTAAGAACCCTTATAAGGGCCATAATATGTACTGTCTGATTTTTGTCAGATATTCGGGAGAGGTAAGGCGGATTTTCACAGTGTTTCCATTTTTTTCAACAAGCTATATCTCTGAAAGGCCTCACGGTCTATCATGGTCCTCTGCTTTAATGGGTCCAATGCCTTCTCATTGCCACAAGGAGACCGATGGGAATGCGATCTTTGACTACTGTTGACGTGATTTAAGTCAACTTTTAATAAAAAAAGAACCAAGAGACGATATACTATACGTTTCTAAATTTTATTTGTCTCGAATGGCGGTGGTCGTTCACCGAATAATGGCGAAAAAAGAAAAGGACAGAAAATACAGCGATAGAGCATTTTATATGAATGTAATGAAATTAAGTCATTGGGGGTTCGGTAATGTGATCTGTGAGCGAAGAGAAAATTGTACTAGTTGGTTTACGTTTTTAATCGCTCATTGATGGCATTAACAACTACAAGTACATGTGGTTCCGAAATCGTTCTATGCCATTTACTTGTGTACTTCTCTGCCTAAATTTCATATAGTCATAGATGGGACTGTGGTGCGCAACCGATAATAGAATCTCTTAAGCCATGAGTGACGTTAATGAGGCTCGTTCTGACACAGATATTATCTATTTTCCTTGAGTAATTCAGTTTGAAATACTTCACTGGATTCTTGCTTTAATTTCAGATCCAACATCAGGATCAATTTGGACAGGCGAAATACTTTTATTGTTCCAAAGGACTAGATATATCAATTTCTTTTGTAGGTAGTCTAAGACCAGCTGTTCATCTAGAAGCTTACCCGTCTTATGACCTGGTTCAGTATCCTTTGCGCACTATCGATGTGTTTTGCTATAATCACCGCGGCGATATCATCAGAGAGTTATTTTCAAACATCTTCACATGATATGACGTGTCGTCATAGTACATTTTCCAATGGTAATGCCTTAAGATGCCTTAAGACTGCAGATGTGGACCAGTCGAACCAATACACTGCATCCCAAAAGATAATGATTACACCCTCCCACAGTTTTAATTCAACAAGAATTTTGAAACCTGCTTTTTCAGGACACCTATACCAGGATTTGCCTGGGAGAGTGATGTAGTATCTTACAGCAGATCCATCTGCTTTTATTCAAACGGGTCCAGAACGGAAACAGGAGTAGGGGGAAGGGGATTTTTTTTTATCCCATGATTTAAATTGTACTATCTCATTCCGACTTCCTAATCACTGTAGCGTAGTCCATACGATTAAGGAGGCCATGTCGTGGCTACGGTATTATGTAATATCCGGAAGGGATATCAACATTGTTTACCGACAGTAAATCCACGATTAAATCCATGAACTCGGTCATTTTCAAGTCCAAAACTTCCCTCAATTGCCGCTTATCGCTTCGAGATGTCGGAACAATTTAAATTTACCTTACATGGGTGCCGGTGCCAGGCCATAGGAAAATTGCTAAGTCGACGAACTCGCTAGGCATTGCACAACTATGTCGATTCTACCGGGAAAGGAGAATCTTTATATGCCTCTCTTTACGTGCAAACTTTTAATTAAACAAAATGAGATAAGCGCTACTAACTGCTAAAGGTGGTCAAATTGAACCACGTGCTCCATCAAAAAACATATCTGCCCCATGCTGTATCTCAACTGCTCCAACAATCTTGTGTCACTAAAAAGATCCATTAAAAGCGCATTAGTTGTAGGTGTAATTACGAGACATTGCATTATTGGCAGGCACGCTCTCAGGTTGGGCCTTCCTGCCAAAGATTTCTGTAGAAGATGCACGGACGAGGAAGAGGAAGAGACTATTCTTCACCTCCTATGCACGAGCCCAGCCCTCTCATCTCGTAGAAAACTGCATCTCGGAGTAAACTTCTTCGACAATCTTGGCGAAATCGATAATACAAGCATAGGTTGCCTCCAACGCTTTATTTCTTAGCTCCTGGTAGTTCAACGGGTAATTGTGAGATCATTCTATCCTGCGGTATCACAATGGGCATTCCCTGGCTTCTTAAGTGAGGGTGCCATCGTAAATTAGCCTAATGCCATAAGATCCATTTGTTGAAAACATTTTCCAGAGCTTTCCGCATACTAATCCACCTGTTTAAATCGAAGTAATTTCGCACGTCCAGACATTTTCTGAAGCCATGCTGCCTTTTTACTGTTCCTTGTACTGCAACTGTGTTCTGAGCTCAGGATCTATTAAATCTCAACTATTTTTGCTCATCAACTCCAGCTCTTGCATCCTATAATTCCAAAGATAGTTTTCTCAAAGCAAATGTTTTACATGTTCAACAGTAATTGGGGCACTTTCGGGCAAAGGCTTTCTGCAATTTTTACAGAACTATATACAACCCCACCCACGTACTCGTACATCCAGAAAAATGTTCAAGCATGGTGGTGGAAATGTAATTGTTTGGGGAGCCTTTTCCTGGCGCGGTGTTCGTCCTATTGTGCGCATTGATGGATGAATGGAACTGCATAATGTATAAGAATATACTAGCAAATGTTATGGAGCCATATGCGTTTGACCATTTGCCAGTGTCGTATATTTTCCAACAAGACAATGATACTAAACACACTTTGCGGCTTGTGAAGAGTTGGTTTCAGGAAGAAAAAATGGATGTTTTGAAATGGCCAGCGCTAAGTCCCGACCTCAATCCAATTTGTAGGCTGATGTGGAAAGAAGTTTGGGAACGAAAATATGGAAAAACGCCAGGGAATTGTTTACAAAAATTTAACAAGCTTGGAGAAATATATCCCCAAGTTTGGAGGACATATCACACAAAATATTAATCTAATTATATAATTTTGAAGATATGATGGAATCAAAAACTTAATTTTTTTATATTTATTTTTGAATTTAAATTATGTATATTTATTTACCCTACCTCATCCTTATTTGATAAGAGATACAAATTGTACAAAATACCAACTTAAACTTAAACAAATCAAAATGTCCTAATCCTTGGCATCGTAATAAACATTATTTTGGTCTATCTGTCACGACTTATGTTGACAGTCACTTCCACCTTATCTTGACCTTTCGACAGCTCATAAGAGATATAGAGCTATAATTTTGTTTCCCCTTCCTTAGAGAAATTCAGAAGTCCCCGATACAAAAAATCCAGATCCAAATCCATTCGTTAGTCCTTCTAGGCAGGTACATGACGTCACACATGTCTGAACTGACTGGAATAACAATATAACTCCCTTTTTTTACAAAAAAAAGAAAGTATTTGATTTCTTTCGAGAAACCTCGAGGGCAATAAAGTTGGACTTTCTTCGAAATGTGCGGTTGGATTCAGTGGTAAATCTTTTTCTTTTTATAGACTAACGCTGAATAAATTATCGTTTAAGAATTGTTGTGTATACACCCACCACAAAGGTGATTGTGAATTTTATTTTATTCCACAATACTAGATGTGTATATCGGTCGTAGATCCTTGACAATCAATTGACATCCCACACACAAATGTCGAGATGAATAATTTATGAAGAAGCGAACACTCAATATTTCAGATACATTCGGGGAATTGTCCATACACACCAAAAGGATTTTCTTGGTATTGAACAGAGAACAATCGTCGAAGGGTTATGATGTTTATCAGAAGGTATTCATCTATTTCGGGTTGATTAGTAAAAGACGTGTTTTAAAAAGTGTGAAATGAGATTGATACGGGATACCTGTAGGCGGTATTAAGTCTTAAGAGATAAAACTTTTATTTTACTTCCCCAACTAGGGATAATAAAAACAATATCTTATATAAGACGAAACCATTCGGAAGGAAGTAGTACTTTATGGTTAGAGGCTGAACATCTCAGAGGGTATCGCAATGCATATTGTCAATCAAGATGTGAATTAACAACTCCAGAAGTATTTTATCTATATCGTGTATGTACCTACTTTTTATTATAATTATCTCAACCACTTTGTTTTGCAGTTTATTGTGAAGTGGTCTGGTGGAAGTATAAAATTAAATTGCAACAACCAGACTCATTTGGTTGGCTAATAAAAAATGTTGAGAAAAACACCCAAACAGGGTAAAGCTAAAAGCTAAAAGCATTCAGTCAATCGGCTTATTTATTTCCATCGGGGTAATACCATGTCGACAGACAAATCAGAGGCAGATTATTTTGTTTTTTTTTTTTTTTTATCAGTCACATACCTACTGCAATAAATCCATTCAATTTTTGTAATGCACTAATGCCTATCAAGGATTCACGGGGATTATATGGATTACCAGGTAGCAACAACAAAAAAACTCATCGATTAAGTTCCCTGGATTTCATTTGAAAAAAATCTCTGTTCAAAGATCAAAAGCTTTAATCGGCATAATGTGTATTAAAAGATTGTAATAGGTACCGACTTTAAAGAATATCTTAAATACGAGTACGCTTTGTTTGTAATTCTCTTTTGGGCTGACAGCGGTTATTGATGTCTATCAATTGTACTATGATTTTTATGAGAAACGAGGACCAACATATGGATGTAAGATTTCTGGAGTTAACATGCGAGCTATTGCCCGCTTTGGATATAGCAACTATATTTGTCTTCCATCGATGATTTGGGAAGGAACCAAATCCATTAAACTGTTAAATACCATATTTAATTAAGGAAAGATAAGGGGAAAGTTTCACTGAAGCTATGTTAGACTATATGTTAGACTTGAACGGTTTAA